>JAEMWC010000036.1:1980000-2033153 GCA_016490735.1 Pachyseris speciosa
GATTCGCTCTTTTCTTGGCTACTCGGAGATTGAATTTTGTAGCATTTCGTCCATTTTTTTTCTCGCCCCATCTTCTTCCTGGATTTAAAGATCTGAGTTGTTATCCCGGTTTATACGATATCTTGGCCTCTCAGAGGTTGTATTTCCTTCGCATTTCATCTCTTCGACGGGGCCTTTCTTCTTTCTTCTTTTCCTTCTCTTCGTGCCTCTTTCTAGCCGCCTCCAGTCTTTCCAGGTTCCTGAAACAGGAAGATGATCATTAATCAATGTAATACTGTAAGCATCGGGTTGTTTAACAAATCAAATGCTCCTGAGAGCTAGCTCATGGATGCATCTTGCTACACTAATTGCGACCTGCATTTGACAAGTAATGCAACCTCTTTCCCAGAGTCTATCAAACTTATTTTTGTGACGGATGTATTCCCGCCCTCGATGCAACTTCCCATCAAAGGGACCGTTGTGTGACACCCCGAAAAACGTATGCCCTCAAGAAATCTGCAGCTATGTTACAGCATTGTAACTGTTTTTTACCACAATATTGAACTACTTTCAAAAGTAATTTTTATTACTGATCGTTTACTGAACAAGATAGTTGTTTTGGCGGCTAGATTTCAGAATACTGCGGCCATTTCATTTCCATACCATTGAAGCTATTTCAGACATTTCAGAAATTTCCGATCTTGTCTTCGATAAGAATCCAATACGTGCCTGTCTCAGTTTAAGCAGTAAAATCGATCATATTTTTCTCCAAAAGAAATGTGTTGCATGTCTAAATACGGGCTTTTTTGGTAGAAAAGTTCTGCTGGTTACTTTGTTTCTATTTGATTCACTGTAGCGATTGCGGCGTGAATGTATGTTGCATTTAACCTGATATGCAACAACACGCAGCACTCATCACACGATGCGTGATTCAATTCATTGTTGAATGTTCCAATCCTTTGCTCAAACGAATTAGTTGCTTTTGGTCCTTGTCTAAAGCTCCTGGGGATAGGGAATGTCTTATTTCCTTACTTACGGTCGCAGGATATTTCTTTCCAAACACTCGGTGGCCATAGCATGCCCAGTTTTGTTATATAAACATATGCTTTTGGCGTTGTTTTCTTTCTGTTCTCTTGTCTTGAACTCCAACCGTGCCCTTCAGTGCTAGTGATATCGAAATAACTTGCTTTGATCATTAAGACATTCATTCCTCCCTGCTTCTTCCTCCGGGTGACAAGCCGATAGGAACAGCAATTTCATCATCGCTTTTAAGATATCAGCGTGCAAATTTCGTCGATTTCCATCTTCAGTTCTCGCAGCTTGTGTACGTAATCGTATTAGCTTTCCACTTTCCAACTCCACAAAAGTTTATTCAAGAGGACAGGACGAAAATCATCCGCTTTTCAATCTTCACATGCTCTGATCGACGCCATTAATTTCATATTCACTTCATGATACATAAACAGTCGAGCAAGAATCTACGCATTTCTACTCCCCCGTGAAACTTGCAAACCTTGAGCAAAGAGGACTCCGGGGACAAATACAATACTTACCGGGGGAGGGACAGAAGAAATGTTTCATCCAAGTTTAATGAATAAATTAATCAGAATCGAGTGAGTGAGTGAGTGAGTGAGTGAGTGACATCAAGTGCCTCCTATACCTCATGGCATGACTACGTCATCCATGAGCTAAAAAGCGGTTGTAAGTGTTGTTTTTGTAACGCCGATAAATGCAATAGAGCGTCTTTACATGATGTCACGGCGGCCATGTTGGTGTTTCAAAACAAAGAAACGGCGGCCATGTTGGTGTTCTAAACTAAACTCCTCGGAGTTGCGCTCTATTTTGATGGAAATACTTTCTTCTGTTTCAGTAAATAAATATGGCGGGTAGCCACGAGAATGAACGCTCTATATAGGCGCTGTTCTTCTTAACACGTGGAACACTAACTAAAATGGCATTTTTTGGAACTGGAATTGGAAATTTTGACTGAAAGTGAGGCAATGTATAAATTTAGTTAAAAAGTGTTATCCACCAAACCGCTAAATTTTGAGTCTGTCGTGAGGCCACGAGAATGGAAAACCAAGCGTTTTGGCAATTCTGCAGGCACAAGAGAGCTTAAAATCGTCGAACACTGTCTTCCTTCTCCCGTCCCGTTAATCTGTAACTACGGTCATTTCACAGCGGATTCTCCCGCTACCGAAATGTCTCCTTAAGCTTCTGCGGTGGAGAGACAGGTCAGCCATTGAACTATTACGTGTTCTACAGCTTCCACAACGGGTAGCAATTACCTGACGAGAGGTGTCCCCTGATGTAGTAACACTGAAAAAGAAAACGAGCTACCATTCTCAGGCACCCAGAGGCCGTTCGTCGGTCCAGTATGAAATAAAGACAAAAAGGTTAAGAAGAGAAGAAAGTGCTTCTCTGATCTTGTCAGCTTTATTTCATGCCAAAGTTTCTAGTTTCCGTCATCCTATACTTACTGACTCCCCCAGGGTCTCTGTTGTTTTAAGATCGACCTTCCCCCCCCCCCCCCACGCCCCCTCCTAGTGGAATGCCTGGGCACTGCATAAAGTATTGGAAACCATGGCCCCTCCTACCATGTATCTATCTCTTCCTACCATCTATCTATCTCTTCCTTTAAGCTATCTATCTCTAAAAACGCTAGATGATAGCAGAACTTGGAGCAGGGGATCATCAGAATTTTGTGTGGGGTGGTGCCCTGAAACCCATGCACTTTAATTGTTTTAATAATGGACCAAAGAATCACTCGAACACTTAGGCCGGCAGGCAAATGCACCCTATTTCATGAATTTTCATCCCATAACGGCTAAAAACCCGAATATTAATTTGGTGCTCTCCTGACCTGTATAGCTTATGTGAGTGAGTAACCTTTCCAACCCCACTTTCAAGGGCAAAACGCATACCGTATTTCCTCCTGGCTCATGAGGGGCTGAGTCGCTGAGAGTCTTCCAAGACATGTGCACCAGCAAATAAATCCCCAGGGTCATTTCCAATATACTCGTCATGATAGAAAAATCCATTTTTTCTGTGGTAACAAAACAGAGCGAAATAATAGGCTTGAACAGGAGCCTATGGGCTCCTGGCTTGAATTGTACATGTAACAAGCAAGGCTGAAGTGATACTACGTGAAAAAAGTTGACTTTGCGAGACACCAACATGACCGAAACTCGATAAAGTAGGGCTGCAACCATGGACAGCTGTTTCGTCCTTACTGGGACTCGTCGGCATGGTGTAGCAGATTTAAAAGACGCCAGCTTCAATGCGAGCGCCAATAAATTGCACAATTAACCCGTTCACGATATCAAGTTCCGCACCTTGGACTCTCTTGCCATCCGATCCACGCGTTGCCACACCACGTAGCCCGGATAGCAAGGAATCCAAGTGTCACGATGGCGTCTCGCAAAGAAAATTGTAGATTGGCCAATACACAAATCAAAGGTTGGGAACGAAGGGGTAGGAAAAGATGAAAATGAGGACAGTGGAAGTGGGAGAGATTGTGACAGAAATGGGATAAATGGCACTGGAGAGCAGGACGTTTGAAAATGGGGAAAAATTCTAACAATTCGCTTTACTCTGAGAGGTGGAAAGTTTTAGGAAATAGGAAGGAGGAATTCAGGCCTCTACCAACCCACCCCTCTCTTCCCCTCCTCCAACCCCCCTCCCCCCCCGACCACACACACACACCCACCATCCCTACCTAGCTGGTGTTGAACCCCACCGTCAAAAATGCTTTCATGTCTGTAAACATGATTTAAATTTTAACGTATTCAAAAACCTCTGTTTATAAGAAGGAAGGAACCACAGTACAGCGTAGACAGGAGAGCTGTTATTTGCATTGGTTTTCATTTGAACCGAAAAGAAAATGGACGTGACCTTGATACCGCAATAAACCGTCAAGATAGGACCTTTTAAAAGTTTTCTCGGAAGGCACGTCTATACAAATTGAAGTCTAAACGTGAAACTCCGAGCTGATTCGGTAATAAACAATATACCATTTTCCACAGCCAAGCCAACTTTGGTGACTGCATTTGAAACGTGCGCGAACTCCATTCCAAGCAAGAATTTCAAGTGGTTTGTGGCGAAAATGCGATGAAAAAAAAACAAAAACAAAAAACATTTTCACAGTCGGTTACGCCGGTCTAAGTTTTTTTTTTTTTTTGTCAAACGCTTATTGGAAAAAAAAAATAAAATCCTTTTAATGCTTCATGTCATGTCAAGGTTTTCTGTTTTCTTCGCGAAATTGACAATTACGGTTTCGTCACGCAATTACGAACAGTTCTCCCCTTAAAATGGAACATGTTAGTCTCCTTTGCAGTCGTTTTTTGGGATGCGTTGCGTGACATCCCAAAAACCGGCTAGGATCACTTTCATTTTCCTGTTCGTTTTTTTTTTCTTATAGAACCATAAGCGTTTTTAATTGGGTATGACTCCCGATGGGGTGAAAATGCACAAAAATGAAAATCATCTATATATGTTGACAACCGGAAGTTTAGATGTGATGCTTTTAGATGCGATGCTATTCTATTTCCAAGATAGCCATGTTACATGCGATAGGGGAAATGACAATCACGAGTTTTCTCCATGCTTTTGTTCAAAAGGATCGATTCAAAACATTGTAAAAGACAAGTGAAATAAGATAAACCAAGAGAAATTCCAACACGTTCCTGCTGAATTAGAAGTATGGACGAATCTCGATCGGGGATAAAAATTGATAAATTTTATTGCGTTGAGATTTTTTGTCGATAACTTATTAAGCTTAATCTTATTCTTAAGCGGCTGTTGTTACGCGAGAAATAAGCACTATATTTCGCTATCCGATAACATAGATATCCAAGTTCAGAATGATTGTGTTTTTAATTATAATATTATTGCATCATTGCGTGCGTGTCATGGATAACGTACCAGATATCGACATCCGAAAAGGGCAACTACAAGTGTAATTCAACCCGCGCTAACCATCCGTATAAGCTTTATCTTAAGCCAGCAAAGTGTAATCCATATAAATACTCTTTTCCTATCCGAATCGTACGGCACTGGAATAGCCTACCAGGTTCTGTTGTTGAGGCTGGGAGCCTGAGTCGTTTTAAGAGTGCGCTGAAGTGCTTTTTAAATATCTGAATATCTATAATTTATTGTCATTAGTTATCTAATTTACCTCTTGTAAACAGTTCTTAAAGGATTTACATTGTACATAGTTTATATCTGTTTTTTTTTTTTTTAATCTTTTTATTTAGGGAAACATTATAGGGTCAACCTCTAGTTTTCCTTTTCAAAATGTTTTATAATTTTTAGCTCCTCCATCTTGAATAAATACGTTATCTTACGTTATGTTATGTTATAAACTTGATATTATATATGTATACCAAAACGGCATTCAGCGACAAATAAAACAATCCAGACGCTATACCCAAAACGTTACTCACACTTCTCCGTTCTTGTGTGTGTATATACCGTGTCCGTGTTTCTCGTTCCATTTCCATTCACCTTTATACATGTCGCCATTTTCAAAAAGATACGTTCCTTCTCCATGCCTGAAACAAAGAAATTTTCGTCCATCGTAACGCTTTATGCCTTCATAATCGTCCTTTTCTCCGGAAACACAAAGGCCCATTTGCAAATCTTGCAGCCTTTGACCGATGAATATTTCTTGAATGAATGGGACTGATTTTTTTACAACAACTTTTCAGTGAAAATGAGCTGGAGGAATGGTCAGAGACATCTTCCGGTGTATTGTGTGACACAGCATATGACGGTTTAAGAGCATGCGTCACAGGGCGTAGACGATGAGTCACATAACGGTGCTAATAAATGAATGAATCTATAATATATTACTACTCTAAGAGAAGAGAAACTGCTTCTTTTAGTATTTTTATAGATGCCGAGCGTCCGATGTTTTATTCCTTGTATAGTATTGTGTCATTGACTTGTTCCCAAGTAAAAGTCGTAACAGTACTGCGATGGAAGTACTCAAACCGAGAGAGCCAGTTACGGGAGATAATTCCGTTTGGTGGATAGTTGAAAGATTTTATCAGAGAGAAAAAGGTGTAATAATTAGCGAGGCTACCCACGATATCATTTATGACGTCATTCAAGATGGCGCAGAAATGGTACATGAACGACGAAAAATCTCACCACTTGGTATCAGAGGGCACCCAAGATTAGGATGCGTTCTCCTAACGTCGAACTTAACGTCGAACGCAATTAATTAATTAATTAATTAAAAATAACAATACTTCTCCAACAACAGGATTGAAACTCACTTGAAGGAATCATGATATAATATACGAGAAAGAGTGTTGCATCAGATTTCCAAATAATAGGGACCTTTAGCACCGAGGGTTTTCGCGGCGACGGCGAGGTCGTCAGACAAAGAGAACTGGATCGAGTCCTGCGCGTTTCGCGACAAAAACAAAACCTTTAGCACCGCCCATATACGGCGCGACGGCGACTGCAACTTTAAAAAATTAATGTAAACAAATTTACTCGTAACTCTGAGTTTCCCTGTGCGAAATGAAGTTCAAAGAGATTCGAGAGTTGTTGTTATTAAGCTATGACAACAATATAATTTCAGATGATGAATTCGTTCTTCTGTACGACTCCTTTAAATAAAAAAAGCCGGACTTCAATTATCAAATTTATGATCGTTTTCACTTGGATGACTGACATTGATCCGGCAGACTGTAAAGCCGAGTTTAGAGTGGAAAAAGCTGACATTCCCCGACTTGTAGATGCTTTGCAGCTCCCCGACACCTTCTCCTGTCAACAAAGAAGTACTTTTAGCAGTACAGAAGGCTTGTGTGTTTTACTGAAGCGCATGGCATTCCCATGTCGGTACGTCGACATGATCCGGCGGTTTGAGCGTCCAGTCTCGGTTTTGAGTTTAATAAGCAGCCATATAGTAGATTACATTTACGAAATGCATGGCCACCTTATAACCAACAATGGAACTGGAATCCGCTAAACCCAGTAGCCTCGCAGACCTATGCTGATTATATCTCAAGAAAAGGTTCACCTCTGAGCAACTATTTTGGGTTTATAGACGGGACAGTCCGACCTATTGCGCGACCAGGACATGATCAACGAACACGCTATAATGGGCACAAAAGAGTTCATTCTTTAAAGTCTCAGTCGATAGGTTTGGGAAACGGCTTCACTGGGAACGTCTATGGTCCTGTAGGTAAGTTTTACTTCTTGTGTTTGTGTTTGGAAAACTCAATACTGCCTGCATGACTTTTGAAAAGTCAAACTCAATGAGTACAGCAACATCATGCGAGTCATGTAACATTTTGAACCGTTTGTAATTTTCTCTCAGCGGGAAGGAAACATGATGTTAGCATGTTGGCTGACTCGGGACTTCTACCAGACCTGGAGAGGAAGGCTTTCAGTCCGACATGCAGGCCAATCATTGTGTGTGTGCGGTGACACAGCGTACCCTCTTCTCATGCATTTACAGGCACCATTCCGTGGAGGGCACATCACACCTCAGATGCAGGCTTTCAATGAAGCTATGCATGAGTACTCTTACAGTCACAGTGGAATGGTTCTTTGGAGATATAACTAATTCCTACAAAGCCCTCGACCTCAAAAGGAACTTGAAACTAGAATTGAGCAGTGTTGGGAAGATATACGCGGTCTGTACACTTTTGAGGAATGCCTTAACCTTCCAATTTCAGTGACTTGCAAAATATTTTAATCAACAGTGACCTTAATACATGGTGTAATAATCAAACTGGTAATGGACCGTTTCAATAAAAATAATATGTGAAAAAAAAAAAAAAAACAATTCTCTAGAAGATGACAGTCCCACCATAAAATGTTTTACTTTTCCAATAATTTACTGAATACTGTTTAAAAAGCACGATTCATTTGCTGCTGCTGTTGTTGCTGTTCACCTATAAGCTTCATCATATCTTGATAATACTTCTTTCCTCAAAGCCAGCTCCGCCTGTCGTACCTCTCTTCCAGTACTTGCCTGTTCTTGCAAGAAATCAATTAAAGGTTGGGCAAACCTCTTTGTTGTTTTAACTGCAATTTCATCACCTTCTGAGCCCTTGCGCTTCTTTGTTTGCCGCATCCTTTCCTTTACTTTAAGTCGAACCTTCTCAGCGTTTTCTTTGTCAGTCTTGTCTTTGACAATGGAGAGGGCAAAGGTTTCCTCCTTTTCTATTAGATCTTCTATCAACTTCTCTTTTTCAGTGAGATCATCTTCAGTTCCTATTATGTCCACAGCTTGTTCTTGGAGAACTATTTCTATAAGAAAACATGTAAACATAGGAATATTTACTCACGGCGTTTTAGCGACAACTTGAAACTCCTACTTCTTGCGCCCGCGCGAAATAGGGAGGGCGACCCGCGAAAATCTGAGACGTCTACCGGAAGTACATCTGACTTCCGGTAGTCGTTGCCGTCGCAAAAGTCAGTGGTGCTTAAAGTCCCAACGAGGTTGCTAAAGGTCCCTAATGAGAATCAAAAGCTCCTGTGAGCTAGCTCATGGATGCATCTTGCTAGACTAATTGCGACCTGCATTTGATAAGTAATGCAACCTCTTTCCCAGAGTCTATCAAACTTATTGTTGTGACGGATGTTTTCGCCGTTGACGCAACCTCCCATCAAAGAGAGCGTTGTGTGACATCCCGAAAAGAAATCTGCAGCTATGTCACAGCATTGTAACTGTTTTTTACCATAACGTTGAACTACTTTCAAAAATAATATTTATTACTGATCGTTTATTTAAGCCAAAGGATGTAGACTTTCTGAACAAGATCGGTGTTTTGGCGGCTAGATTTCAGAATACCACGGCCATTTCCTGTACATACCATTGAAGCTATTTCAGTTTCAGAAATTCGCGATCTCGTCTTCGAAGAAACCAATACGTACCTGTCTCAGTTTAAGCGGTAAAATCGATCATATTTTTCTCCCAAAACAAATGTGTTGCATGTCTAAATACGGTTTTTTTTGGTAGAAAAGCTCTGCTGGTTACTTTAATTTGTTTATGTTTGATTCATTGTAGCGGTGTATGTTGCGTCAAACATAATATCTAAGCTACAATCTTGGACGGAATAAAATGGAATAATTAACCCCCATCCCCCCCTAAGCAATGATGAAGGCGCGCGAAGAGCAAAACGCGCCATTTTGGCATCATTAAAATGGGGGGGAGGGGTGGTCCAAATGTTCCACTTATTGTGTTCAGCATGATATGCAACAACACGCAGTACCCATCACGCGATTGGGGATTCAATTCATTGCTGAATGTTCCAATCCTTTGCTCAAACGAATTAGTTTCTTTTGGTCCTTGTCTAAAGTTCCGAGGATAAGGAGTGTCTTATTTCCTTGCTTACAGTCGCAGGAAATTTATTTCTAAACACTCGGTGGCCATAGCATGCCCAGTTTCATATAAATATATGCTTTTGGCGTTGTTTTCTTTCTGTTCTCTTGTCTTGAACTCCAACCGTGCCCTTCAGTGTTAGTGGTATCGAAATAACTTGCTTTGATCATTAAGACATTCATTCCTCCCTGATGCATTCTTCCTACGGGTGACAAGAAAAATCGTCGATAGGAACAGCAATTTCATCATCGCTTTTAAGATATCAGCGTGCAAATTTCTTCGATTTCCATCTTCAGTTCTCGCAGCTTGTGTACTTAATCGTATTAGCTTTCCACTTTCCAACTCCACAAAAGTATATTCAAGAGGATAGGACAAAAAATCATCCGCTTTTCAATCTTCACATGCTCTCTGATCGACGCCATTCATATCAGTTCACTTTATGATACATAATTAAACAGTCGAGCAAGAATCTACGCATTTCTACTACCCCCTGAAACTTGCAAACCTTGAGCAAAGAGGACTGCGGGGACAAATACAATACTTACCAGAGGAGGGACAAAATAAATGTTTCATCCAAGTTTAATGAATAAATTAATCAGAATCGAGTGAGTGAGTGAGTGAGTGAGTGAGTGAGTGAGTGACATCGAGTGCCTCCTATACCTCATGGCATGACTACGTCATCCATGAGCTAAAAACGAGGCGCAGCCGAGATGTTTTTTTTACGCCAGTCGAGGTGTTTAATGAAAAATTGGATGAAACAAAAAAAGCGATACAGGAGAAACTATGTCGATATATTGCGATGGATTTCTCCAGTTCTGACTCTGAAGAATGCAGCTGCAGCTAGAAAATGCGTTGTCCTTCCAGTCACATGCTTTAGAGGGCATTCCACGGGGATTTCTATCTTTTAGCTTAGGGTAAAACTGTTAATAATGAAACGAAAAGGCTCAGGCGAAACGTTCCTAGATGACCGCTAAAACAAAAATGTCAAGTGGTTTTTATTCAGAGGTTGGACCAGTCAATCATTATGAATCGATTTTTCCAACCACAAGGCCAATATTTACAACCTTCCTCAACTCGCAATAAATTTAAATCTAATCTCGTACCCAGATCTCCCACGGGCAAGCGAAAGGGAGATCTGATTAAGTTCGAATTTGGAGCATGCTCAGTAAGAGTCAGGCCCGATAGACGGGCCTCACCATAACCACGCATGCTCGTCCTTATTTTGTTTATGAGGATTATGAGCGAAAGATAAATGGCCTTCAAGTGCGCTATTAAATCGGTTTTGCGGTCCATAGAAGAAGAAAACTTCATAATCAAAGCAAAGCTGATCCCCTAAATATTTTGCCAGGAAAATCTTTCATCAATTACCGTGGTAGACTGTAAAATAGTTTTTTTCTTAGCTTTAATATGTTTTAAAAAAGGTTCGCGGTCTTCGAGATCTGGAGCGAGTGTGTAAACACAGAGAGTGGGAGCTGGGGAGACCAACCTTGTCCTCAGGTGCTCCTTACGGCGCTTTCCTAGGGACGAGGTTGGGGAGAGAACAAGCTCATAGGGCGTATCTTAGTGCTCAATGAGGCGATCATCTGATCTGAGAGAATTGTTCATCAGTTATACTTACACTAATATATCTTTTACCCAGGATGCGGCCAATCATTCCTCCACTGAAATGACTAAAACACGGCTTTTTGGACTACAGAATTAAAACAGAACATACGCGTATTAGTTAAATAATGATCTTTATAGGGGTGACACAGCCCAGTAGTTTCCATTGTGGCCCACAAATAATAACAGAAACAAATGATGCAAATAAACTCAACATGATAAGAATCCCATCAACTGGCCGGAGGCAAACAGGTGGCTATTTACAAGGATAACCGAGGACTTGAACCAGGGACTACCCAGAACAAGACCAGCTAAGGGTCAGAGTTGGATTTGAACCCGGGGCAACCGCATTGAAATCCATCACCCCAACTGCTCGGCTATCCTACCCCCAGTTATGAAAGGTGGTGTCCATAATTATTCAGCGTAAGATAATCACATGTAGACGCCTCTTCCTGTTGCGACCTTTCAGATACCTTCTGACGATTTATCTTTTGAAAATCACTGAACTCTTCAACCACTCAATGGACATTCATCTACGCGAAATTCCTGAGCCGGTTAAATGCTTTCACGCTTTAATCATTCCTCGACTCACTGCCAAGAATAGTGGCGATCAAAGAAAGTAAGGGCTCAAAATATAGTGCGTGGCTAAAACTATAACATAGTCGAGGACGTACGCTGTAGTCATAAGGCAAGACCTCGATTTATCCAAGAAAGGTGAGATTCGCTTCAGTATTAAGAGTTAATAAGGGGCAAAGCGTGATTTATAAAACCCGACGATCGTTTTAATTGCACGACATGCATTTTCGCGCCAATAATCGGTCTAAATTCTCTCCTGGTCTCGGTACGTATCTTCAGAAATGAGTTCATTGGGCGATTCTTGTCTTTACAATGCATGTCAGGAAATGTACATTAGCGGGATTTTCGAATTTAATTCCAAAAAAGTGTGAAGAGTGGCGGTGACCTTAAAACCTGGCCTTTTTGCAGTAGATTTCGGTGTTTCGTCATCCCCTTCCAAATAGTAAAACAAAACACAGAAAACATGAATGCCATATATATCTTATATGACCAAGACGACTCCATTGTTACTCTGCATAATTTGAGATCGAAGAGCTACTCGAAAGGAACACAACATCCTTTGTTCCAGCCATTCGTCATAGTTTGCTTTCCTTGGTACATTTGGTTTAAGAGGGAATGATGCTCAAGATGATAGTTAGCGATCAGGACATTGAATTATTTTCGGCAGATTTGTTGTAGATGTTTGAAGAAATAATGCAGTGAGAAAATAAATGAAGCGTTTCAGTTTGGCCGATAAAGCGCTCCTGAGCCAGGTTTTCACAAAATACTTTTTCACGACCGGATTTGTGTCGTCCCGGCGTTGAGTGTGGATAGATGAAAGATGTGAGTGATCATAGCATGCGCAGTTAACACCATTTATGTAGTAGTGAAAGTAGTAGGGTTGACTTGCCGAATCGAGAAAATAATGTTATGTGCGTGAGAAACGTTTCATTAAGCAGTGGGTGCGTTTGCCACTTGAGTGAGATTCTTTGTAGCATCTGTTGGATGTCGCGTGAATCCTCTTGGAAGCTGGATTTGTTTCTTGCGACAGCACTGATATGTTTATTAAAGGGGATTAGTTTCGAGCGTTGACGGTTAGCCCTTCGTCTGAGCGAACGGCTAAGGATATGACGAATTATAATTTTCGAAGTGCTAACTCTCTGAAGCCAGCATTGTTTAATCTCTTTAAGGTGCTCAATTACCATATCTACTTAGACCACTGCTATAATAGGTAGTTTGCACGTTACGTCATCGCCGCCATGCTGGTGGACGTAAACAATACATCTCTCATTAGCTCCTTTTGTTCGTCCACCAGTAATTGTTCTTTTCACCATTGTTATCTGTGTCCCCAGAGGAGAATTGCAAACCACTTATACTGATATTGTCTTTCTCGAACCACTATCCCTGCAAACATCTCAATGAAATATCTTTGGTTGTTAACTGCGAAGCACCTAACAGTATGCGGAAGGATTACCATCACCCTAGCTTTGCCACAAGTCGACCTCTCGAATGACTTTTTCGAAAGTCTATCATCAGCTCGGTGAGGTTAAAGACGGAATGAGTTTGCGGAATTGCATGTGGCATGACTTGCGAAATTGCATAATTATGCGGAATGTAATATATGCAGATTAACTCAAAGAAATTAATTCAACTGAAAACGCGCCCTTTCTATAGTTAATAATTCTACAGTTAATAATTAATCTTGGAACTCGCGGCTATTTACTATGTATGGCAGCCTAACTGACAGTAAATAATCGCAAGCTAGTTGCCGAACTCGGTCACAACAAAATATTGAAAACAAATTGGTCAGGATTTGACCGAAAAATATTTGAGTGTTGAGTACTGCTCTGGCTGCTCTCCATGGGGCTAGCTTTGATATAAATATTTTACAAACTCGGAACCCTTGAGGTGATTAAATTTCTCTTGAGTTTGCTTCAGTATAGCATTAGTGACAGTTCGGGAATTATATTTTCCTCGTTTTTGGCTCTTCAACGAGGCGACAGCGCAAGCACTGAGTTCGATCATTCATGCATAACAACAAAGCGGGAATTATATTTTCCTCGTTTTTGGCTCTTCGACGAGGCGACATCGCAAGCACTGAGTTCGATCATTCACGCATAACAACAAAGCAGCGCGACTGACCCATGTGAAACTCTTGCAAAGCTCTGAAAACCATAATAAAAGCTCTACGAGCTGTAGGCTCCGTTCCTAAATCTCTTACAATCAACCCCGGAAAAATAACGTTTTGTTTAATCCACTTCAAAACGGTCAAATGGTTTCTCTACACCGTGAGATTGTTTGTTTTTTGTAAAATATTTATATCAATTGTATCAAATTTTTTTGGATTATTCACTGTGGTAGGCTCTATTAATTTCTTCGGGTCATTCTGCATATATTATATTCCGCATAATTATACCATTACGCATGTCATGCCACATGACATGACACGCAACGTTATTCTTCCTTTTACCCTCACCGAATTGACAACCGATCCCAAGTCAGAAGATGTCCGGCCCAAAATGGTTCTGCAATGTCCAAATGAACGTTCAAGTGAGTATATTGCGACGTAAATAGAGTAGACTTAATGATAAACATGAATGAGTCAGACCAGCAGTATAAGCCTGCGAGCAGAGGCCCTTCGATCTTCCTAGATAAGTCGGCTTATCTAGGAAGATCGAAGGGTTTCTGCTCGCAGGGTAGACCAGCAGCAACAGCAGCAGCACTACAATCACAGGTAGCCCAAGTTCGCGATTTGTGTTGACCTTTGCAACGTAAACAGTGGCACGCGTCACTGTAATTTGAGCATCAACATGACCTTTCGGTAATGGCGAAATTATTAGCCTGCGTGTAGCCGTACCCCCCCCCCCCCCCCCCCGATACAATTCCTTGTAATTTCGCCATCACGCAAAGGTCATGTTGATGCTCAAGTTACGTGACGCACGCCGCTGATTACGTTACCGCAACACAAATCGCGAGCTTGGGCTACCTGTGCTACAATCAGTTATCTCCAATAGTTGGTGTGAACCGAGTGTGAAAAACGTTACATTATGAATGTGTTCTTTGAGACTTAATTAATTCTTCATAATGGAATGTACTGTAGAACTGAGATCAACCATAACCCAAACCCTACCCCGTAGGCAATTTTTTAACGCAAAGATAGAGAAAGAGACACAAACATTGCATTAAATATTTTACTGCATTTGCAATCTATGACCAGTATTCGTCCCAGGGTGCAGCCCGAGGTGAATAAATCACGTAGCTACGAGGTGCCTCAAAATAACCGGCTTATTTTCCACATCGGCGGCAAAACCAAACAAAGAAACAAAAAGAAATAAATGGCAATAACCTAAAAAAAAAACATATTTGTTCCCAATGTTGACTAGGGCTGAATACAGGACGCGAATAGCCATCAATCTTGTCTTTTTTCCTTCTTTTTTTATTAGTTATAATGGTCGAGTACGAAACAATAAAAACTGAAGAAGAAAGAGCAAATCCCCTGACAGAGGCCGGCTTCTTCTCCATTCTCTCATTCTGGTGGCTAAACGGAATATTTTCCACGGGAAACAAGCGTCCTCTTCAGAATGAGGACTTGTTTCCTTTACTTCAAGACGACAAATGTAAAGAAGCAACTGAAAAACTAGAAAGGCTGTGGAACGAGAAAAACACTAAAGACGCTCCAGTTGCGTATCGGCGCAATGGATTCCAACAGAAGCTATTATCATGGATTCAACGTGGTGGGGGATACCGTCTTTTTCTAGCACTTCTAAAACTGTGTTCTTGGAGTGACTACGCCTTTGTGTGTCTGCTATCAATGTTGTGGGGTATAGGAAATGTCCTAGAACCCGTGTTTTTGAGCCTACTGTTATCACAACTACTGAAGCCATCGCGCGACGAACGGCTTGCATACGCGTACGCCTCCGAGATCTGCTTCACATCCCTGTTGCGTGTGCTAGCTTCACATCACTATGGTTACAGGTCCTGGACGATGGTTCTGAGGTGGAAATCCGCCGTAGTTGGAATGATTTACAAAAAGGTAAACATGTTAAAGGGGGTTGACATACCCCCGGTGCGACATCGTTCAAACCGCTATGAGTTCGTGGCGGTTAGCTGTTGTCGATTCAAGTCCTGCCTTGAGTTAATTTCAGTGGTTGTACCATCGAGATTCGCCACTCAATCAAGCTTCTCGATAAATTATTCCAGAATTTCTAAATTTTACCACATTTATAGAAGTGATAACTACATTCCAGAGAATATGAGGGGAGGGAACTACAATCCCACACTTGATGTTTATTGCCACTTTTTAAATTTGGTCTTTTTGGAGTGACGACAATCACATTGCGTTATGGGAATCACAATATCACAGCATGGAGTGAAAAAAAAAGATTGTTTGCCGTGGCAAACTATACATTGGTTTTGTATCTTACGTTTATCGAGCTAAACGCTATAGGGGCAACCTCGTTCCCAGGGCTTTTTCCCTCACTTGGCCAAGTGACGGACAAAGCCCTGGGAACGAGGTTGGCTACAGGGGGATCAGTTCATGCTTACGTCATTGTTTACATTTTTGTTCATTTGCACACGGCTTTGCTTACAGAAGGAAACATGTTAAAGTGCTAGTGAAATTTGATACCTTGTGAAATTTTTAGCTCTTTAGGTGTAGTATTCAAAGCTGCAAAATTTCTTGGTGGCAAAAGTACTCATGAGCTCATATATTCTTTACAAAATTTTGAGTTTTTAAACCCGTGTTGCACCAAAAGTATTCAATGCACGAGGCTCATATTCATTGGCAGAGTTATTCATACTATGAACGTTCAAAATTCAGATACGATTTATTTGTAGCTCCATCAGAAACTGAATTGTTCGTGCTAATGAGGCAAATATTTTTAACAATGATTCCCCTATGTGAATCTCTTCACATAGGTTCTTGGTCTCAGCCAGTCACAGCTGTCACACATTTCCAGCGGTCAAGTACTGAACCTCATTTCCAGCGATCTCCAGCGTTTTGACACCTTCATCTTTTCCACTGTTAACTTGCTGCGCATTTCATTCGACGCTGTTGGGATATCGTTCATCATCGTCTACCTTTTTGGATGGAAGGCTCTAACTGGATTGTTACTCTTGTTATCGCTTGCTGTTCTCTATGGACTCATGGGCGCAGCTTGTGCCAACCTACGCTTCAGAATTGCCGCAAGAACGGACAGGCGCCTGCGATTAATGAACAATATCATCCTGGGAATACGGACAGTAAAATTAAACGCCTGGGAGTGGCTCTTTAGGGAGCGTGTACTTGAAGCACGAAGGTAATTATACTTTGTACCTTTTTTTCTCACCATATTCCTCTCTCTTCTTCTTAAGGTTTTTCCTCCAGTGGAATAAAGATATCGCGGGCCAAAATATAGATAAATGCAAATAAATGCTTCTCTTAAAAAGATCGCCACATTTTTTAAGTTATGAAATATGTTTTGATGCCGCAAACATCCTCGACAGTTATATTCCTCTGTTGGAACATTCATTCCTCCAGCCGAATACAGATAGCGCGACCAAAGTATTGATAAATGCAACTTTATAATGCTTTTGTTGACTTCCAACAGTTAGACAGCAAGTTAAGATCTTCATACTTCTTCCAAAACTGTTTTCTTGTCGTTCAGCAAATTGTATTGAATTATATTCCAATAAAGATTGCGTTGTGTTTGTAAATAAGGGTAAATAAAGTTGTTATTGAGGCCAAAGATGCTGAGGAGGGGAATCACCTCGTAACCACAGTGTTTCTTTTTCTGCAGGAGTGAAGTGCGACTTATTCGATTCAAGAGCGCGATTCTTGCCACATTCTCGGCCCTATTGTACTCGTCGCTTCCTGTTACAGTATTCACTTCGATCTTGACCTTGTCAGTCACCGGAACTGAGCTAACGACTTACAACCTTTTTATGATTCTCTCTCTCTATGGGTCGATACGAGTATCGGTGTGCTGGCATATTGCTCAGTCAGCCATATCATTGGGGGACTTTTCAGCTTCTATGAGACGCATTCAATTGTTTCTGGAAACGTTCGACTGCAGAGTAAAGAAACGGCTCAAACAGTCGTTCTTTGACTTTGAAAATAAAGAACTTTACGTTGGCAATGTTCATTTTGGTAAGGGACATGCCGAACACAAATACAGCAGCGAAAAGGGTAGGGGTGTGAATATTTGTATGAAAAACGTTGTTTGTAGCTGGAGCGGTACACGCGAATCTTCAACTGCTTTGAATTCTGTTTCTTTAGAAGCAAATGACGGTGAAATAATTTTTGTTACGGGCCCTGTTGGCTCTGGCAAAACATCTCTATTGCTAACCCTTTTAGGGGAATTGCCGGTCTACCATGGTCACGTTTCAAGCTGTGGGAAAATCGCGTATGTTGCCCAGCAACCATGGGTATTCTCTGGCACCGTGCAAGTAAACATCTTGTTTGGCGAGCCATTAGACATGCGCAAATACAACAAGGTCGTTGAAGGATGCGCATTGGTCAAGGACATACAAGCATTCCCGCATGGACACGCGACCAGGATTGGAGAGCGTGGTGTCGTACTAAGTGGTGGTCAGCGTGCACGCATCGGATTAGCACGCGCGATTTACTCTGATGCAGATATCTATTTGCTAGACGATCCGCTGAGCGCTTTGGACGCTAAAGTTGGGACGCATATCTTCGAGCAAGGCCTAAATGGCGCACTTTCCACGAAACTTCGGATCGTGGTTACTCACAGCCTGCAGTATTTGAAGAACGCAGAAAACATCGTTTTGATCAACAAAGGATCCATTTTATTAAATAAGGGCAATTACGAGGAACTGAGCAAATTTTGTTCTCTGGTGCTAGGGGATGGGATGCATAGAAGTAGTGATATAGATCAAGTACATTCCTTTCACGGCGCAAAGGAAGCTAAAGTGCATGCAGATGTAGAGTTCGCGTACGACTTAGAAACTGCTGTGGAAGATCGCATGTCAGGTTCAGTCAACTGGAGATTATACTGGGACTACCTTCGAGCTGGAATATCTGTCAAGTCACTGATCATTTTAGCGATATTTTTCATCTTAGCTCAAGGTAAATATCCGTACCGTAGACGTGTTATTATTACTATCTGCTAGAGAGCAAGTTCATAGGGAATTTGCAACAAGGAATAGGTACGCTATGCTAAACCCTTTCGTTCGCGCCACACTCCCGCTCTATACTCTGTTGGGAGTTTGGAAAGGAAATGTACACATTGAAGGGGAAATAGGTTTCAATGCCAACAGTTTGGCTTTTACCCATTTCTGAGAATATGGGCTGAAATCTCTAAAAACAATAGCTACGCAGTGTGTATTTAACAAAGACGTCTTTCGAGCTTGCGACACTAGGGAGTTTAAGAAACGAGGACGGCGACGGCAACGAAAACATCATTTCAAAATATAACCTCTCGTTATTGTAGCACTTTTGCGATTATTCCAATTTGTTCAACTTGTAAAATGTCGGCGAACCATCCAGGAACTAAATTTCTATGAGCGGCGTTTAAGTAAAGAACAAGAAAGAAAAATTGGCCAGCATATGCTCACGTTCTCGTCAAAACTTAAAATTTGGTCATTTTCACGTTATTGTTTTGCAGAGGACGGCAAAAAAATGTACCAAAATGTGTTAACGCACGTGCATAGCGATTGTTTTTGGTCAAGCCTATTGTTTAGTGACGTTGACGTTGACGTTGACGTTCCCGTCCCCGTTTCTTAAACTCCCTAAAGGTGGACTGCAGCTAGTATGTCCATATCGGCCAACACACAAAAACTTACTTTTCTTACGACGCCCAACGTACGAAGAGAACTGTTTTGTTTGTATATTGTTTACGGCCACAAAGCTCTGAGCTTTGTTACGAAAGGAGCCCTTAATCTTATCAGCTGGAACTGGTGCCTGATTATATCATGCTCTGGCTCTTTGAATCCAAAAGTGGATGGTACCTTGATGAGGAAAGCGCTTCTTTGTCATTATGAAAATGGAAGGACAAATCGTGAGATAAATACTAGAACAATCAATCTCCTATCCAGCTGTTGAGGATATAGCAAAGCTACTCTTTTCCGTCTGAGCTCTTATTTAATTCTTTACTATTAAACATCAAAAATTTAAATCAAGCAACATTTGAATGAATGTGCTAGGTTGATAAACAATTTATCCTATGTGTGAATGATATATGAAATGAATCATATATGAACTGCGGAAATGAAATCAAATGAAGAATGATCCTCGCAGTTGTGAACGCAATTTATGCAATTGCGAAAAGAAGCCTGAAAAAAAATTCAGGACTTCAACGGGGTTTGAACCCGTGACCTCGCGATTACCGGTGCGATGCTCTAACCAACTGAGCTGTGAAGCCACTGACGTTGGGAGCAGGTCAATTGTGGGTTCATATGTTCCCGTGAAAGAAATGAGTGTGAATGATATATGAAATGAATCATATATGAACTGCGGAAATGAAATCAAACGAAGAATGATCCTCGCAGTTGTGAACGCAATTTATGCAATTGCGAAAAGAAGCCTGAAAAAAAATTCAGGACTTCAACGGGGTTTGAACCCGTGACCTCGCGACATTCATATATGATTCATTTCATATATCATTCACACTCATTTCTTTCACGGGAACATATGAACCCACAATTGACCTGCTCCCAACGCATCGCACCGGTAATCGCGAGGTCACGGGTTCAAACCCCGTTGAAGTCCTGAATTTTTTTTCAGGCTTCTTTTCGCAATTGCATAAATTGCGTTCACAACTGCGAGGATCATTCTTCATTTGATTTCATTTCCGCAGTTCATATATGATTCATTTCATATATCATTCACACATAGGATAAATTGTTTATCAACCTAGCACATTCATTCAAATGTTGCTTGATTTAAATTTTTGATGTTTAATAGTAAAGAATTAAATAAGAGCTCAGACGGAAAAGAGTAGCTTTGCTATATCCTCAACAGCTGGATAGGAGATTGATTGTTCTCGTATTTATCTCATGATTTGTCCTTCCATTTTCATAATGACAAAGAAACGCTTTCCTCATCAAGGTACCATCCACTTTTGGATTCAAAGAGCCAGAGCATGATATAATCAGGCACCAGTTCCAGCTGATAAGATTAAGGGCTCCTTTCGTAACAAAGCTCAGAACTTTGTGGCCGTAAACAATATACAAACAAAACAGTTCTCTTCGTACGTTGATTTGATTTTGAATTTATCCTATCTTAAAATAATCGATCCTTTTAGATCGTAGTTTTGAGACTTATAGTTGTATTTAATACCTTTGTCTAAATTTGAAGAAAATATCTCTCAATGTCTACTTATTTTTGTCTACAATTTACCATATTTTCGACTGGTTGACGTGTTTAACTATTGTTTTATTACCACGGAAACAGGCTCTCTGGTTGCTCCAGACTGGTGGCTTCTTCACATGTCCAACCTGCCCCCGGAACAGAGAAAAAACAGCCGCAACTTCCACATCTATGGTGGCCTGGTTTGTGCAGCTGTGGTTCTTTTCATCGCAAGAGTGGTACTCCTGTTTGAGACGCTGGTCAGCTCCTCCAAGCGCCTGCACGACAAAATGACGATTGCCATCCTTAAGGCTCCGGTCTTATTTTTCGACACAAACCCTGTTGGTAGAATAATGAATCGGTTCTCGGGTGATATAACCACCTTGGACGAGTTGCTGCCCTACGTGTTTGTCGATACGGCGCAGCTCTTTTTGCACTCTGCCGCAACGGTGATCTTCACCAGCGTGCTTAATGTCTGGATCATATTTGCTGTCGTCCCTCTTTTGATAGTGTTTTTCTTAGTCGGTCGATTGTTCAACAAGACATCCCGGGAACTGCGGCGATTGGAGGCACTAAATAGAAGCCCTGTGTTCTCTCACTTCGCTAACACCCTGGAAGGTTTGGCAACTATTCGAGCCTACAAGAAAGAAACAAGTTTTCTTGAGGAGTTATTTAGGTTTGCAACATATTCTCTGCCTCTTAATATATTTTAAATTCAATAACTGAAGCCAGCTCAGAACGCCAGTGGAACCGCTATACATCGGCCCCATCCCTAGGGAACGCAACAAATCCGATAATTTTTTTTCTCTTTTACCTCTATCAGGCATCAAGATACCCACATGGAAACTTGTTTCATGATCCTGGCAGCCATCAGATGGCCTGGAGTTCGCCTGGATGCACTTTGCATTACATTCACAGCAGCTGTGGTATTCTTTGCCATTGCAGCTCACGCTGGACCAGGTAACATATCTTTTGTAATTTGTGATTTGAGGACCAAGTCCTATTTTTACGTAGAACTTTTGAATTTAAATCGACAATAAAGCTACCCAAAATACTTCTGGGTGACTTGAAAAAAAAATCCAGGCTTGTACAGGACTCGAACCCATGACCTCTGCGATACCGTTGCAGAGCTTTATCAACTGGGCTAACATAACAAGCCAACTGGGAGCTGGTCATTTTGTTGGATTGTAATATAGCCGTGAGTGGTGAATATGTGAGAATGAATATATGAAAATCATATATTTGAACTGCGGGTAAAAGATGAAGATGTGAATGATCATCGCAGTTATGAACACTTCTTAAGCAGTAACCGACCAAAGTACTGCTTAAGTGGTGTTCATAACTGCGATGATCATTCACTTATTCGTCACTCACGGGTATTATTACGAACCAACAAAATGACCAGCTTCCAGTTGGCTTGTTAGCCCTGTTGGTAGAGCGCTGTACCGGTATGGCAGAGGTCGTGGGTTCGACTCTCGTACAAGCCTGAATCTTTTACAGGCTTTATTTTCACTACTGCTTAAGTAGTGTTCATAACTGCGATGATCGTTCACATCTTCATCTTCAATTATTGAACAGTTCGACAACAAGTCGCTGCAATTAGAGCGAAACCAAAAATTCACATGCATCAACTAAATTGTCTCCAATTAAAAAAAAACAGAGGCAGTCAGAGCAAAATTCGTTTTATTTCCTACGTTCATTTTGACTAAGTAATGAGATTTTAGGCTTGGAACTAAAAGTGCGTCTATGAGCCAGCAAGGAATTCGGAATTTAGTCAATTTAAATACTCAATCTTGGCTTGAGGAAAGCCCACCAGATCTCTCGCTTCTTCTTGACCCTGACCATTGCGTGTAAATAAATTGACAGCATTCGCACTAGGTAAAGACATATTCTCGCTCAATTTGTACTCCCATTACTATCAGAGTACTAATTACTAAGGATTACAAGTCTCTTTCTTTGAAGTGCGATTAAACATGTCTTGCATGAAAGGGTTGAAACTCCCGCTTACCCTTTGTGACTTTCTCCCTCGCCGGGGTGCAACGAGGGATATTGGGCGAGGAGGTAGAAGCTATATCAAAGGCGTTGATCGAGGATGGGGGTAGTGGGTCGGCCACTTGCGAGATGCGTAAACATTCATGCATTGTGTAAGAGTTTGTCGATGAGAAGTGATAGCCCAAAGAAGCTGTAACTAGAGGGAAAGAAAGGGAACCGGCAGGTGGAACAAGAAAACACGAAGCTTAGATCACCCTGTCGTTCCTTAATTTTAGCTCATCTGTTTTGATTTAAGGCATCACGGCTGTCTCCCTAGTCTACGCGCTGCAACTAACCGTGGATGTATCGCAGTACAGTGTTAAGCAATATTCGGAAATGGAAAGCTACATGACGTCAACCGAACGCGTTATCACGTATACGAAGATACAACCAGAGCCTGGGTACCAGAATCAGTCCCAGCCTTCCGCTGACTGGCCAAACCGAGGACAAATAACACTACGTAACCTGGGACTAGTATACTACGAAGGTGGCCCAAAAGTTCTCATAGACATCAATTTCACTTTCAGACCTCGGGAGAAAGTCGGTATCGCTGGTCGCACTGGAGCAGGAAAGTCTTCACTGGTATCAGCGATCTTCCGCATGCCAGAACCATCTGGTGACGTCATCGTGGATGACGTCAGCATCATTGATCTCAACCTACAGAGGGCTCGAGGAGTAATATCTGTTATCACTCAAGATCCTATTCTATTCAATGGATCATTGCGTATGAATCTTGACCCGTTTGACACGCACGATGACCAGGAAATTTGGAATGCGTTAGAGGACGCCAACTTGAAGGTGATGGTGGAAAAACTGCCTAATCAACTTTATGAAGAATTTAAAGAAGGAGGGAAGAACTTCAGCGTGGGAGAGAGGCAACTGATTTGCCTGGCCCGCGCTCTTTTGCAAAAGAACAGAATCATGATCCTTGATGAGGCAACTGCCAATCTCGATTACAAGACAGACCAGCTTATTCAAGATACAATTCGAGAGAAATTTAGCGAATGTACCGTGATTACCATTGCCCATCGAGTGAACACTATCATTGACTATGATCGGGTGCTTGTCTTAGACAATGGCAATGTTGTTGAGTTTGATGAGCCCCAGAGGCTTTTACAGAGGAAAGGAGGATACTTTTGGAAGTTGTATCATCAAAATGAGCACTAGAACAAACATATCATACAGAAGAATTGTAAGCCGCCATGACTGAGATTATATCATGGTGATATGTGTGGCACATAATTAAAGACATTACCTTTACCATTACCATCAAAGTATATGATTACTCTCGCTGCATATTGTGCATACTGATACACAACCTGGTAATTAGACCATCGTGTTTAAATCAGTTTTTTTTCGAATTAAGTCTGGACTTGATGATCATAACAAATCCTGAGTTTTCAACAAGCATTGTCTGCTTAGTTTGTAAAATGTATTTAAAAAAATTCAATTCAACTTCAAGATCTACTTTACTTAAAGTCATTTATCTCTCAAACATTCCCGTTAACTGAGATAATATTTTTCATAAGGGAATTTCCAAAGGCTCTAATTTGTCAGACTACTCAGCTCATTTATATTGTCACTTTTCATAATAATGATAAATAAATAAAATAATAATAATAATAATAATAATAATAATAATAATAATAATAATAATAATAATAATAATAATAATAATAGAGAGGGAATGGACCAGAATTTAGGAAAGATCCCCGGAACCAGCAACATGAACGAGCTGCAAAAGATCGTCCTCCTAGGAACGGCGCACTTACTGAGAAGGTTTCTGTCCATCAAATAAAACCCCTCCCTGGTACCTCAGGACCAAGGATTGGCCCCGGTTCTAGGAGACTGTAGGAAGCAATTCATAGCACTGAAAACGATAATAATAATAATAATAATAATAATAATAATAATAATAATAATAATAATAATAATAATAATAATAATAATAAGTACCGCCAGAAAGAAACACGTCGTTAAAGTTCATTGTAAAACAAAATATAAGGACCTGAAGATCGAAACAAGCCGAATGCGGGTAATGAGAACGATCGTCTGCGATTATATGGAAACAGCTCTCTTAAGGTGGGACTTAAGATGAATTAGAGTGAAATTTTAAGGAGTTTAAAGAAGGGATTAAAATGTACAAAAATGTTTTGAAACACCACCAGACAGTTGACACCCCACAAGGGCACTGAAGGTTGCTGTGGAACTGTTTTGGTGTCCGTCTACTAATTTTCTACCTCAGATTCCAATTTTAAACCTTCATTAAATCTTCAATATTCCCCATTTCCCTAAATTTAACAAATCCTTCTAGAAAAATTATCTCTTCTCAAATATGCCCAAAACTCCGCACCAAAAAATTCACAAAATATCCCACGATACAGCTTTGTGGGATGAGCATAGGGATTTTGGATTGCTTGAAACGCGAACGAGATATTAGCGTCAAATCCATGTCAAGCGACGCAGAAACGGTGTTTAGGAAATATTTATACTGGGTAACCAGTTCAGTTGTACAACTGCTATCAATGTGGGTCCTGTTTAAATAATAAACAAGTTAATAAAAAAACACAATAAAGCTAAAAATAGAAACTAACCTAAATGGTAAAAGTTATAAAAAACGGTAGAATGTTAAAAAATCCTAAAAACCTATGAGTTAAAAATAACTGCGCCTTTATAATAGAGCGGTTTTCGATTGAGTGTCGTAAAACCAAAACCAAAGCAATGACTCCAGCCAATCACAACAGACGAAAACATCGTAAAGAACCAATCAGCATTCAAAGCAATTACATGCAATCGCTTCCAAGCGCGGGAAAACTCGCGCGTGCAAGTCACGATTGGTTTTAGTTTGGCTTCTCATTGGTTGAGAAAGTGGCGCGAGTTTTGTTAACCAATTACAGAGCGAAGCAATGCAAAACCAAAGCAAAACAAGAATTACTTTCGACACTCAATTGAAAACCGCTCTATGGAAACCAGGCTTAACTCAATGACAATCATTATGCCTGCGGGGCTCTTCCGGAATGGCGGGAATACTCGGATCAGAATAAACAGAACCTAATCGTGTTCTTTTCGGACATAATTGCTGTTTTCGGAATAAATGGAATATTATTCCTTTGATCTCTCGATAACAGAATGATCACAATATCGTTTATGCAGAACACGCGGAATTATGCGTTCTTTTGAGAATGTGTTGGCGGAAATATCATTCCCGGACCGCCAAGACTGCGTGACAGCATAGCAACGGAAGTCAGGCTCAGTAGCTCGGTCCAGACTATTCTGCGCTCCCGTTCTCAGGTCACCTCCGGCCGTTTTCAAAATATGCGTTTTTTTTTTAATCGGAATCAAAATAACTACAGCAGCTCGAATAGAACGCACCCTTAAAATATCTTGACATAGCGTGAGTCAGCGACAATAACAGGGAGCTTTAGCACGAAAACCAAGAAAACAAGGCTGAATTAACGGTCAGGGAAATGTAAGTAAATCTTCTCTATAAGAATAAAGACACTTAGCAACTCCCGGTTGCCGTCTGTCGTTCCAAAACGCCGGTGCTTATTCCTTTGCGTACTAAGTGGCCACATATGGCTAGAAAATACACCATGGTTTGCTTTGATTTCCTCAGTTCTTGTTTAGCCTTATTCATAAAGTCATGATAACAAGTGGATTGCACCAAAAGGTGTGTCTTCTCATTACCACAGCTAAGAGATTGACTAAAACTCCTGATTTCTGCTGCATATTACTGTTCGTTTTGGTAGACCCAAGTCCATCAAAATCGAAGCAACCACTGCAACCAAATTATGACATGCAGGTTTTCCAGAGAATGGAATGCTCTTGTTTTCAATAAAAAAGATTAAGTTCTGTCATCTTGCCCATCATTTTTTAATAAGTTGGTAATTTCATTTAGTTATTTTCCACCAGTCTCGAAGATTTTGTGATCAATTTTTTTGTATTTTGGTCCAAGCTACTTCTTTTGTATTCGGCAGTGTCGCAACTAAACGTTTTAGGCCAGTTAACGCGATACGATTTCTTGTAACAGCCAAATTCATTGTATCGCGCTGATTGGGGGCTGGGGCGGTGGAAGGGTTATGCAATTAGTTCAATCATAACGCGTTGTGTTGTGGTTTGCATAACACCGCCCAACTCATTTTTTCGAAAACGCGCAGCGCGACACAATGAATTTTGCTGTAATGTAATTCTGGCGATTATTTCAACTTGTACTACTTGTAAAATGTGGGAGACCTATTACTACGAATGGCGTTGAAGCAAAGAAAAAGAAAGAATAGTGTACCGTGATACGCTTACGTTGTTGACAAAACCATGAAATTTGGTCATTTCACGCTATTGCTTTGAAAAGTACTGAAGAGGGCGTCAAAGAAATGTACCAAAATTCAAAACGCACGTGCAGAGCGATCGTTTTTGCCCAATAAGCTTGACGTTCTGTGGCGTTTTCCTCGCCGTTTCTTAGCTAATTGGTTTACCCAGCCTTTAACCTTCAGTGTTGGAATAATTTAAAGGAGTCGTGAACGCGCTAAATTTATATATTACTTCGGACGCTTCAGTTTTGGCTTTGAAAACAGAAACGTTGTGGCGAGTACAAAGATTGTACACTCAGTGGCCTGGCCTATGAATGGAAACGAGGCTTGCGGTGACCTTGTTTTGATACAGGCCTCACTGCTTTTCTCATGTAAATCATCTTGTTCTCGTGCTAACTAGTCCACATTTACATGAGAAAGCCAGAGGTTTGGATCAAAACAAAGTCACCTCCAGCCTCGCTTCCACTCAAAGGCCAGGTCGCTGAGCTGCAAAACGGGCTATGGCAGTTTCTTTGCTTGTTTGTTTTTCTGAAGACGAACTACGTTTCTGCACACTTCCTTTGGAGAGTACAATTTCGAGTTTTACGAACAGACAGAAAAAGAAGATACATGTTGATGCCATCGAGGCTAGTTTTATTTTTGCCATTGTTTTTAACAATATTTCGATAATCTGAATAAAATAGGTACAATTTGTAACAGTACAATGTACACTTTGTCAGAACAAAGTTGGCGATAATTACAACTCTCAGCGATAAAAGAGAACAACGAAGAGATGATTTCTAAAACCACAAGAAACGTTTGCGTCAGACTTGAAGTAAATAAAAAATAACATCTTAGCATCCAATTACAATTAAATACCTTTTAAAATTGATACATAAAATAATTGTGTAATTTATTTTAGAAATGAACGCACGTCTGAATGTTTCGTTTTGTATGACGACACTTCTCTTTAGTCACTCAATTGTCAAACTGACTGAGAAAACATGGAGGAAACCCAAATGAGAGCGTGAACTTATGGAAGAAATCCATTTGCAGAATGGAAGATGTTGAAAGTTTTCATCTGGGGGGAAATGAAATTTAAATAGAATTCTAAAACCCAAGCAAAGAGATGCCATCTCTAAACGGCACAACACTTATAACTTGCCGAGAAACAGAAGGAAAAAAAATAAATCGAGTTTAACCTTTATCTTCAAAAGCAATTGCTTTTACGAGTGTCTGTACTTAAAGTACAAGTTGTTTCGATCTTTTTCTTAAGTGGTAGTCGGCGGAAACTATTTTGTAACTTAATATCAACCCTTTTATTAAAGAGATACGAAGGATTATGGCGAAGACGATAAAGACTCGTAAACGCTTTATGGCATACAGCAGCGTATGAGCAAGTCTTCCCGTCGAGGAATTACACAGACATATCGTCGAAAAAGAGTATTAACGGGAGAAACATTCAAGAATCAAAAGTGCAATGGAGAATGAGAGGGATAACATCTGGTTGCTGTGGTAACGAGCTTTCACGAACCCGCAGTTCTTGTCAGTCAGCTGTTAGCTTTCTTGCTTGGGGATTCACGCTTTAGTGATAGTCTGTAGTTATCTTCTTCGGAATTGAACGAAGCGTTCAGAAGGAAGTGTCGCACGAAAGGGCGACTCACAAAGCTGTACTGGATGGAAGCAATCTGGTACGCCCACAACTGCTTCTCTGTTCCTGGAAATAAGTAAAAAAATCATCATGAGAAATGGCATGAATTCATTACTGTTGAATTAAATTAGTCCTTTCCTTTTTGGGTTTACAAAGTCGTAATTACGTAGGTCTACGTGTTTCTGACTTTGACAAGAACCTAGCCCAACTTGTGCGAAAAGTAATTGGTGTTAATCCAGGATTTGAACTCCACTGAGCACTTCACTTCATTAGTGGACAATGTCTTTAGAAGTTGGTTTTTAACTTAGGACAAAGGAAAGTCAGTCTCGGAAATAAAAACAAAACAAAACAAAAAAAGTTTTGGAAAAACCTTTGTTGATTAGCGATTGAACTAGAGGAAAGTTTCACGCTGACCATTGCCGGGATAACCCGTAATCGTGCTTTGAACAACTGGGCTCTAATTTTACGCAGTACGGAAGAATCACCATGTGACTCGAAATAGCGTGAACACTTAAATTTGATTTTAAACGAACTGCTTGGACGAACAAGATGAGGAGGCAAACCACAACAATAATCCTCCTCATAAGGTGTGATTCCTTGCAGCCGGTTGTTTTTTTTTTGTTTTTTTGCTCTCGCGGCAGAACGTGCCACGAACGCTAATTCTTGCTTCACGATTCTCGCACAGTGCGATGCTTGTACAGGCAGAAGTGTGGCTTTTAATCGCTTACCTGATTGGAATTCATGATTGCTGCTATTTGGTGTATCCCCCACCAACGAGTTATGACTGGGCGAATGCTTAACATCGATCTCAGGTGATCTTTGAAGAGGGCCTGGGCTGAGTTCAGGGGAGAGCCTGCCATCGATGACATCTTCCTTGACCGAAGGACTGCTCTGAGACTTGGCAAGTTTCTCCATGAACGATTTCACCTGATTTGAGTTCTCACCCACGGGAAGTGTGCTAAGGCTCACTGTCAGCTTTTCCGAAGACGGTTCTCGGGAAACTCGGCCTTCCTTTACCGATTGACTGCTCGGCGTTCTTCGGACGAGTCCCTTGAGAAACGAGCGTCGTGTTTCGCCAGTTTTCGTCTCAGACAGTCGCCGTTTTGGCGTCTTGCTTGAAAATGGTGTCGAGGTCTCTGAAAGCCTCCTCAACAGCGGAGGTCTTCTGGGCGTGCGCGAATTTCCATTACCACTGGTCACGTTCCGTGCAATTGAGCTCTCATTAAGCGAGCTTGTGCTGGTGATCACAGAATCAGAACTTGAAGTCAGTCCTTTCCGCAAGTTTCCGTCTGGTATATCTAGAACTTCTGCGCTACTGTTTCGACTCCGATTCAACATAACGCCACTGTCATTTACACTCTGGCGATTATGAAATCTGAACATTTTTCGGCGCGATGGAGTCCGCTTGACTTTGCCGTTACGCTTGTCGCTCGACTCCTGCGTGACATTTTCTTTGTCACGCTTGTCACGCTGGGATGCTTCTTCATCACGAGGGGATATTTCCCCGTCACGTTCATGTCTTCCATGTTGCGTGGTGATTCCATTTCGATTGGGAATTACGCCATTTATGACCACTCCGTCCGTCCTGTCGATTTTGCCATTCTTCCTTCCTGTTTGCGGTGACGGTTTGCTTCCCTTTTGAAGCTTTTTCCTTTTGCATGCCAGGTAAGTGTGCTTCTGTGCAATTTCGGTCAGGAAGTTACCAAGGAACGGTAAACAAGGACCACTCTCGAGAAAGTTTGACAGTTCCGTGCGGTACATGGAAAAATTCTCGCTTTCTCCCATCAGTATAGACAAGTCACGAAACTTCCTGCGAAAATAGAAACAAGAATACAATAATTGTTGTTGTTGACAATCACAACAAACACTGAATGCACAAAAGAGTTAGCAAAACATCAAGAAAAAAAGAATGACGTGAAACAACTAAACAGCGCTCAGAACTTTGAGATCTTCAATTCCTATCAACTGATTATCAACAATTCCACTTGCTAAAATGAAGAACAAGAATTGAGTGCGACAACGCGTTTTCCGCTGCAAGCCACAGTCAAAATTCCTCCAACACAAAAGTCGAACAGGTAAACACTTAAAAGCAAAGACGGTCCAAGTCATACTGGCACACTACATTGTAGCGAATACCTCTCCCAAGTAACCGATGCTTCGACTGTGGTCCCAGTACACATAAACAGTTGAATTTGACAACTTCTCCTGAGCGAAAAGTTCAGTTGAAATCTTCCCAACACGTACGAACTCTGCTGTTATAAATTCTGAAAAGCGAACGAAGTGTGGTCCCAAGGTTGCCCATTTAAGGAAGTTCTAACACATTAACCACTCCCCAGCAAATAACGATCACCGCTTACTTTTTCCTTTTCGAAGGTACTTCTTTCCAGGTCTCCTTCAGTCTGTACACCGGGGTGGATTGGAGTCCAGCCAAAAGAGCCTTGAGAGAATTGAAGTTCCCTAAGAGGTGACATTTATCGGCAATCTGCGGAAAGAAACCAATCACGACAAAATCAGACCATCTAATGCCAACGACTTTTCCTAAGACATAACTTCTCCAAATAAGAAAATAAAACAAAAGACAGTAAATACAAGGGTTACCGTGCTTGCTGAGTGCATGCATACCTGTATAACTTTCGAGATGGCTCGCGCCCTTCCGCTCGGCGTATCCTGGGTTAAAATTTCAGACGCCGCTAAAAGTGCCACGCGGTTGAAAAACTCCACCATGGCCATGACGTTAGGCGAGGTGACATACTAAAATAAGGGAACGAAAAGTTGTGATCAACAGCAAATTTCTGCCAGTAACATAAATGCATAGCTGTTACCTTTACTTGTAAAGGGTTTACAAGTAGGGATAAAATCTATCAGTACTGTGAGACCAATAAAATGAAAGAACTCAGACAGACTCTCCCGTGGCGTTACTGTGCAAGCCGGTTCCTTTTCCTGAGTTTTTAGAGAATCCTACAGAGAGGCCATTTAAACGGAATCTACTAAGCAGTGGTTTTCTGTGGGACTTCGCAGCGGGGCGAACAACTTGTTTCTAACTTTTGAGCAAGGAAACGAAATTCTTAAGTGTGATCATCTGATTGAAGCCTGTAAGCAGCACTTTCACTTGGCCGTTAAATCTTACGCTGTACATGATGGGTTCCGTTGTTAAAATCAGAAAAGCAAACCATTCAAATTCTATTCTGTGGTGCTACTACATGCATGTTCTCTTTTGTGAACACTAGAGCACCAAGCAACGAGAATCGCTGGAGTTTCAAAAAGTTCCCAACGGTTATACGAAGAAATACTTACCTTGTCCTTTGTCATCCATCCGCAATTCGCCAGCTCCGGCCATGGAATTCTAATGAACAGTTCTTTGTCAATTAGCGTAATTTCCCGCGCAAACAGCGACGCGTCAATGTCAACCAGACGCTGCGAGAGGTCTGGGCCATCCACCACCTCAGGACTTTGAGGAACCTCGCCTACTGGACTTGGGGCCTGGTTACTTATGCCCTCATCCAGAGAAATGGATTTGAAGATTGGCGATAGGATCTTCTGCACGAGTCTCTTCTTTCTCATGCTTCCTGGAAAATAGAAAATAACGTTCATTCAGTTAGTAAATGCAACGTGAAGATGGGCGGAGACAACAGCAGATTAAGATTTGCTTATTCTTGGTTTGCAACCACGTGATAGGGCGGCCATGTTGGAGGTCAAAACAATAGATATTTTTTCGGAGAATTTACATAAAAATAGAATTTAGTTCCCAGCGGAGAGAAAGGCCATTGTTCTTGACCTCCAACATGGCTGCCGTGACGTCACTTGCAAACCAGCAATTGATGATCATCTTCATTTACCTCTGGTCTGTGTGTTGCAAGCGCTATCGCGAAGAGAAGGGAATTGAGGCTGTAGCTTATTCAGGTTATTACACGACTCACCAAATTTGGCGAAAATTTGAATTTTAATCAGACAATTGCTGATGGCTTTTAAGCTTAGTACAGCAAAGAAGCGAAAACAAAAAACAGGAGCCTGAAATAAAAATGTCACCCTGAGGTGATAAGCGCGTAATTGCGAACAAAAACACATCCATTTAGATGTAAATTTTGCAAGTTTTTTGCGAATTCTAATTAAGCTCCGCAAAAGTAAAAGGGAATTGCTAACCAAAATGTCACCCTCAAGGCATCGGACACCTTCACCTTGGTAAAATTTCCATTGACGGTCATGCAAACTGGTGATGTTTATGTTTCTTTTTAATTACATATTAACTTTCTCTGCGCAGAATTCTCGTGACTGCATAAAGACTGGAAAAATTTACCATGTCTAATATAAAGGCCCTATTTAAAACGCGTTGTTCGTAGACAATTCAGTTTAAAGATAAGAATACAATTCACTCTCGGTTCGACCTGAAGTTAAGGCCGATATAAAGTGCATTGCTTATTGTTTATGTTGACCAGGACTGATATGCAGCGATCTTTCAGTTTCAAAATTTTTCTCGACTGGCATCCGTCGCAACTGAAATTGGCCTACAATGCATTAGCCTAACACCGAAAATTACCTTTACGGCGGCATCAAACTTGAGCTTGTTAATACGAATCCACAAAGGGCCGCTTAATTCAGCAAAAGGGTACCCGATATTGGGGCATTAAACTTTAGTCTAGACGTTTCTACCATAGCGGTTCTTTGAGTGGTAACCACTAACAGGTCAAAGGGTCGTCATAAGCTCAAAACATAAAAACTGAAACCTGAACACCTGCCCGAGGGAGAAGCTTAACACGCTTCTATTAATTTCTGGACAGAAAATCGTTTATCGCTCTTACTACTGGGAATAAGCCACTCCCTTTGCTTTCCAGAGTCGATGTTAAGTTTTGTCATGTTCCAGCTTTTGAGTCTGTGGATGAAATTCTAAAGTGTGACCGATCAAATGAAAGCCACTCAGTAGTGCTGTACTGTGATGCTATGCTTCACAAGGTGGTTCACCTTTCGAGTCTGTGGATGAAGTCCTAAGTTTTGACCATTCACCGTCAAAGCCAGTGAGCAGTACTCTATCGATCGCGGTTCTGTTTATTATGCTCTACGAAGTAGTTCAAGCTTTTGACTTCTGTAATGAAATCCCAAAGTGTGGCCCTTCAAATTAAAGCTACCGTCGCAGTAATTTCCTGTGATTCTTTTTATTACGGTTTTCATGGTAGTTTTAAAATGTCGATGTCATCTTCTTGATTTGTAAACAGAAACTTGTGTCAAGGTATTGAGTAGTGTATTGCAGTAAAAGGTGATGTCGAGTCTGTGAATGATAACTATCTGATAATATCCTCAAGTGTGTGACTACGTCAAAAAACTTACAACGAGTGCGATATTAAAAATTTTTTGGCTCTAAAATAAATATTCGAGATACAGCCTCTACAGGTCCCTGTTCAACGTGTCAAGACGCTAACCGCGGCGAGGTCAGATCAGAAACCTCGAAAAATATCGAGAGAAGAGCGTCTGATTAGAATAAGGCAATAACAATATTTCACGGCACCAAAACAACACCCAGAGACGAATTCAAAGATAAGCTCAATACACTTACTGCGAGAATGCCAAATGGCGTGATGTTGGGGCACAGGAAGGATAAGCTGGCATGAGAAAAATCCATGATTCTTTCAGTCACGCGAAAGAAACTACAATTCACATGGTGAGTGCGTTTCGGTTTCCTAGCCAAATGCAGTTTGTACAGGGTGGATGGAAATTGTGTTAGAAATCCATATTAATACGATAATCGGCGTGGAATTATCTCGAATTTTCTTTAGTCACGAATACAGACGACGAATTAGCATACAGTACATGCTCCAGTGCATCTGCGTAAAATCGCACTAGAGAATTGTTAATCCTCTTAATTTACGGCAGGACATTCGAATACAGAGAAGGATCTTTTTTAAAACAAGAAAAATACGTGACAAACACAAACAAGGAGGGGCTTCGCTTCGACAAAGCCATTAACAAAACACGACAAAACATTAGCGCGTGAAGTCACGTAAAACATCCATTGTTTTTCGATTATCGTCAGGTGACAAAAGACTTCAACTTGTCAAAGCCTATTTTACCATCTACTTTATCATACAAACGTTCACTTTTTTTACTGTCGATACAGGGAATTAAGAGTGTTGAAACATCTTTGAGATGGCGGAAGCATAATATATATACACATCGGCACTAGCTAAAATGCTAAATCAAGTGAAAGTTTGGTTTCCATGCATAAAATTACTGGAGTAATAGACAACAAATCGCCCATTAGTCCAAATCAATGTCCTGAATGATTACGCTTTAGGATATCAGCCAAAGATTCAAAATTTAGAGTTCCTTTGTAGACCTTTCAAATTACAACCGCAAAAAAAAAGTTTTGTTTTAAAGCACAGTCTAGAATTTCATCCACAGACTCAAAAGTTATAACCACCTTGTACAGCGCATCAATACATGTACCACCAAGGGAAAATACTGCTCTCTAGCATTTGGATGCCATCATGAAAATTTACTGACAAAACAAACAAAGTTGAAGGAAAAAAAAAAGAAAAAAGAAAAATGAATCGAGTCCACAGAGGTTAATTATTTGTCCCACATACACCAAAAAGAGCGCCATCTTCTAGTGCATAACACACACTCCTAAAATGTGAGCTAATTTGTTCAAGGCGATTTTTGATAAGTCATCATTTTTCAAGTTTCTAGTTGTTGCTTTTGAATGGAGTGCAGTCAAACGCAAAAGCTGGGGGAAGTAAATAAAGATAAAAAGAATGCAACAGAGGATAGATTCTCAGGGTAAAAGAATTTCGAAGAGAACAGACACAGACATGTTTTCTGCAATAATGCACCTTCAGTAATTACAGAAACCCACATCTGCAGTGGTGCTAGATTTACTTCAATTGCAAGTTTCAATGCTCAGATGATGTCAGATCACCATCTTACTGGACTATCTAAGACAACACATAAGATGCAAGAACTCCCTTACAAAAAAGTCAGATAATTATTGACAGAAATACAAAAATATTAACTCACCACTATAAGAAAAATTAGAGCTTGACCTTCCCATCGATACTGGAGTGAGTTCGCCAGATGAAGAATCTGAGAGTGAAAATTAGAAACAAAAATGTCAGTAAATAGTTGAACAGGACATATAAACACGTGAATATAAATAATTATACATTGTTAAGTGCTGCAATGTTTCACTGCATAGTTCAAAAGTATGAATTATCCCTACCGATGTCCAAACGCTGTCTACACTAGCAGTGAAACAGTTATGCATCCAGCTCAACTGTTCTCTTTTTATAGAAGAATTACATAACTCCATTTTGTAACACAATCTTGTCCACACTCATACCCTTTGCCCTTACTTACGCATTCAACCTATTGAATGACAACAGCAGATTTTCTTTTTTAGGGAAGTCGTAATTACAATTTTGCTGTGGGGAAGTTGTAACACTATCTCACCCGAATACCATGCAGTCACCCCATTGGCCAATGTATTTGATCACTTTTTTTGTTTTATTTGGCAGGCACACAACACATTTTTTTGTAGGGTAAGTGGTAGCACAGTTTTGCAGTAGCAATCCAGCTTACTGGATAATGTATGAATGCACTTTTATTGTTCTAATGTTTTTCTTACATGTACACAACACTATTTCATTGTGGAAGAAATTGTTGTCCAATCTTGCCCAAATGTTACCCATCTGTCCCCTGTAGCTAATTGGATAACATATTACATCAGTCTAACATTTTTAGTGAAACACAACACCATTTTGTCGTAGAGGAAGTTGTAACACAACCTTGCATATACGTGAGGCATCCACCCATCCAACCAAAGGGACAATGTATTTCCTTGGTATATTTTCTTCTGGTCAGCACTATTTTGTTGTAGGGGAAGTTCTAGCACAATCTTGTACATGTACTTATGCATCTAGCCAATGGGACAACACATTTGACCACTCTAATCTTTCTAGCAGATATGAAGGCATATTGTACTGTGGCCAGGGAAGTTGTAAGACAAACACGTCCACGTTGTATACTGTATGCATCAAGCCAATAGGACGATGTATTTTATACAGTGAAGTTCCACTTTTTGCAGTAAACACAGAACACTTTTTTGATGAAGTGGAAGTTGACCACTATCTTGCCCATGTACTATGGATACATCCTATTGGACAGTATATTTCACAATTCCATCATTCCTACTGGATGCACAGGAATCATTTTAGCAGTTGTCAGGTTGCCAGAGAGGAGTATAACATCCTTTGGACAAGTATCTCAACTCAAATTCTAGTTCAGTAGACAAGTAAGTATTTTGATCTTCACTTTCATCAGTTTATGAAATGGTAGTAGCTCCAGGAGTGCATTTTGAAGGTCCACCAACTTATTGTGATTCTGTATCTTGGAATGAGAGAATTTATATTCATTTCGTTTATTGCAGAACATCTTGAGGCACATCTTTGTGCCTCACATAAATGAAATGCTCCCAAACCTGTTTTTTGCTCTTGGCCACTGATGTAGTGCAGCAAATACAGTTTTTTTTTCAAATGTGAAATCATTGTTTTCTGAACAGAGTTCTAAATACATTGAACTATGATGCGGGCCGGGGTACCCCGTCTCGCTCCCCCTGGACCGGGCACCGATGCGGGCCGGGGTACCCCATCCCGCTCCCCCTGGACCGGGCACCGATTCATTTCATATATCATTCACACATTGAACTAAACTTGAATACAGCAAATTCTAATGTGTAACATAGTAATGTTATAACTCTGAACTCTGTGTAGTTGAACTTGCAAAGTGAAAATTTTAATAGGAACCTTATTGCAGTACTGTTGGAGTAACACAGTGAAAAAGAAAATGCAACTTTCCCAGATACGTTAATCTACTTTTTTATTATTATTTAGTAGAAGTATTTTGCATTTCTGAAAAGGCAAGTAAAATTTAGCCAGGGCAAGTATCTTTTCTGACATACTTTCCCCAGCTGATGAGTTATTTCAAAGAAAAAAAAAACAATGATGCGTCCCTGTTAACCCTTTCACCAGCGGTTAAGGGGATAGTTTTTAAGGAGACAGTTTTAACCCTTTCACCACCAAAGGCCTCGCTTTTGACGAGTAAAATCATCTGGTGTTAGCCAGAGTAAAATCTGTAAAGTCCCCCTTGGTGGTGAAAGGGTTAATTGGTAAGGGAAGTTGTGACAATCTTGCCCATGTTCCTACGTAGAGTGACACCAGGCAAGTGTTAATGAATGCCATTACATACCACAGTGTTAATGGTTATGGCCATCATACATGTCCAATACTCTGACATAATGAGATTTCATAGCATGTCACAATAGACATCACAAAGTGTCACAAAGTGTCCCGTTCTTCCTGTGTCACAAAACTTTTACTATTTTGTTAAGAAATATGGTTTGGGGACACTTTGTGATGTCTATCACAAGGTATCATGAATCTCATTATGTCAGAGTATTGGACAACCCTCATTGCCATTGCTCTACTCAACCCAAAATGCACGGAAAAATTCAAGTTTATGTCATTATTAAAGTGTGTGTGTGTGTGGTGGTGGTGGGGGGGTGGGGGGGGGGGGGGGTAAGGAGGAAGTTGGAGGGGGGATTGTTAGGGGGTGGGATCTGAACTGAAGATACACCTATTTGCAAGTACCTGAAAACTCCAAATGGTTCTCTATGGTGTTTAACAGCGTTAATACTCACAATGTGAGAAAAGTTAGAATCTAGACCATGTTTTAACATGAGAGACCTCTCAAGAAACACTAGTTAAAACTGGCAGAGAATTTTGATTTTTCTTTAAAAATGTTTTTAGGCTGTTATCTATCAGGAAGAAGGATTGATTCACAATCTGAACCACTATCCTAGCTGGTAATAACACATTTCATAACAACAAAAACATATTTTATTCAGGACACAGTAACTCAAATATGCAACTGTTTCTTATTAAGCAGATAAAGTAAACTCAAGCTACAAGTGTACATGTATCTGCTGGAAAGTGCATTGACCATTCACTGAATTACATGTATAACAAAGAGAGATGCAAGTACAGTACGTGTACAAGGCTGTTGGAACAAAGACAGTTAATAAAATGGAACAATGACCAAAAACTATTTACCTAGCTTGCAATTAGGAGAAAAGTATGTTATTGTCAGAGGTTACTGATTTACATGTAAATTTTCTGCTACAAGGCTAGGTCAGTATATGCACTGTTGCTCACAGACAACACATGGTGGTAGTCAAATAACTTTCATGTAATGAAATCCTACACTGAACATGTTAATATAGATGTCAAGATAAGAGATGAGTACAAGTCTCTGTTATGTCTCATATTGATTCCTAACAGTACCGGAATTCCACAGTTGTAAATTACATACGAATCATGCAGTTTCATACAATCATTTTTAACTACAAAAAGTACAGAAAATGCATGAATTACATAAAATAGTTAGTTGTTATTTAAGAAACAAGGAAGACAATGTTACTTGTGCTTTCTCACTTGGACCAGTTCCAAGGAATCAAATTGTCTTCACTCAGATGCATTTGTAAACAGTACTGTCGTAGCAGTTCTTGTACAGAATATTAAGTAAATACAAAAGAAGAATGAAATTTCTTACCTTTTTCACTGTCCAAAAAGCTGAAATAAGTAACAGGTATGGAGAAACAAAATAGATTCTCCTGGTCTTTAGAAGGAGAGTTGAAAAGGTCCATGCAGGACCGATTGAGGACATATCTTTTCTTTGAACTTAAAGGCCACATGTTTCGATCACTAAAAGCCTTGATTTTGACCATGAAATACAGCTGTGGTTAAAACTTTTATGTTCAAACATCAGACAGACACATGTAGCTCTGAAAAATTGCAGAATGTTCTACATTGATTCTCCGCTTGTTGCAAGCTGAAGCATGATAGATTTAATTGTATTTATCTTTTTACAGGGTACGTCATGCCATTGGAATTGCCGAAATCCGTTTAGCATTGATTTCATAGTTTGACTGACATATGACTTTAATCAACACCCAGTAAAGTACATCCTCCAATGTGACTCTTGTTTCACATTTCAAAAATACTGAAAAACAGAGTGAAAACAGTTTTTGTGAACTGCTAATTTCTTGAGGTTAGAATCCTCCTCCCATCCATAGACTTGGTAAATTTAAGAATGGTTTTCACAACAAACATGGAAAATATCATTTCTGTGGTCTCTTTTTCTGAACAGAGGGTAAAATTTGCTTGACCTTTACAAGAGAATTACAAGATAGCAAAATTACTGGCATTCTGTTGAGCCCACCTATGAGCTCACCACATTTCAGAACCCACTTGTCTAGGATTCCCACACACACATTTCAGATTCCAACACATCTGAAGCAGTTATCACAAATCAGGTCAAGTCCATTGATTGGCCATAAGTCAAATTTCCAAAATTTATGTAGAACATGATACTGAGTATTACTGGTACCCATATACGTGAGGCCAAAAATTCACTAAGCCCAAAAAATCTCAGCAATTTCATGTCCACTAATCTGTTATCTAAGAGGAAGGAAGTTATCATAAAGAACCTCTGAAATTATAAAAATGAAAACACAGTGTTGGAAGCACAGAGATTGTCACCATTGTCATTTGTTTTTCTCCACAAAACCATTTTTATCAAAGGATAATACAGGACCACCTCATACTGTATCAGGTAGATGGACAAGAGTTTTAAACAGACAACCTTTTTTCTAATTTATAGTAAATAACACAATATCAAAAAAAAAAAAAAAACAGCCCATGGTTTTGATTACGTACGTATACATGTATTAAATGAAAATTAGAATTCACCAGAGGAGATTCCAAGAGGAATGGTTTTTGAAGCTTATTGTGCCGAAAAGAGGAGTGACTGATCATTAGTATTTTTAAGCTAATAGAAACAAGCTCATGGTAATGAAGATTACTAACTGTTAGAAGTCATACGGAAAATAAAGTGTCACAGTAGTGAGATTTGGTAATGAAAAAAAAAAAACAATCAAACACAGGGAAAGATATTTGCATTCACAAAGCTGGAACACTTGCTTACAACTACAGCATGTACTCAACAGAGTTACAAATTAAGGTTAAAAGGCAAAAAAACTAACAGTTTCATTTCTATGATGTTTTTTTTTTCAGTTTTTATCAATGTCCTACACATAGATTTAAGCAAAGTATTTTCATTTGTGTCATGACATACTTGAGAATATTGGAACCAAACATAGGAATGGTATAGCTTAAAATAATAGTTTTGCAAAACAATATTTAATAAGATCAAAATAATTAACATTGAGTGAAAACATTTATTATATAAAGAAACTTATAACTACTTTTGAGTGAGATATTTTGACTGATGGAAACAATTTCTTCTGTAAACTATTCCCTCCCCCAAAACTGGAAAATGTTAAAAAAAAAACATTGCCTTGGTTTTCACTATGGAAAGCAAAACTTAAATGTTTGGTAAGCTGCCCAAGCAGGAATGTTGTTTGCTATAACATGTACATGTATGACTGATATTGTACCATCTAGATTTACCAGGTTCAAAACTGAGAAAGCTACATCTAAAGTAAAGTTTTAAAACCTTGAATGATAAAAATACTAGGAATCAAAGGGTAGTAGATGTGATAAAGATTTGGCTAAACTGACATCTGTGTATTAACTGTTAGGAATGCATACTGTTATATACCTTTAGATAGTCACAAAACAAAAGGTCATCAAGGCAAAAATTTAAAAGTCACTGGCGAAAAGCTCCCATTAAAAACAACTCAGTAATCCTTAAGTGAGGGCATTAATTTTGTGGGAGCCAAGTGATAATTTATTACCTCCTGTATAATAAACCTACAAGGAAGAAATAATTAAATTGTGTCCCCACGTATAAATTAAGACAAATTCAGACCACACAGAAACTGTTGAAAAATGAATATGATTTCAGAGTATAATAGGGCCACCTATAGCAAGAGAAACTAGCCATTAAGGACTTTAAAATAACATTCTTTGTGAACTAGCAAAAATTATAACAAAAAACAATGTTTTGATTTTTCATGACACTATTACCTGTTTATCAGCAAAACTTTATTACTGAGTGAACAAAAACAAAATTATTTTTTAGTTCACATGATTACCACATTTAAGGTACATGTATCACATGAATGTATTGCATCCTTCTATAAAGTAAACATTGATAAAAATGAAAAGATCAAAATAAACTGGGAGTTTGGATAGAATGTTCACAAAATAGGTAAGAATTTGAAGCTCTAGCTTTGTGATTCCAAATCAACACTTTTCATTTGAGATGGTCTTTCACCAAGTCCTCAGTTCTCATACTGCACAGATTGTATGAGAATTAACAAATTAATCACTGTCATAAAGTACCCCATTACACCAACCTTGTTTGCTTTGAACTGGTGTTTTTCTTTCTTCTTTAGTTGATGCCAAGCCTTTTGATGCCGCAAAACTGCCACTAAATCCCCCACGGCGAACACCTCCAACAGTTCCATTTTGGACATCAGAATCCTGGATGTTTGACAAATTTCCTTCATTATTTGTGATAGTGTTATCGTTCTCTTTAATTAATTCATCAGATTCCCCTGCTTGTATCCGTAACTTTGGCCGCTTCTTGTACAACACTGACCAGAATCTTTTAAGTTTTTCTTTACGAGGTGGTTGATCCGCATGATCTGCCTCACCCAAAGTGACAGCCATGTCATCTTTGAAATCTAAGCACCGCACCGCACATCTTCTGTTGTTTTTCTCCAAGGTGGATTGAGCTCCATGAGTTAGATTGGATGTTTCAGAAGAAGTCAATGAATCTGAGCCCTTTGATGACCATCTCTTGGGACTGAGGGAAGAATCTTGCGTTTTGGTATCGTATTTATCAACACCCTTTCTGTTCTGTTTAGAAGTTTCTCGCTTATTCTTTGAAATAGGGCTTCTTCTAACAGCTGTTGAACTAAAGTCGGATGGCATGGGTATTCGATTGGCTTCATTACCCATTGCCAGGCAAAGGGAACGCTTTCGATGGTGGTTGGGCGTGGTCAAAGACTCCCAAACAGTGTCATCCCATTCACCCCTCCTCACAAAATTCAGATTTGAAGGGTGTGCTCTTAGATTCTCAACCCTCTGCTGTAAAGTTGCAAGGGTTTCATTTTTCTCTGGACTTTCCCCATTTCGGGAAAACAGGGCTGACGAGTTTAATTTTAGGCATGTGTCGTCTGAGCTGGTCTGACCTTGAGTTCTACATTCGCAATTCCTCAAATCTGCATCAACACGAACATTTTCTAAGTCCCCAATGTTTGGCAGTGAAGGACATCGAAACGGCTTCACGAGAGATAGACGAGGGTGCGAATTCGATCTGTATAGAGATCCTGCGTTTAAACTATCGAACATATCCTCGAAGTCGCTAGCGTTGGAGCTCGAAAGACTCGGCAGAACTGGCCGATGGTGTTGTGAAATGGTCAGTCTACGAACTTTGCTCGGGTTAAACATTGACACGGACCACGTAGAAATCGTTTGATTCACGGAGAGAGTCAACGTGTACTCTGGAATTTGGACATCTTCGCCGTCATCATCGTCACTGCCATCATCAGAGTCAGATTCAACACTGATTAAATCTGGTGGAATCATTTCGATCCCTTGCGGTTCTTCTACGTTGAAACTCCGCAGCCACTTTGGCCATACCTCCTCCTTGCCACAAAGCTCGTAAGTTTTCCAAATCGACATGTCCTTGCTCCACTTTGCTTTAAAAGTAAACGGGCAGCCGTCACAGACTTCAATGCTCACTTCAGAGCGAAGAAATTTCGAAACGGTTTTCCCAGACTCGTGCTGCAAAACATGGGCTTCTGAATCCCTCCGGTCTCGCGTTTCTTTGACAAAAACAAACTCGTCCGTCAATAAAATATGAACCGTCTTAGAGTAGTGGAGCTGGTTGTTCAGCTCCAGAAATTCGCTTTCAATCAAAACTTCGCCGTCCGTGATCGCTGAAGTTCCGCTAGGTAAGCCATGTGGCTGAAGGCCAATGTTATTGTTCGCGCCACAGCAATTCCGTTCGACATCCGACGCCATGTTTGCTATCTTCCTGTATTTCAGTTTGTTTCCAAGGCTTCGTTCATCATGCAGCGTGTGCTTGAAACAAAGCACACGTCTAAGAAACTGGATCGGGTCGTTATTGTTTCCCCAAAGCCACAGTTCACGTCGGGTAAATAGAATGAATGAGTTCTTCGTCCGCCATGTTGTAGGAGTAATCTATGTTAATTATTCATTATTGTGACGTCAGGGGTCTTCATCCATAATTAATTTAAACCTTTTGTTTGGATGTTGGGAGGGCTAAAGTTTTGCCATCCCTTATCCATTTTTTCTTAACAATAGCCTCGCTTTACGCTTCAGGGTGAGTTCGATTTAGCCACATGTCACGGAAACGAATGCAAATGAAACAGTTTTTAGACGCTACCGATTGTAAGCCAAGATGATCTTGATACGTCATATTTTATTTTGTTTGCGGTCAGTCTTTATCGAGCGCTCCAAAGTTCGGCTCAAAATGATGTTTTTTTGACTTCACGTGTCCTTGCACAATTTGCATGATGGTGCACTAGAGGGCTTGGCCGAGATGAGTTTTAACAAAGACCTGAGAATTGGGTGGATTTTAACTTTCAGCCGAGAAAGATCGAGCTCAAGGTTTTAATTTTAGCTGATCCTGAGAAAAGATAGAAGATTTAATCGATTACTAAGGTAATCAGACGTTTTTCCAGCATCGTACACGATTAAGATACCTTATCATTTTTTTTTTCGCACTTTGTTGTCGATTTTTGGGTGTATAAAACAGCCTGCGTCGACGGAAATAACAGAACAAGGAAAATTAATCTAAACGTGCGTGTTGCAGTAATTCCAAGCCTCGCGCACGGCTGGAGCTGCCTCATTTACGAGCTCGAGTTGTAATAATATGAAATCTCGGGGGGGGAGGTACTCCCAGAAAAATTGGGTTGGGTGTGCGGTCCGCTTCCTGAAACCCTTACCCTATTTCAGACCAAAATCTGCAATTTTCCCTACCCTATTTCAGACCTGACCAAAAATTTGATACCCTCTTTCAGACCTATTTCACGACACAGTTGGCGTAAACATAATTAAAAGACAAAAAAGAAGGGCTTTTGTTGATGGTCTTATCGACTAAAGATGAAGAAGTAGCTTCTTCTGAAAAACATACCGAATTCAAGACAAGAACGCAGAAACCATACTCTATTTCAGACCAAAATGGTCAAACTTGATACCCTATTTGAGACCAAAACGGCTAAAAAACCATACCCTTTGGGGCCGCACATACCTATATAGCTCATATAAGGCAGTACCCCCCCCCCAGGCCCCGTATGAAATATTAAGGTACATCAGTTAACATGATTCAACGCGACAAAAAGTTCTTGAAATCTGCACCACGTACTTTTTACACGAGGTCACCTTTCGAGAAGACGTTTACGAGAATGCAGAACTTGAAAGCTCGAGAAGAAGCTATTGACACCTACAATAAATTACAATGACTGTACTTTCGGTCAGAACAGCTTGTCGTTTGTAACCTTCCCAGCTTTCATTGATAAAGTTTTTGCTTTCTTTTAACTAAAAGCGGCTTAAACTTAAGTCTGGACCAGTATGAACAAAACAAGCGAAGCCTTTGTCTAAGTTTTTGGTCGGCGGCAGTTCTTATCTCACACTGTTCCAACAGAGATGATATGAAAACTGGAGGTGAGAGAAAAACAGAGGCTATCAGACCCAGCGTGCGAGTTATGTCATTTTGTCAGTATTTTGTCTTTATATTAAACTACCACTGGTCTACAGAATGCTGTAATCTGATTAGCCACGTTAAACAACAGGTTGAACTGCAGTTACTGCTGCATGCATCACGCGCAGTCTTCTACGTCAGTACGCGCGTAAGACTGGCGGTTGGAGGGAGTTGCGAGGGGCGTCACAACGTCGTTGCATGGTGCGATGATACTTACTTAATTCAACTTGATGTACCGGTAACCTCTTTTGAAGTCTTAACCAAAATAAAGTACCCCTTAACATGTGGTAAAGACACGAGTGACGTAGTCTAAATTAAGAAAACAGAAACCGCTTGGGCGGACAGGTTATATTTTAAATGGGTCAGCTGTAAAAACCTCCGACGTCTAGACAATGGAGTTGTTCTTCCAAAACAAACAAAATTGATTGAATTTTCGGCAAGTTCTTCGTCTTATGACGTTACTTAATTTCCGGAGGAACTTTCTTCTCGAAAGATTCAGTCGTTTTTAAATTAAGGTTACAAAAAACCATTATTTGACCGATCAGGTAAAGAAATCTTTCAACACATTTTAAATAAGAATGCACTGACCTAAAAGGGTCCTGGAATCGAAGATCTGGAGATCTGGGTTCTCTGCAGCAGTCGGCAACTTAATTGCTTGTCCACTCTCCCTTGCTCTTCTCCCGCAAAATGAGTTGATTGTAAGAAAGACAGATACTATAATAATACACTCTCTGTGAAAGCACGTGCTTTCCATTTCATTCAACATGCATTTTCTTTAAGCTCGGACTTTCCCGCAAAAGAGGACTTTCCCGGCAGCTAAAAGCACTGAAAATGTCTTCTAGCGCCTTGAACGACTCTTACTCGAAAGATGAAACAGTTGTTGTAGTTTATTTCAGTTTTGAAGCCATTTTTGTTTCGCTTCAGCGTCGACATCTGTCAACTTGGAGATTGAGGGCGGTTTTGTCTACAATGAATACATAGTAGTTGGTGCGTTACGTTAGCGGTATAAGTTATTACGTATACAGTGGGTCGAGTTTTGTTGCCATCAGACTTAAACAGTTGGTCACGGCTAGCACAGTTGTTTGGCATAATTCGTCACCACGAGCAGAATTTCATGATTTTTAAGAAAAAGCACTCATAAAGTCAGCATTTTTTGCTTGTTTTGGAGCGAAAATTAGATTGTCAGAAGTACAATCTTTTCAGTGGACATGAGATCAGTTAGTATACAATTACCTTTTTCTTAAGAATGTTTGAAAAGCTGAAAAAAAATTTTTTTTGTTTGCCTTTTTTACTGCTTGGGACCTGGGTGAACGAAGCGAGTCAAGTGATCCAGGATCATGCACCTTGCTAACATTTGTAGTGGTTGTTATATGTTGACGTCAGTCTTTTGTTATATTCTAGCTGTTGTTTTAGTGACCAGTCCCACATTCATATGCCATAGTAATAACATCAAGTATTGCAGGACTTGATTTTCCTATACTTTATAACATAGGTTCTGCTTCCGAATGAACATTAGTCAGCACCTTAATCGTTGTCTTCTCCAGGTCAGTGGATAAGAACCTCGTTTCCAGGGTCTCTCCTCTTCCCGCCCCCTGGAGCTGAGAAAAGGGGGCGGGAAGAGGAGAGACCCTGGGAACGAGGGTGTAGAATGAAGTGTATAGTTTAAGTTTCCGGCTGACAAGTGTATTGTTTGACTACACGTGCTTGTCTTTACTTGTTTCCAATATTTGACTGAAATATTACATAGTTATTGTGGCATTTGTATAAGACTTAAAGAAACAACAAGCTAGCAAACTGGAGTTTCCGCGCTTTGCGCTGATATTAACATACTTCAATTTTTCCAAATTTTTCCAATTTTTCCAAAAAATGCGAGCACTGACAGTGGCATATTTTGAATCAATATTCGACTTTTAGGAACACTATCTGTCAAAGCCAATGATGGTGCCGATTTAAGAATCGAACACAAAATTAAAACTGGTCGGAAATGAAAATTTCGTGCGAATGGAACGGTGATTTCCGTTCCAACTAAGTATAATTAGAAACTGAAAATGTGGATTTCCTTCCGAAGGCTTTCGCTTTGGTCCGAGAAATTCCCGTTTGAACCACGCGTTCTTTTCGTATTTCGACAGAGCGAAACAGAAATTTTGGCTGAATCAAAGGTACCCCAGTTCCAAAGTTTGGGAATATCTTCCTTTTTTTATTTGGCTTACATTCAGTCCCAACAACTTCTTCTCAGGTCGAAAAATGTATAACAGACTTGCAAGCAATTTTGAAACTTACAGATGAGTTGGCGTCATTTTAAACATTTTCAAATGCAGACCTCTTCCAACCCCTACCGCTTGATCAAAGTTTTCTCATCAATTTTCGAATTAGTTTAAAACTTACCAGTATCCTCAGTAAATGCAGAGAGGGGGAGGGGTGGGGGTGGGGATGGGGATGGGGGGGGGAGGGTCAAAATAATATAACGGTGAACTGCTTTCTTTAAAACACGATTGCGATTTATGGGGAAATGCTACTTTTGATGTGACTGTCTCAAACATTTTGAACGCGCTCAGCTCTTTGTGTTCAAATAATTCTGAGTTAACTATATGTCAATATAACTCAGCTGATCTCCGACCTCTAAAATAACTTAAACATCGCGATTGCGAATCTATGGAAATGCTAATTTTGATGAAACAGTCTCAAACATTTTGAACGCACTCAGCTCCTTGTGTTCAAATAATTCTGTGTTAAACTATGTCAATATATTGACTCGGCGGATCTCAGACCTCTAAAATAACTTTACTGATTGCGATTGCAAATCTATGAGACTGTCTCAAACATTTTGAACGTGCTCAGCTCCTTGTGTTCAAATAATTTCGAGTTAAACTATGTCAAAATGACTCAGCGAATCTCGGACCGCTAAAATAACTTAAAAACATCCGTCAGGTATTTGGAATATATATACAAAAATAGAGGCGAAAACATTTTTCACCGAGACATAAGTTCATCGATCCTACTGAATCTATTTCACGTCTTTCGAGTTCAAAACTCGTTTCCTGGATAGTTCAATCAAAACTGCCAGACAGTTTAGAAAACCTGTATCCTATCATTGCCCCAGTCCGCAACAATAATATTCCCCTGAGAGGTAACAGCCACCCCTTCAGGCCTCTTAAACTGTCCTCTGTTGTTGCCCTCGGTTCCAAACCGAGTCAAGAACGACCCGTCTTCGTTGAAGACCTGAATTCGATGATTGTACGAGTCGCTCACGATGATGCGATCGTCAGTGTCCGTAGCCACTCCAGTTGGCCAGTTGAGCTCTCCATCGGCTCTTCCACTCTTTCCAAACTTAAACAGAAATTGACCCGAAGAATTGAACACCTGAACCCGATCATTTCCGAAGTCTGTGATTATCACGTGACCTTTGCTGTTGATCGCAACGCCTGTTGGGCAGTTGAACTGGCCCTTGCCGTCACCAAGGGAACCGAATGATAGTATTGCCTGTCCTTCTTGGTTGAAAACAATGACGCGCGCGTTCCCACGGTCCACTACAAACAGACGCCCCACGCTATCCACTGCCACTCCATAAGGCTGATAAAGGCGTTCGCTTTGCATCGATCCTTTGCCGAATTGTTTGATAAATTTGCCTTCTTTTGTGAATATCTGCAAAAAATGATTTATACTTAACAGGTGGTTAACGTTAATGCTACATTTTAATTCCGCGTTAGATTCAAGGGTTTGGACGTGCCAGGCTGTGTCTTGGTTTACTGTAGTGTTCTGTGCTGTGGTATTCGGTACTACAATACAGTACGGTACGGTACCATATTGTATGGTACGTATGGCATGGCATGGTTTGGAATGATACATACTAGTTATGCAATGCTTTTAAGTGGCATACCATGGAATATCCCACGAGACACTTGTACTTTCCAGGTAAAGGCGAGTGTGTATGCAAAGAAAATACAAGTGACACAGTGGGATATTCGATGGTACAGTACGAGAAAACTTTGCATAACTATTATATACTATGCCATACACCTTATTCCAAAATGGCGGCCAATTTATTATTCTTTTGTTTGCATGTTAATTAGCCCTCTTTGCCTCGTCAACATGTACGAAATACAAAAGAATTTTGAAGTGAAAATGAGGCAAAGAGGGCTAATTAATATGCAAACAAAAGAATAATAAATTGGCCGCCATTTTGGAATAAGGTGTATACATAAAAGACAGCCTCATACAGGCCATGCAGTGCACGATGGGAAGGTTTGGAGGATACCAACGAATATATAACGGCTTTCTCACATTCTAACTGGTTGTATTTTCTATGGCATGGTATAAAGTATGGTATGGTATGGTATGGTATGGTATTGTACGGTACGGTAAGGTACGATAAGGTACGGTATGGTGTGGTGTTGTATGGTATGACATAGTTCGTACAGTATGGTAGGTAGTATGTCGTATGGCATGGTATGGTATGGTTTTTGATATGGTACGGTCACTGAAGTACCAACTCTTTGTACCATTAGCGCCGTATGAGATCGCTACTCCCCTTAGATAGGAAATACATTGAGTAAATACCTGGATTCTCTTATTCATCGTGTCTGCAACGACAATGTTCCCCTCCCCGGTCACGGCCACGCCGCTAGGAGACTGGAAATATCCATCTCGGCTTCCAGGAGAGCCGAACCGGAAGCGGAAATTGCCTTCATTATCAAACACCTATCACAAGAACAGAAATCATGAATGTCCGCAAGAAAACGTAATCTCCCAAATTGAAAACTGAAGAGTTAGGGAATCTTAAGACCCCGTGATCCTTTTAGTCAGGGCCTAATTTTTGACGCTGACCAAAACGATCGCGGTCTCTGAGTAAAGAAAGGGGCTCAATACCTGCAAACGGTGGTTGCGTGAGTCACTCACAATCACGTTACCGTCGTGATCCACTGCCACCCCCTGGGGATCTCCTAGTCTGCCAAACTTGGACCCACTGCCCGCTATGGCTTTCTTTGCGCTTCTCACTCTAGGCGCGATATCACCGATGTTTATGTCCAGCGGAAATCCTTCCACCATCTGCCCGCGCACAAAAACAGCGAATGAGAAGATTCCATTGAAGAATGGGTGATATCCTGTTAAAGACTGGCCGTCCGCTAGGAAAAGAAAATGTAATTTCACAAACGTGAGCGCAGGAGCTACAGTTAATTCCTCTTCACAAAGCGATTTTCGTTTCACCTTGCGATCGATGCGCGAAGTAAACAGCAACAACCAACGAACTGGCAAATAGCAATTTGATAGATCACCTTGTAAAAGACTAGGATTGAGTGTCGCCTGGGGGATTGCGGGATTATTTGGTGGGGGGAATGTGGGGGGGGGGGGGGTGGTTGGAGACGCGATTATTTCTTCACAATACACGTCCCTCTCCCAAAGCAATCCCACAATTGCTTACGCGGCCGCTGATCTTTGAAACCAGCGGCGGATAAAACAGGCTGTGAACAATCACGTAAGGCGTTTTGCAGGATCAAACGCGGGAAAATCTCTCTAACTCCATGTGCATCGCTTAAGTAAAAATCATACGCGATGTTCCTAGAGAGCGGCGCCATTACCCCTCCTCCCTCCTTTGGGACACGAGAATTTGTAACTGTTATTCCTTCTTACGAAATACACTTTATGCGGTCCAGTTGGCTTGTTTTTAAAGAAATATGCGATAAAACACACAATACTGGGGGACACTGTTATCGCCATCCAGAGTTAAGTACCCAGAAATTAGTCATCATGGTCATCGCGGGAGAGGAAGACCGAAAACTACCTATATTGACACTCTTAAGAGGGATACTGGGGCATTCGATGCATGTGAGATGGCAGCACTGAAGGCTGATAAGAGGCTGTGGAAAGATCTAGTGGTTGCCCGCCTTCGGGCGACCAAGTGAGTGAGTGAGTGTGTTTCCTGCTCGGTATTAAATACTTAAGTTTCACTGCAGTTGTTTGAAATTTGTACAAAAACTATTTAACACGAAAACGGCGTGTTCAAAGATTTGAAATAAGCCCCCTCTCTATTAAGCCCCTCTCTCCAATAAGCCCCCCCCCCAGTTAATAAGGCCTGAAATTAAATAAGCCCCCCCCGGGGGGGCTTAATAGAGCTTTTACGGTACATTAATTTTCAGTACATTATATTTAAAAGATTACGAGCCACTAAAGGTGAAAAGAACAATTTTCATGAAATCTTTCTTCGTTTCCTCGGCCTTTCCCCCCTATATCAGGTAAAAGAAGGTCAAACACCTTGAGAAAAATCTTCCCAGTTTTCACTCGAACCGTTCAGTTTGTCCTCCACACAGAAGGAAATTTTAAGAAGAGTGGCAGAGTTCGGACAGCTGAGTTCCGTGCACAAGCGCAGAGGGCCCGGAAATCTTCTTTCTTAAGAACGAATACTCATGAATGGGGACCTGGCGGGTAAATGAAAAGCCTTTTATTCCCTTTACCTATCCAGAGAACATTTCTTTAATGGAATAATTCCCAACTGCTAGTTTTCCACAAATGAAGGAACGTAATTAACTGCAAAACCGACAACACATTTTAAGTTTCACAAGGATACTAAACGACGTTCATCGGCATTTCTCATGGGAAATTTCGTCCGATTTTGTGAAAAGTTTGCTCTTTTAAGCAACTATCAGTTTCTGATAACAGTTTCAACTTTATCATTCGAGAAAACGAGGTTTAAAGTAAACGTTTATGAAAATGTTTACGATATTCGTTTTCATGGCCGGCGTGAAAACTAACGCACCCGTGTGATGGCATAAATTAATTGCCGTAGATCGCGAAAGTTTCGAAGTCAAGTTCCGAAAGTAGCGACCCGCCGTAAGTAAGGCTAATTTTTGTTTTTAATTTTTTTTATTAGCTTTATTGATGCAGTAATACGTGAAAGAAATTTCGGACCTTTCTAATCAGTAATTTGCGAAAGTAATGGCCAGCCCGAAAAGGAACGATCCCTGGTTCAGTCAGAAATATCATCATCGGTACCAAAACATGTACGACGTTTTCGTGAAGACAAAATTGATATCTAGCTTTAATTATAAGGAGTCATTGAAAGAGAAACTTTCCTCCCTCACGCTTCATGCAGATGGAGCAGCTTAGTGCCGTTTTTACTGTAGAATAATGCCGAAGAATCAATGGGAAAGAGAGCATTAAAGTGACATTATGCTTATTCTACGATTGTGTTTACCACAATTCGCTTTCTTAATGTAACGCCAGGTTCACGGCGATTGCTGAAAGGCTGTCACTTGCGAAACAACTTGTCGCGATGAGATAAGCGTGTGATGTGGGAGATGCTTTACTAATCGAATAAAGCCAGAGATCACAGAAAATCAGCTGTGATTGACGGTGATTTAATTGACGATAATCGAACGTAAACTGAAATACAATGCAATAAACTAATTACTTGATAATAAAAGATTACAAGATGACAAGAGTCACGAATCAAAAGTAGCAAACATTCCAATCATAATTGCGGGTGTGACAATACTTTCCAGTCATACTTCTCAGAAAAGATACAATTAAAATCATCAATGATCCCAAGCAGATATACGTACTGCTAACAGTCCTAGTTACAATAAATGGTAACACTGTAAAATCTTGAAAACGATAAAATTGCACGATGCTATAAAAGCATGCTTGCGTGAGCGCCATTGCAAGCGATGAGGGAGTTAA
>JAEMWC010000037.1:0-67500 GCA_016490735.1 Pachyseris speciosa
AAAATCTAGGATATCAGGAATTGATGCGAGTTGCTAGCTACCGTGCGCACTTGTAGAATTAAACAATGCTACCAAAACTAAAACTTTCAACATGCTCTTACAAGTTTTGAAAGAGCGAGATCTCCCGAAGAGTTAAAATCTTCGAGAACAGGAATTGATGGGAAGCGCTCCACACCTGCGCACAAGTAGTACTCATCACAGTTAGTAAAACCACTACTTTCAACATGCTCTTAATAGTTTTCAAAGAGTGACAGTATCACCGAGAGTCAAAATCTCCGAAATGAAGAATGTATGGCACGCGGTCCACACCGTGCGCATTAGTAATACACATGATGGCTAGTAAAAAGAACTTGCGTTCGACATGCTTTTACAAGTTTCAAAGAGTGAAAATTATCACCGAGAGTTAAACTCTCGTAATCAGGAATTGATGGGACGCCCGGACACCTTGGACACATCTAAAGCTAGTAAAACGCAACTACTTTTTAACATCCTCATCTCGCTCTCTAAATAGCTCTTTACAATAGCGAGATTATTGACAAAGATTCAAAACTCGGAAATCCAGGAGTTCATAAGACGTCCTCCAGCAGTGCACAAGTAGTACTCTCACAGTTAGTAAAAGAAACTACTTTGAGCATGCTGCTACAAGTTTTTAAAGAGTGAGATTATGAACAGCAGTAAAAATCTCGAAAATCAGGAATTGATTGAAACGTTTCCAACACCATGCGCTCAAGTGGTACTCATCACAGCTACTACAAACCACCTACTTTCAACATGCTCTGACAAGTTTTAAAAGAATGAGGATTATGAACAACAGTAAAATGTCGGGAATCGGGAAGTGACGGGACCTGCTTCAGCACAGTGGCACAAGTCTACTCATCACAGCAGTCGAAACCAACTAATTTTCAACATGCTTCTAAGTTTTGAAGGAGTGAGATTGTCAAATGAGTCAAAAATCCTTTGAGATCAGGAATTGCTGGGACGTGCTCCACACCCGTGCGCGAACAGGTAATCATCACAGCTACTACAAACCACCTTCTTCGAATGTTTTACAAGATTTTAAGGAATGAGAGTATGACCGTGAGTGAAAATCTCGGGAATCGAGAATTGACGGGACGCGCTTCTCTGCCAGCGCAAAGGTAGTACTCATCAGAGCCAGTAAAACCTCTTTATTTCGACCTGCTCTTAATAGTTTTAAAACAGTGAGATTGTCAGCGAGAGTAAAAAATCTCGCAACCCAATAATTCTGGGATGCGCTCCACAGCCTGCGCACAAGTAGTAATCATCACTGCTATTAAAACAAACCAACTTTGAGGAGGCTCCTACAAGTTTTTAAAGAGTGAGATTATGACCAACGTTAAAAATCTCGGAGATATGGAATTTGATAGACGTGCTCCACACCGTGCGCGCAAGCTGTACTCATCACAGCTACTACAACACTTTCACAAAACTTTTAACATGCTCTAACAAGTGTTAAAAGAGTTAGATTATGAACAAGATTAAAATCTCGGGATCGGGAATTGACGGGACGCTCTTCACACCGTGCGCACAAGTAGTACTCATCACAGCTAGTCCTAACCAGCTACTTTTAACATGCTTTCTCAATTTTCAAAGAGTCAGATTATGAAAGAGAGTCAAACTCTCGGAGATCAGCAAATGATGGACCTGCTCACACCGTTACCGCAAATGGTACTCATTACACCTACTACAAACGACGTACTTTTAACACGCTCTGAGAAGTTTTAAAAAGAGTGAGATTATGAAAAAGAGTAAAACTCTCGCGAATCGGGAATTGACGGGACGCGGTCCACACCGTGCGCACTAGTAGTAGTGCGAACTAGCTGATAGCTAGGAAAAACAACTTGGGTTCGACATGTCTTACCACTTTAAAAAGACTGAAGTTCGACATGCTCTTACAAGTTTTTTAGGTGTGAGATTATAACCGAGATTTAAAATCTTGGAAATCAGGAATTGATCCCACGAGCTAGACACTGTGCGCACTAGTAGCATACAACACAGCTACCAAAAACTAAATACTTACAACGTCCTCTTACAAGTTTAAAAAAAGTGAGATTCTCACCGAGAGTAAAAATCTCGGAAATCAGGAATTAATGGCTTATGAAAGGGAGTCAAAATCTCGGAGATCAGGAATTGCTAGAACGTGCTCCAAACCGTGCGCGAAACTGATGCTCATCACAGCTACTAGAAAGCACCTATTTCAACATGCTCTTACACGTTTTTAAAGAGTGAGATTATGACCACGATTGAAAATCTAGGAAATCAGGAATTGATGCGACGAGATAGACACCGTGCTCACAAGTAGCATACAACACAGCTACCAAAAACGAAATACTTTCAACATGCTCTGACAAGTTTTAAAAGAGTCAAAATCTTGGAAATGAAGAATGTATGGCACGCGGTCCACACCGTGCGCTTTAGTATCACGCATGATAGCAGGTAAAAACGACTTTCGTCTTACAAGTTCTTACAAGTTTACAAAGAGTGAAATTATCACCGAGAGTTAAAATCTCGGAAATCAGGAATAGATAGGACGCGCTGGAAACCTTAGACAAAACTAGCACTCATCTAAGCTAGTAAAAAGCAACTACTTTCAACATGCTCTTATCAGTTGACAACAGATCGAGATTATCAACACGATTCAAGTCCTTAGAAATTTAGGATTTGATGGGACGTCCCCCACACAGTGCGTAGAAGTAGTAATCATCACAGCTTGTAAAAGAAGCTTACTTTGAAGATGCTCCTACAAGTCTTTTAAAAAGTGAGATTTTTACCAACTGTAAAAATCTCGGAGATCAGGAATTGGTGGAACGTGGTCTACACCGTGCGCGAAACTGGTTGTCCTCACAGCTACAGGAAACAACCTTATCTCAGCATGCTCTTACAACTTTTAAAAGAGTGAGATTCTCACAGAGAGTCAAAATCTTCGAAATTAGGAATTGATGGAAAACACTGCACACCCTGCCCACAAGTAATACTCATCAAAGCTAATAAAAACCAACTACTTTCAACTTGCTCTTAATAGTTTTCAAAGAGTGGCATTATCACCGAGAGTCAAACTCTTGCAAATGAAGAATATATAGCACGCGGTCCACACCGTTCTTAATAGTACTAGTCATGATAGCTAGTAAAAATCTCGCAAAATCAGCAATTGATAGCGCTCGAAACCTTAACAAAAAGTAGTACTCATCTAAGCAAGTAAAAAGCAAATACTTTCAACATGCTCTTATAACTTGACAAAGATCGAGATTATGACCAAGATTCAAAACCTCGGAAATTAAGGATTTGATGACACGTCCCCCACACAGTGCGCACAAGTAGTAATCATCACAGCTAGTAAAAGAAACCTACTTTGAGCATGCTCCTTCAAGTTTTTAAAGAGTGACATTATGACAAACTGTAAAAATCTCGTAAATCAGGAATTGATGGGACGCTGTCAACACCGTGCGCGAAAAGTGGTACTCATTTAACAGCTACTAAAAACCGCCTACTTTCAACATGCTCTGACAAGTTTTTGAAAGAGCGTTATTATGACCGTGAGTCAAACTCTAGGAAATAAGGAATTGATTGGATGTTCTAGACACCTTGCACACTAGTAGCATACAACACAGCTACCAAAAACTAGAGACTTTCAACATCCTCTTGCAAGTTTTAAAAGAGTCAAATTCTAATCGAGAGTCAAAATCATCGAAATCAGGAATTGATGGGAAGCGTTTAACACCTTGCGCAAAAGTAGTACAAGCTTTAAAAAATTGAGATTATCACCGACATCAAATATCTCGAATTTCAGTAACTGAAGGGACAGGTTGCAATTCGTGCGCACCAGTAGTACTCATCAGAGCCAGTAAAAACAACCTTATTTCGACCTGCTCTTAATAGTTTTAAAACAGTGAGATTGTCACCAAGAGTCAAAATCTCGGAAATCAATAATATATTGGACGCGCTCCACAGCGTGCGCACAAGTAGTAATCATCACAGCTAGTAAAAGTAACCTAGTTTGAACGTGCTCCTACAAGTTCTTAAAGGGTGAGATTATGACCAACTTGGAGATCAACAATTGAAGGGACGTGCTCCACACCGTGCGCGAAAGTGGTACTAATCATGGCTACTACAAACCACCTACTTTTAACATGTTCTGAACAAGTGTTAAAAGAGTGAGATTATAAACACGAGTAAAAATCTCGGGGATCGGGAATTGACGGGACGCGCTTCACAACCGTCCTTTCAAGTAGTACTCATCACGGCTAGTCGAAACCAACAACTTTTAACATGCTTTCTAAGAGGATCAGGAATTGCTTGGACTTTCTCCACACCGTGCGCGAAACTGGTTCTCATCACAGGTACTAGCAACCACCTACTTTCAACATGGTCTTACAAGTTCTTTCAGAGTGAGATTATGACGATGAGTCAAAATCTAGGAAAGCAGAAATTGATCGGACGTGCTAGACACCGTGCGCACTAAAACACAGCATAAAACACAGCTACCAAAAAGTAAATACTTTCAACATGCTCTTACATGTTTAAAAAAAGTGAGATTCTCACGAAGAGTTAAAATTTCGGAAATCAGGAATTGATGGGACGTTCTCTACACCGTGCGCGCAAGTGGAACTCTTCACAGCCACTACAAACCACGTACTTTCAACATGCTCTCACAAGATTATGAACAGGAGTAAAAATCTCGAGAATCAAGAAATGACGAGAGGCGCTTCAAACCGTGCGCACAAGTAATACTCATCACAGGTTGTCGAAGCCAGCTACTCTTAACATCCATTCTAAGTTTTTAAAGAGTAAGATTATGACCAACTGTAAACATCTTGGAAAGCACGAATTGAAGGGACGTTCTCAACACCATGCGCGCAAGTGGTACTCATCACAGCTACCTCAAACCACGTACTTTCCACATGCTCTGACAAATTTAAAAAGAGTGAGATTATGAACAGGAGTAAAAATCTCGGGAATCAAGAAATGACGAGAGGCTCTTCAAACCGTGCGCACAAGTAGTACTGATAAAAGCTAGTCGAAACCAACTACTTTTGCCATCCTTCCTAAATTTTCAAAGAGAGTCAAAATCTTTGAAATCAGGAATTGATGGGGATCCTGCGCACATCCTACTTTCAACATGCTCTTAATAGTTTCAAAGAGTGACATTATCACCGAGAGTCAAAATCTCGGAAATGAAGAATGTATGGCGCGCGGTCCACACTCTGCGCACTAGTAGTACTTATGATAGCTAGTAAAAACAACTTCCGTTCGACACGCTCTTACAAGTTTACAAAGAGTGAAATTATCACCGAGAGCTAAAATCTCGGAAAAAAGAAAATAATGGGACGGGCTTGAAACCTTCGGAACAAGTAGTACCCATCAAACTTAGGAAAAAAAAAACTACTCTCAACATGCTGTTATAAATTGACAAAGATCGAGTTTATGACCAACCTTCAAAACGTCGGAAATTCAGGATTTGATTGGACGTCCTCCACACAGTGCACACAAATAGTACTCATCACAATTAGTTAAAGCCACCTATTTTCAGAAAACTCTTACAAGTTTGGAAGGATTGAGACTCTTACCGACAACAAAAATCTCGGAAATCAGTAACAGATGGGACGGGCTCCACTTCATCCGCACAAGAAGTACTCATCAGAGCCAGTAAAAACCACCTTATTTCGATCTGCTGGTAATAGTTGTTAAACAGTCAGATTGTCACCGAGAGTCAAACTCTCGGAAATCAATAATAAAGTTGACGCGTTCCACAGCGTGCGCACAAGTAGTAATCATCACAGCTAGTAAAAGAAACCTACTTTGCGCATGCCCCTACAAGTTTTTAAAGAGTGAGATTATGACCAACTGTAAAACTCTCGGAGATCAGGAATTTATGTGAAGTGCTCCACACCGTGCACGCAAGGGTACTGTTCCTAGCTTCTAGAAACCACCTACTTTTGACATGCTCTTATAAGTTCTTAAAGAGTGAGATTATGAACGCGACTCAAAATCTACGAAATCAGGAATTCATTGGACGTCGTAGACACCGTGCGTACTACTAGCAGAGAACACAGCTACCAAAGAGTAAATACTTTCAACATGCTCTTACAAGTTTTAAAAGAGAGATTCTCACCGAGAGTCAAAATCTTTGAAATCAAGAATTGATGGAAAGCGCTCCACACCCTGCGCACAAGTAGTACTTATCACAGCTAGTAAAAACCACTTACTTTCAACCTGCTTTTAATAGCTTTCAAAGAGTGACATTATCACCGAGAGTCAAAATCTCGGAAATGAAGAATGTATGGCACGCGGTCCTAACCGTTCGCACTAGTAGTACTCATGATATCTAGTAAAAACAACTTGCATTCGACATGCTTTTATAAGTTTACAAAGAGTGAAATGATCACCGAGAGTGAAAATCTCGCAAATGACGAATTGATAGGACGCGCTCGATACCTTACGCACAAGTAGTACTCATCTAAGCTAGTAAAAGGCAACAACTTTGAACATGCTTTTATAATTTTACAAAGAGCGAGATTATGACAAGGATTAAAGAGCTCGGAAGTCCAGGATTTGAGAAGACGTCGTCCACACAGTCGGCACAAGTAGTACTCATTACAGCTAGTAAAAGCCACCTATTTCAAACATGCTCTTACAAGTTTTAAAAGATTGAGAGTATCTCCGACACCAAAAATCTCGGAAATCAGTAACTGATGGGAAAGGCTCCACTTTGGGCGCACAAGTAGTACTCATCAGAGCCAGTAAAAAGAACCTTATTTCGGCCTGCTCTTAATAGTTGTAAAACAGTGAGATTGTCACCGAGAGTAAAAATCTCGGAAATCAAGGTTGTATTGCACGCAGTGCACACCGTGCGCACTAGTAGTACTCATCACAGCTAGCAAAAGCACCCAATTTTCAACATGCTCTTACAAGTTTTAAAAGAGTGAGACTTCAACCGACAACAAAAATCTCGAACAACAGTAACTGATGGGACGGCATCCACCTCGAGCGCACAAATAGTAGTCATCCGCGCCAGTAAAAACCACCTTATTACGACCTGCTCTTAATAGTTTTTAAAACAGTGAGATTGTCACCGAGAGTCAAAATCCCGGAAATCAATAATTGATGGGACGCGCTCAACAGGTGGCGCACAAGTAATAATCTTCACAGCTAGTAAAAGAAACCAACTTTGAGCATGCTCTTACAAGTTTTTAAGGAGTGAGGTTACGATTAACCGTAAAAATCTTGGAGATCAGGAATTGCTGGGACGTGCTCCACACCGTGCGCGAAACAGGTAATCATCACAGCTACTACAAACCACCTTCTTCCGACATGTTCTTACAAGATTTTAAGGAATGAGAGTATGACCGTGAGTAAAAATCTCGGGAATCAAGAATTGACGGTAAGCGCTTCTCTGCCAGCGCAAAGGTAGTACTCATCAGAGCCAGTAAAAACCACCTTATTTCGACCTGCTCTTAATAGTTTTAAAACAGTGAGATTGTCACGAAGAGTCAAAATCTCGGAAATCCCTAATTAACGACCCGCGCTCCACAGCGTGCGCAGAAGTAGTAATCATCACAGCTAGTAAGAGAAATCTACTTTGAGCATGCTCCTACAAGTTTTTAAAGAATGAGATGATGACCAACTGTAAAAATGTGGGAAATCAGGAATTGACGGGATACGCTTCACACCGTGGGCACAAGCTGCTTTTCTTCATTACACCTAGTCGAAACCAACTACTTTATCATTCTTTTTTTAAGTTTTCTAAGAGTGAGATTATAAAAATGAGTCGAAATCTCGGAGATCAGGAATGAGTTCCTCCACACCGTGCGCGAAACTGGTACTCATCACAGCCACTAGAAACCATCTACTTTCAACTTGCTCTTACAAGTTCTGAAACAGTGAGATTATGAACGTGAGTCAAAATCTAGGAAATCAGGAATTGAGTGGACGTGCAAGACACCGTACGCACTAGTAGCATACAACACAGCTACCATAAACTAAATACTTTCGACATGATCTTACAAGTTTTAAAAGAGTGAGATTCTCACCGAGGTGACGGTCATTAATGCAAGTGCGGCCGCAACACTACTACAACAGAGACCTGAAAAAAATTCAGGCTCTGAGCGGGATTCCAACTCACGACCTCTGCGATGCCGGTGCAGTGCTCTCCCAACTGAGCTATCAAAGCCACATGAGAGCGGTCGTATGCGGGTTAGCCCTTTATATGTGGACGTTATATTTGGCCCAAGTATAGCAAAGAATTAAATTAATTTTATCCATGTATGGCACGCCGTCCACACCGTGCGCAGTAGTTAGTACTCATGATAACTAGTAAAAAGAACATCCGTTCGACCTTCTCTTACAAGTTTACAAAGAGTGAAATTATCACCGAGAGTTAAAATCTCGTAAATCAGGAATTGATGGTACGCGCTAGACACCTTGGCACAAGTAGTACTCATCTAAGCTAGTAAAAAGCTCAACATGCTCTTATAACTTTACAAAGATCGAGATTATGACCAAGATTCAAAACCTCGGAACTCCAGGATTTGATTGGACTTCCTCCACACAGTGTGCACAAGTAGACAGCTAGTAAAAGCCACATATTTTCGACACGCTCTTAAAAGGCTTAAAAGATTGACATTATCATTGCCAAAAAAAGTATAACTGATGGGACAGTCTCCTTTTCGTGCTCAGTAGTACTCATCAGAGCCAGGAAAAACCACCTTTTTTCTACCTGTTCTTACTAGTTTTAAGAAAGGGACATTGCCACCAAGAGTCAAAATCTGGAAAATTAAAAATTGATGGCACGCGCTCCACAGCGTGCGCACAAGTAGTAATCATCATAGATAGTAAAAGATACCTTCTTTGAGAATCCTCCTACAGAGTTTTAAAGAGTGAGATTATGACCAAGTGTAAAAATGTCGGGAGTCGGGAATTGACGGGACGCACTTTACACCGTGCGCACAAGTACTATTCATCACAGCTAGTCAAAACCAACTACTCTTAAGATGCTTTTTAAATTTTCAAAAAATCTCGAAGATCAGGAATTGCTGGGACGTGCTTCACACCGTGAATTTAACTGTTATTCATCACAGCTACTACAAACCTAAATTTTCAACATGCTCTTACAAGTCTTAAAAGATCGAGATTATAACCGACAACAAAAACCTCGGAAATCCGTAAGTAATGGGAGGGGTTCCACTTCATGCGCACAAGTAGTACTCATCAGAGCACTAAAAACCATCTTTTTTTGACCTGCTCTTAATAGTTTTAAAAAAGTGAGATTGTCACCGAGGGTAAAAATCTAAGAAATCAATAATTGATTGCACGCGCTTCACAGCGTGGCACAAGAAGTAATCATAACCGCTAGTAAAAGAAACCTATTTTGAGCATGCTCGTACAAGTTTCAAAGGAGTGAGCTTATGAGTAACTGTAAAAATCTCGGAGATTAGGAAATGATGGGACGTGCTCCTCACCGTGCGCGAAACTGATTCTCGTCACAGCTACTAGAAACCATCTATTTTTAACATGCTCTTACAAGTTTTTTAAGTGTGATATTATAACCGAGAGTTAAAATCTTGGAAATCAGGAATTGATCCCACGAGCTAGACACCGTGCGCACTAGTACCATACAACACAGCTACCAAAAACTAAATACTTTCAACATGCTCTTACAAGTTTAAAAAAAGTGAGATTCTCACCAAGAGTAAAAATCTCGGAAATCAGGAATTGATGGGACGTTCTATACACCGTGCGCGCAAGTGGTACTCTTCACAGCTACGACAAACCACGTCCTTTCAACATGCTCTGACAAGTTTAAAAAGAGTGAGATTATGAACAGGAGTAAAAATCTCGGGGATCAAGAAATGACGAGAGGCGCTTCAAATCGTGCGCACAAGTAGCACTCATCACAGCTAGTCGAAACCAACTTCTTTTGACATACTTTCTAGATTTTCAAAGAGTAAGATTATGACAATGAATGAAACTCTCGGAGATCAGGAATTGCTGGGACGTGCTCAACACCGTGCGCGAGACTGGTATTCATCACAGCTACTTGAAACCACCTACTTTCACCAGGCTCTTACAAGTTCTTAAAGATGGAGATTATGAACGTGAGTCAAAGTGTAGGAAACAACGAATTGATTGGACGTAATAGAAACCGTCCGCACTAGTAACATACAACACAGCTAGCAAAAAGGAAAAACTTTCAACATGCTCTTACAAGTTTTAAAAGAGTGAGATTCTCACCGAGAGTCAAAATCTTTGAAATCAAGAATTGATGGGAAGGGCTCCACACCCTGCGCACAAGTAGTACTCATCACAGCTAGTAAAAACCACCTACTTTCAACATGCTCTTAATAGTTTCAAAGAGTGACATTATCACCGAGAGTCAAAATCTCGGAAATGAAGAATGTATGGCACTCGGTCCACACCCTGCGCTCTAGTAGTACTTATGATAGCTAGTAAAAACAACTTCCGTTTGACATGCTCTTACAAGTTTACAAAGAGTGAAATTATCACCGAGAGCTAAAAGCTCGGAAATAAGAAAGTAATGGGACGCACTCTAAACCTTAGGAACAAGTAGTACCCATCAAAGCTAGGAATAAGGAACTACTCTCAACATGCTGTTATAACTTGACAAAGAGTGAGATTATGACTAAGCTTCAAAACGTCGGAAATCCAGAATTTGATTGGACGTCCTCCACACAGTGCGCACAAATAGTATTCATAACAACTAGTAAAAGCTACCTATTTCAAACATGCTCTTATAAGTTTTCAAAGATTGAGAGTATCTCCGACACCAAAAATCTCGGAAATCAGTAACTGATGAGACGGCCTCAAATCTCTGCGAACAAGTAGTACTCATAAGAGCCAGTAAAAACAACCTTATTTCGACCTGCTCTTAATAGTTTTAAAACAGTCAGATTGTCATCAAGAGTCAAAATCTTGGAAATCAATAATTGATGTGACGCGCTCCACAGCGTGCGAACCAATTGTAATCATCACAGCTAATAAAAGAAACGTACTTTGAGCATGCTCCTACAAGTTTTTAACGAGTGAGATTACGACCAAATGTAAAAAATCTCGCAGATCAGGAATTGATGGAACGTGCTCCACACCGTGCGCGCAACTGGTAGTCATAAAAAACACCTACTTTCATCAGGTTCTGAAAAAGTGTTAAAAGACTGAGATTATGAACAAGAGTAAAAATCTCGGGAATCGAGAATTGACGGGACGCGCTTCACACCGTGCGCACAAGTAGTACTCATCAGAGCCAAACTCTGGGAAATCAATAATTGATGGGATGCGCTCCACAGAGTGCGCTCATGTAGCTACCAAAAACTAGATACCTTCAACATGCTCTTACAAGTTTTAAAAGAGTGAGATTATGAACAACTGTAAAAATATTGTAAATCAGGAATTGATTTCACGTGCTCCACACCGTGCGCGAAAGTGGTATTCATTAAAGGCTACTACAAACAACCTACCTTCAACATGGATACTTCACAAATTAATGTGATCAAGTAAGCTGAAGCCACTCAAAAGGCACTAAGGCCACAAGGTAGTGGGCGTTACCCCTTAAATCTACCAAAGCAAAGATTGAGCCCAAGCATTGGCAGCCATGGACAGCTGTTTCGGCCTTGTTAGGCCTCATCAGCATGGGATAGCTAATGCTCAGGCTCAAGTACCCACATATCACATATCGCCTAACAAGGCCGAAACAGCTGTCCATGGCTGCTAATGCTTTGGCTCAATCTTTGCTTTGGTAGATTTAAGGGGTAATGCCCGCTACCTTGTGGCCTTAGTGCCTTTTGAGTGGCTTCAGCTTACTTGATCACATTAATTTGTGAAGTATTCTTGTCACTCCAGCCACATCCCACAAGCTTTACGTTTTCATACCTTCAACATGCTCTGAGTAGTATTAAAAGGGTGACATTTTGAAAACAACTAAGAATCTCGGAAATCGGGAATTGATGGGACGCGCTTCACACCGTGCACAAAAGTTGTACTCGTCACTGCTAGTCGAAACCCACTACTTTTAACATGCTTTCTAAGTTTTTAAAGAGTAAGATTATGAAAAAGAGTGAAACTTTCGGAGATCAGGTATTGATGGGACGTGCTCACTAACCACCTACTTTCAACATTCTGTGACAAGTTTTAAAATAGAGGGATTATGAAAAAGATTAAAACTCTCGCGAATCGCGAATTGACGTGAACGCGTCACACCGTGCGCAACAGTAGTACTCGTCACAGCTAGTCGAAACCAACTTCTTTTAGCATGCTTTCTAAGTTTCCAAAGAGTAAGATTACGGAAATGAGTCAAAATCTCGGAGATCAGGAATTGCTGGGATGTGCTCCACACCGTGCGGGAAGGTGGTACTCATCACAGCAACAAGAAACAACGTACTTACTACATCCTCTTAGAAGTTTCTAAGGAGTAAGATTATGACCAACTGTAAAAATCTCGGAGATCAGGAATTGATGGCACGCTTTCCACACCGTGCTCGCAAGTGGTACTCATCACAGCTACTACAAACCACCTACTTTCAACAAGCCCTGACAAGTGTTAAAAGAGTGAGATTATGAGCAACAGTAAAAATCTCGGGAATGGGGAATTGACGGGACGCGCTTCACACCGTGCGCACAAGTAGTACTCATCACAGCTAGTCAAAACCAACTAGTTTAAACATGCTTTCTAAGTTTAAAAAGAGTGAGATGATGGAAAGAAGTCAGAATCTCGGAGATCAGGAATTGCTGGGACGTACTCCACACCGTGCGCGAAACTGGTCCTCATCACAGGTTCTAGAAACCACCTACTTTCAATATGCTCTTGAAAGTTTTTAAAGAGTGATGTTATGACCTGGAGTCAAAATATGGGAAATCAGGAATTGATGGGACATGCTAGGATCCGTGCGCACTAGTAGCATACAACACAGCTACCAAAATCTTAATATATGCAACATGCTCTTAAAAGTATTGAAAGTGCGAGATTATGAACAAGAGTAAAAATCTCGGAAATCGGAAATTGACGGTACGCCCCTCACACCGTACGCACAATTAGTACTCATCACAGCTAGTCGAAACCAACGACTTTATACATGCTTTCTAAGTTTTCAACGACTGAATTTATTCAAATGAGTCAAAATCTCGGACATCATCAATTGCTTGGACGTCCTCAACGTCGTGCGCGAAACTGGTACTCATCACAGCTACTAGGAACCACCTAATTTGAACATACTCTTACAAATTTTAAAAGAGTGAGATTATGACCGTGAGTCAAACTCTAGGAAATCAGGAATTGATGGGACGTGCTAGACGTCGTGCGCACTAGAAGCATACAACACAGCTACCGAGAACAAAATACATTCAACATGCTCTTACAAGTTTTGAAAGAGTGAGATTCTCACCGAGAGTCAAAATTTTCGAAATCAGGAATTGATGGGAAGCGCTCCACTCCCTGCTCAGAATAAGTACTAATCACAGCTAGTCGAAACTAACTATTTTCAAAATGCTTTCTAAATTTTCAAAGAGTGAGAGTATAAAAAGGAGTCAAAATCTCGGAGATCAGGAATTCGTGGGACGTGCTAGACACCGTCCGCACTAGTTGCATACAACACAGCTACCAAAAACTAACTAGATACTTTTAACATGCTCTTACAAGTTTGAAAAGAGTGAGATTCTCACCGAGAGTCAAAATCATCGAAATCAGGAATTGATGCGTTGCGTTCTACACCCTGGAAACAAGTAGTACTCATCACAGCCAGTTAAAGCCACCTATTTTCAACATGCTCTTACAAGTTTTAAAAGATTGAGACTATCACCGACAACAAAAACCTCGGAAATGAGGAACTGATGGGACGGGCTCCACTTCGTGCGCACAAGAAGTACTCATCAGAGCCGGTAAAAACCACCTTATTTCGACCTGCTCTTAATAGTGTTAAAACAGTGAGATTGTCACCGAAAGTCAAACTCTCCGAAATTAATAATTGATGGGACGCGCTCCACAGCGTGCCAACAAATAGTAATGATCACAGCTAGTAAGAGAAACCAACTTTGAGCATGCTCCTACAAGTGTTTAACGAGTGAGACGACAAACCACGTACTTTCAATATGCTCTGACAAGTTTTTAAAGAGTGAAATGATGAAAAAGAGGAAATATCTCGCGAATCGGGAATTCACGGGACGCGGTCCACACCGTGCACACTAGTAATACTCATGATAGCTAGTAAAAACAACGTGCATTCGACATGTTCTTACCAGTTTAAAAAGAGTGAAATTATCACAGAGTGAAAATCTCGGAAATCAGGAATTGATGGGACGCGCTCGAAACTTTGGACACAAGTAGTACTCACCAAAGCTAGTGAAAAGCAACTCCTTTCAACATGCTCTTCTGATTTGACAAAGAGCGAGATTATCACCAGGATTCAAAACCTCGGAAATCAGGGATTTGATGGGACTTCCTCCACACAGTACGAACAAGTAGCACTCATCACAGCTAGTCGAAACCAACTACTTTCAACATGCTTTCTAAGTTTTCAAAGAGTGAGGTTATGAAAGGGAGTCAAAATTTCGGCGATCAGGAATTGCTGGGACGTGCTCCACACCTTGCGCGAAAATGATGCTCATCAATGCTACTAGAAACCACCTATTTTCAACATGCCCTTATAAGATTTAAAGTTTGAGATTATGACCGCGAGTTAAAATCTAGAAAATCAGGAATTGATCCAACGAGCGAGACACTGTGCGCACTAGTAGGATACAACACAGCTACCAAAAACTAAATACTTACAACATCCTCTTACAAGTTTAAAAAAAGTGAGATTCTCAGTGAGAGTAAAAATCTCGGAAATCAGAAATTAATGGCTTATGAAAGGGAGTCAAAATCTCGGAGATCAGGAATTGCTGGAATGTGCTCCAAACCGTACGCGAGACTGATGCTCATCACAGCTACTAGAAACCACCTATTTTCAACATGCTCTTACACGTTTTTAAAGACTGAGATTATGACCGCGATTGAAAATCTAGGAAATCAGGAATTGATGCGACGAGCTAGACACCGTGCTCACAAGTAGCATACAACACAGCTACCAAAAACTAAATACTTTCAACATGCTCTGACAAGTTTTAAAAGAGTCAAAATCTTGGAAATGAAGAATGTATGGCACGCGGTCCACACCGTGCGCTTTAGTTTCACTCAAGAAAGCAGCTAAAAACGACTTTCGTGTTACAAGTTCTTACAAGTTTACAAAGAGTGAAATTATCACCGAGAGTTAAAATCTCGGAAATCAGGAATAGATGGGACGCGCTTGAAACCTTGGACAAAACTAGCACTCATCTAAGCTAGTAAAAAGCAACTACTTTCAACATGCTCTTATCAGTTGACACAGACCGAGATTATCAACACGATTCAAATCCTTGGAAATTTAGGATTTGATGGGACGTCCCCCACACAGTGCGCAGAAGTAGTAATCATCACAGCTTGTAAAAGAAGCTTACCTTGAAGATGCTCCTACAAGTGTTTTAAAAAGTGAGATTTTTACCAACTGTAAAAATCTCGGAGATCAGGAATTGGTGGAACGTGGTCTACACCGTGCGTGAAACTGGTTCTCCTCACAGCTACAGGAAACAACCTTAATTTCAGCATGCTCTTACAACTTTTAAAAGAGTGAGATTCTCACAGAGAGTCAAAATCTTCGAAATTAGGAATTGATGGAAAACACTGCACACCCTGCCCACAAGTAATACTCATCAAAGCTAATAAAAACCAACTACTTTCAACTTGCTCTTAATAGTTTTCAAAGAGTGGCATTATCACCGAGAGTCAAACTCTTGGAAATGAAGAATATATAGCACGCGGTCCACACCGTTCTTAATAGTACTAGTCATGATAGCTAGTAAAATCAACTTGCGTTGGAAATGCTCTTACAAGTGTCCAAAGAGTGAAATTATTATCGGGAGTTAAGATCCGGAAATCAGGAATTGATAGCGCTCGAAACCTTGACAAAAAGTAATACTCATCTAAGCAAGTAAAAAGCAACTACTTTCAACATGCTCTTATAACTTGAACAAGATCGAGATTATGACCAAGATTCAAAACCTCGGAAATTAAGGATTTGATGACACGTCCCCCACACAGTGCGCACAAGTTGTAATCATCACAGCTAGTAAAAGAAACCAACTTTGACCATTTTGCTACAAGTTTTTAAAGAGTGACATTATGACCAACTGTAAAAATCTCGTAAATCAGGAATTGTTGGGACGCTGTCAACACCGTGCGCGAAAAGTGGTACTCATTGAACAGCTACTACAAACCGCCTACTTTCAACATGCTCTAACAAGTTTTTTAAAGAGTTTTATTATGACCGTGAGTCAAACTCTAGGAAATAAGGAATTGATTGGATGTGCTAGACACCGTGCACACTTGTAGCATACAACACAGCTACCAAAAACTAGAGACTTTCAACATCCTCTTACAAGTTTTAAAAGAGTCAAATTCTAACCGAGAGTCAAAATCATCGAAATCAGGAATTGATGGGAAGCGTTTAAAACGTCGCGCAAAAGTAGTACAAGCTTTAAAAAATTGAGATTATCACCGACATCAAATATCTCGAATTTCAGTAACTGAAGGGACGGGCTGCAATTCGTGCGCACCAGTAGTACCAATCAGAGCCAGTAAAAACAACCTTATTTCGACCTGCTCTTAATAGTTTTAAAACAGTGAGATTGTCACCAAGAGTCAAAATCTCGGAAATCAATAATATATCGGACGCGCTCCACAGCGTGCGCACAAGTAGTAATCATCACAGCTAGTAAAAGAAACCTAGTTTGAGCGTTCTCCTACAAGTTCTTAAAGAGTGAGATTATGACAAATCTCGGAGATCAACAACTGAAGGGATGTGCTCCACACCGTGCGCGAAAGTGGTACTAATCATGGCTACTACAAACCACCTACTTTTAAGACGTTCTGAACAAGTGTTAAAAGAGTGAGATTATAAACACGAGTAAAAATCTCAGGGATCGGGAATTGACGGGACGCGCTTCACACCGTCCTTACAAGTAGTACTCATCACAGCTGGTCGAAACCAAACACTTTTAACATGCTTTCTAAGTTTTCAAAGAGTGAGATTATGAAAATGAGTCAAAATCTCGGAGATCAGGAATTGCTTGGACGTTCTCCACACCGTGCATGAAACTGGTTCTCATCACAGCTACTAGAAACCACGTACTTTCAACATGGTCTTACAAGTTCTTACAGAGTAAGATTATGACGATGAGTCAAAATCTAGGAAAGCAGAAATTGATAGGACGTGCTAGACACCGTGCGCACTAGTAGCATACAACACAGCTACCAAAAACTAAATACTTTCAACATGCTCCTACAAGTTTAAAAAAGGTGACATTCTCACCAAGAGTACAAATCTCGGAAATCAGGAATTGATGGGACGTTCTCAACACCGTGCGCGCAAGTGGTACTCATAATAGCTACTACAAACGACCTACTTTCAACATGCTCTGACAAGTGTTAAAATAGTGAGATTATGAACAAGAGTAAAAATCTAGGGAATCGAGAATTGACGGGACACGGCTTACACCTTCCGCACAAGTAATACTTATCACAGCTTTTCGAAACCAGCTACTCTTAACATGCATTCTAAGTTTTTAAAGAGTAAGATTATGACCAACTGTAAAAATCTTGTAAATCAGGAATTGAAGGGACGTTCTCAACACCGTGCGCTCAAGTGGTACTCATCACAGCTACTACAAACCACGTACTTTCAACATGCTCTGACAAGTTTCAAAAGAATGAGATTATGAACAGGAGTAAAAATCTCGGGAATCAAGAAATGACGAGAGGTGCTTCAAAGGCGCTAGTCGAAACCAACTACTTTTGACATCCTTCCTAAATTTTCAAATAGAGTCAAAATCTTTGAAATTAGGAATTGATGGGAAGGGCTCCACACCCTGCGCACAAGTAGTACTCCTCACAGCTAGTAAAAACCACCTACTTTCAACATGCTCATAATAGTTTCAAAGAGTGACATTATCATCGAGAGTCAAAATCTCGGAAATGAAGAATGTATGGCACGAGGTCCACACCCTGCGCACAGTAGTACTTATGATAGCTAGTAAAAACAACTTCCGTTCGACATGCTCTTACAAGTTTACAAAGAGTGAAATTATCACCGAGAGCTAAAATCTCGGAAATAAGAAAGTAATGGGATGGGCTCGAAAGCTTGGGAACACGTAGTACCCATCAAAGCAAGGAAAAAGGAACTACTCTCAACATGCTGTTATAAATTGACAAGGAGCGAGATTATGACCAAGCTTCAAAACGTCGGAAATCCAGGATTTTGATTGCACGTCCTCCACACAGTGCGCACAAATAGTACTCATCACAATTAGTAAAAGCCACCTATTTTCAGAAAATTCTTACAAGTTTGGAAAGATTGAGACTCTTACCGACAACAAAAATCTAGGAAATCAGCAACAGATGGGACGGGCTCCACTTCGTCCGCACAAGAAGTACTCATCAGAGCCAGTAAAAACCACCTTATTTCGATCTGCTCGTAATAGTTCTTAAACAGTCAGATTGTCACCGAGAGTCAAACTCTCGGAAATCAATAATAAAGTGGACGCGTTCCACAGCGTGCGCACAAGTAGTAATCATCACAGCTAGTAAAAGAAACCTACTTTGCGCATGCTCCTACAAGTTTTTAAAGAGTGAGATTATGACCAACTGTAAGAATCTCGGATTTCAGGAATTTATGTGAAGTGCTTCACACCGTGCACGCAAGAGTTACTCATCCTAGCTACTAGAAACCACCTACTTTTGACATGCTCTTACAAGTTCTTAAAGAGTGAGATTATGAACGTGACTCAAAACCTACGAAATCAGGAATTCATTGGACGCGGTAGATACCGTGCAAACTAGTAGCATAGAACACAGCTACCAAAAACTAAATACTTTCAACATCCTCTTACAACTTTTAAAAGAGAGATTCTCACCGAGACTCAAAATCTTCGAAATCAAGAATTGATTGCAAGCGCTCCACACCCTGCGCACAAGTAGTACTTATCACAGCTAGTAAAAACCACCTACTTTCATCATGCTGTTAATACTTTCAAAGATTGACAGTATCACCGAGAGTCAAAAGCTCGGAAATGAAGAATGTATGGCACGCGGTCCACACCGTGCGCACTATTAATACACATGATGGCTAGTAAAAAGACCTTGCGTTCGACATGCTCTTACAAGTTTTCAAAGAGTGAAATTATCACCGAGAATTAAAATCTCGTAAGTTAGGAATTGATGGGACGCCCTCGAAACCTTGGACACATCTAAGCTAGTAAAACGCAACTACTTTTCAACATCCTCTTATAACTTTACAAATAGCGAGATTATGACCAACATTCAAAACCTCGGAAATCCAGGAGTTCATAACACGTCCTCCAGGCAGTGCGTACAAGTAGTACTCTCACAGTTAGTAAAAGAAACCTACTTTGAGCATTCTGCTACAAGTTTGTAAAGAGTGAGATTATGACCAACAGTAAAAATCTCGGAAATTAGGAATTGATGAAGCGTTCTCAACACCATGGGCTCAAGTGGTACTCATCACAGCTACTACAAACCACCTACTTTCAACATGCTCTGACAAGTTTTAAAAGAATGAGATTATGAACAATAGTAAAAATCTCGGGAATCGGGAAGTGACGGGACCTGCTTCAGCACAGTGCGCACAAGTACTACTCATCACAGCCAGTCGACACCAACTAATTTCAACATGCTTTCTAAGTTTTCAAAGAGTGAGATTATCAAAATGAGTGAAAATCCTTGAGATCAGGAATTGCTGGGACCTGCTCCACACCGAGCGCGAAACTGGTACTCATCCCCGCTACTAGAAACCACCTATTTTCAACATGCTCCTACAAGTTCTTAAAGATGGAGAATATGAAAGTGAGTCAAATGTAGGAAACCAGGAATTGATGGGACGTGCTAGGCACCGTGCGCACTAGTAGCACACAACATAGCTACTAAAAACAAGATACTTTCAACATGCTCTTACAAGTTTTAAAAGACTGGGATTATGACCAACTGTAAAAGTCTTGGAAATCAGAAATTGATGGGACGTGCTCCACACCGTGCGGGAAAGGGGCACTCGTAAAGGCTACTACAAACAACCTTCTCTCAACATGCTCTGACTAGTTTCAAAAGAGTGAGATTATGAACACGAGTAAAAATCTCGGAAATCGATAATTTACGGGACGCGCTTCACACCTTGCGCACAACGAGTGAGATTATGACCGCAAGTGAAAATCTAGGAAATCAGGAATTGATGGCACGTGCTAGACACCATGGGCACAAGTAGCACACAACACAGCTACCAAAAACTAGATACTTTCAACATGCTCTTACAAGTTTTAAAAGAGTGGGATTATGACCAACTGTAAAAATCTTGGAAATCAGGAATTGATGGCACGTGCTCCACACCGTGCGGGAAAGGGGCACTCGTAAAGGCTACTACAAACAACCTACTCTCAACATGCTCGACTAGTTTTAAAAGAGTGAGATTATGAACACGAGTAATAATCTCGGAAATCGATAATTTACGGAGCGCGCTTCACACCTTGCGCACAAGTTGTGCTCATCACAGCTAGTCGAAACCAACACTTTTAACATGCTTTCTAAGTTTTCAAAGCGTCAGATTATAAAAAAGAGTCAAACTCTCGGAGATAGGGAAGTGATGGGAGGTGCTCCACACCGTGCGCGCAAGTGGTACTCACTACACCTACTACTAACCACCTACTTTCAACATTCTGTGACAAGTTTTAAAACAGAGGGATTATGAAAAAGAGTAAGAATCTCGTAAATCGGGAAGTGACGGGACGCGCGTCACACTGAGCGCAACAGTAGTAGTCGTCACAGCTAGTCGAAACCAACTTCTTTTAGCATGCTTTCTAAGTTTTCAAAGAGTGAAATTACGGAAATGAGTCAAACTTTCGGAGATCAGGAATTGCTGGGACGTGCTCCACACCACGTACTTTCTACATGCTCTTAGAAGTTTCTAAATAGTGACATTATGACCAAGAGTCAAAATCTCGGAGATCAGGAATTGCTGGGACGTGCTAGACACCGTGCGCACTAGTAGCATACAACACAGCTACCAAAAACTAGATACTTTCAACATGCTCTTATAAGATTTAAAAGAGTGAGATTTTCACCGAGAGTCAAAATCATCGAAATCAGGAATTGATCGGAAGCGTTCTACATGCTGCACGTAAGTAGTACTCATCACAGCTAGTTAAAGCCACCTATTTTCAACATGCTCTTACAAGTTTTAAAAGATTGAGACTATCTCCGACAACAAAATTCTCGGAAATCAGGAACTGATGGGACGGGCTGCACTTCGTTCGCACAAGAAGTACCTTATGTCGACCTGCTCGTAATAGTTTTAAAACAGTCAGAATGTCACCAAGAGTCAAAATCTCGGAAATCAATAATTTATAGGTTGCGCTCCACAGCGTGCGAACAAGTAGTAATCATCACCGCTAGTAAAAGAAACCTACTTTGAGCATGCTCCTACAAGTTTTTAACGAGTGAGATTACGACCAAATGTAAAAAATCTCGCAGATCAGGAATTCATGGGACGTGCTCCACACCGTGCACGATACTGGTACTCATAAAAGCTACTAAAAAACACCTACTTTCATCAGGTTCTGAACAAGTGTTAAAAGACTGAGATTATGAAAAAGAGTAAATATCTCGGGAATCGAGAATTGACGGGACGCGCTTCACACCGTGCGCACAAGTAGTACTCATCAGAGCCAATAAAAAACTCCTTGTTTTTACCTGCTCTTAATAGTTTTTAAAGAGTGAGATTATGACCAACTGTAAAAATTTCGGAAATCATGAATTGATGGGAAGTGCTCCACCCCGTCCGCGCGAGTGGTACTCATCACAGTTACTACAAGCTACCTACTTTTAACATGCTCTAACAAGTGTTAAGAGTGAGATTATGAACAAGATTAAAATCTCGGGAATCGGGAATTGACGGAACGCTCTTCACACCGTGCGCACAAGTAGTATTCATCACAGCTAGTCGAAACCAGCTACTATTAACATGCTTTCTAAATTTTCAAAGAGTCAGATTATGAAAAAGAGTCAAACTCCCGGAGATCAGCAATTGATGGGACGTGCTCCACACCGTTACCGCAAATGGTACTCATTACACCTACTAAAAACGACGTACTTTCAACACGCTCTGACAACTTTTAAAAGAGTGAGATTATGAAAAAGGGTGAAAATCTCGGGAATCGGGAATTGACAGGACTCGGTGCACACCATGCGGACTAGTACTAGTGCGCACTAGCTGATAGCTATTAAAAGCAACTTGCGTTCGACATGCTCTTACCACTTTAAAAAGACTGAAATTATCACTTACAGCGAAAATCTCGGAAATCAGGAATTGATGGGACGCGCTCGAAACCTTGGACACAAGTAGTACTTATCACAGCTAGTAAAAACCACCTACTTTCAACATGCTCTTAATAGCTTTCAAAGACTGACATTATTATTGAGAGTCAAAATCTCGGAAATGAAGAATGTATGGCACGTGGTCCTCATCGTTCGCACTAGTAGTACTCTTGATAGCTAGTAAAAACAACTTTCATTCGACATGCTTTTATAAGTTTTTCAAAGAGTGAAATGATCACCGAGAGTGAAAATCCCGCAAATGAGGAATTGATAGGACGCGCTCAAAAGCTTTTAGTACTCATCTAAGCTAGTAAAAAGAAACAACTTTGAACATGCTTTTATAATTTTACAAAGAGCGAGATTATGACCAAGATTCAAGACCTCGGAAATCCAGGATTTGATAAGACGTCGTCCACACAGTCGGCACAAGTAGTACTCATTACAGCTAGTAAAAGCCACCTATTTCAAACATGCTCTTACAAGTTTTAAAAGATTGAGAGTATGTCCGACACGAGAAATCTCGGAAATGAGTAACTGATGGGACGGGCTCCACTTTGTGCGCACAAGTAGTACTCATCACAGCCAGTAAAGATTGTCACCGAGAGTCAAACTCTTGGAAATCAATAATTGATTGGACGCGCTCCACAGCGTGCGCACAACTACTTTGAGCATGCTCCTACAAGTTCTTAAGGAATTAGATTATGACCAACTGTAAAAATCTAGGCGATCAGGAATTAATGGGAAGTGCTCCACACTATGCGCGCAAGTAGTACTCACCACAGCTACTACAAACCACCAACTTTCAACATGCTCTGACAAGTGTTAAAAGAGTCAGATTATGAAAAAGAGTAAGAATCTCGGGTATCGGGAATTGACGAGACGCGGTTCAAACCGTGCGCACATGTAGTACTTATCATAGCTAGTCGAATCAAACTACTTATAATACGTTTTCTAAGTATTTAAAGAGTGGGATTATCAAAATGAGTCAAAATCTCGGAGATCAGGAATTGCTGGGACGTGCTCCACACCGTGCGCGAAACTAAAACTCATCACAGCTACTAGAAAGCCCTTACTTTCAACATGCTCTTACAAGTTCTTACAGTGTGAGATTATGACCATGAGTCAAAAGCTAGGAAAGCAGGCATTGATAAGACGTGCTAGACACCGTGCGCACTAGTAGCATAAAACACAGCTACCAAAAACTAAATACTTTCAAGTTTAAAAAAAAGTGAGATTCTCACCGAGAGTAAAAATCTCGGAAATCAGGAATTGATGGAACTTTCTCAACACCGTGCGCGCAAGTGGTACTCATCACAGCTACTACAAACGACCTACTTTCAACATGCTCTGACAAGTGTTAAAACAGTGAACACGAGTAAAAGTCTCGGGAATCGAGAATTGACGGAACAAGGTTCACACCGTGCGCACAAGTAATACTCATAATAGCTTGTCTAAACCGGCTACTCTTAACATGCGTTCTAAGTTTTTACAGAGTGAGATTATGAAAATGAGTCAAAATCGCGGAGATCAGGAATTGCTGGGACGTTCGAGACACCGTGCGCACTACTAGCATACAACACAGCTACCAAAAACTAGATACTTTCAATATGTCGTTACAAGTTTTAAAAGAATGAGATTCTCACCGAGAGTCAAAATCATCGAAATCAGGAATTGATGGGAAGCGTTCTACACCCGGCGCACAAGTAGTACTCATCACAGCTAGTTAAAGCCACCTATTTTCAACATGCTCTTACAACTTTTAAAAGATTGAGACTCTCACCGACAACAAAAATCTCGGAAATCAGGAACTGATGGGACGAGCTCCACTTCGTTCCCACCACTAGTACCTATCAGCGCCACTAAAAACCACTTTATTTCGAGCTGCTCATAATAGATTTAAAACAGTGACATTGTCACCGAGAGTCAAACTCTCGGAAATCAATAATAGATGGGACGAGCTCCACTGCGTAAGCACAAGTAGTAATCATAACAGCTAGTAAAAGAAACCTACTTTGATCATGCTGCTACAACTTTTTAAGGAGTGAGATTAAGACCAAGTGTAAAAATCTCGGAGATCAGGAATTGATGGGACGTGCTCCACACCGTGCGCGCAAGTGGTACTCATAACAGCTACTACAAACCACCTACTTTCAACATGTTCTGAACAAGTGTTAAAAGAATGAGAATATGAACAAGAAAAAAATCTCGCGAATCGGGAGTTGACAAGACGCGCTTTACACCATTCACACAAGTAGTACTAATCTGAGCCAAAAAAACAACTCTTTTTTTCGACCTGCTCTTAATAGTTTTTGAAGAGTTAGATTATGACCAACTGTAAAAATCTCGGAAATCAGGAATTGATGGGAAGTGCTCCACACAGTGCGCGCGACTGGTACTCATCCCAGCTACTACAAACCACCTACTTTCAACATGGTCTAACAAGAGTTAAAAGAGTGATATTATTAAAAAGATTAAAATCTCGGGAATCGGGAATTGACGGGACGGGCTTTACACCGTGCGCACTTGCAGTACTTATCACAGCTAGTCAAAACCAACTACTATTAACATGCTTTCTAAGTTTTCAAAGAGTCAGATTATGAAAAAGAGTCAAACTCACGGAGATCAGCAATTGATGGGACGTGCTCCACACCGTGCGCGCAAGTGGTATTACACCCACTACAAACCGCTTACTATCAACATGCTCTGAAGAGTTTTAAAAGAGTGAGATTATGAAAAAGAGTAAGAATCTCGGGAATCGGGAATTGACGGGACGCGGTCCACACCATGCGAACTAGTAGTACGCACGATAGCTAGTGAAAACAACTTGCGTTCGACATGCTCTTACCAGTTTAAAAAAAGTTAAATTATCACCGAGAGTGAAAATCTTGGAAATCAGGAATTGATGGGACGCGCTCGAAACCTTAAGCACATGTAGTACTCATCACAGCTAGTTAAAGCCACCTATGTTGAACATGCTCTTACAAGTTTCAAAAGATTGAGACTATCACCGAGAACAAAAATCCCGGAAAACAATAATTGATGGGACGCGCTGCACAGCGTGCGCACAAGTAGTAATAATCACGGCTAGTAAAAACCACCTATTTTCAACATGCTCTTAATAGTTTCCAAGGAGTGACATTATCACCGAGAGTCAAAATCTCGGAAATCAATAATAAAGAGGACGCGTTCCACAGGGTGCGCACAAGTAGTAATCTTCACAGCTAGTAAAAGAAACCTACTTTGAGCATGCTCCAACTAGTTTTTGAAGAGTGAGATTAAGACCAACTGTAAAAATCTCGGAGATCAGAAACTGCTGAAACGTGCTCCACACCGGCCGCGAAACTGGTATTCATCACAGCTACTTGAAACCAACTACTTTCAACAGGCTTTTACTAGTTTTTAAAAGTGTAATTATAACCGTGAGTCAAACTCTAGGAAATAAGGAATTGATGGGACGTGCAAGACACCATGCTCACTAGTAGCATACAACACAGCTACCAAAATCTAGATACTTTCAACATGTTCTTACAAGTTTGAAAAGAGTGGGATTATGACCAACTGTAAAAATCTTGGAAATAAGGAATTGATGGGATGTGCTCCACATCGTGCACGAAAGTGGTATTCACAAAGGCTACTACAAACCACCTACTTTCAACATCCCCTGACAAGTGTCAAAAGAGTGAGATTATCAAGAAGAGTAAAAATCTCGGGAATCGAGAATTGACGGGACGCGGTTCATACCGTGCGCAAGGGTAATACTCATCACAGCTTGTCGAAACCAACTACTTGAACATGCTTTCTAAATTTTTAAAGAGTGAGAGTATGAAAATGAGTCAAAATCTTGCACATCAGGAATTGAGGGGACGTCCTCGACGCCGTGCGAGAAACAGGTACCCATCACAGCTACTAGAAACCACCTACTTTCAACATGTTCTGAACAAGTGTTAAAAGAGTGAGATTATAAACAAGAGTAAAAATCTTGGGAAGTGGGAATTAACGGGACGCGGCTCACAGCGTGCGCACAAGTAGTATTCATCACAGCTAGTCGAAACCAACGACTTTAAAAATGCTTTCTAAGTTTTCAAAGAGTGAGATTATGAAAATGAGTCAAAATCTCGGAGATCAGGAATTGCTTTGACGTCCTCTACACCGTGCGCGAAGTGGTAATCATCACAGCTAATAGAAACCACCTACTTTCAATATGGTCTAACAAGTTTTAAAAGAGTGAGATTATGCAAAAGTGTAAGAATCTCGGGAATCGGGAAGTGAGGGGAGGCGCTTCGCACCGTGCACCCAATTATTACTCGTCACAGCTAGTTGAAACCAACTAATTAAACACGCTTTCTAAGTTTTCAAAGAGTGAGAGTATGAAAATGAGTCAAAATCTCGGAGATCAGGAATTGCTGGGACGTGCTCCACATCGTACGCGAAACTGGTACTTATCACAGCTACTAGAAACCACCCTAATTTCAACATGCTCTTAGAAGTTTTTAAAGAGTGAGATTATGACCGTGAGTCAAAACCTAGGAAACCAGGAATTAATGGGACGTGCTAGACACCGTGCGCACTAGTAGCATACAACACAGCTACCAAAATCTAAACATATTCAACATGCTCTTAAAAGTTTTGAAAGAGTGAGATTATGAACAAGCGTAAAAATGTAGGGAATCGGCAATTGACGGCACGCGCTTCACACCGCGCGCACAAGTAGTACTCATCAGAGGTAATCGAAAGTAACAACCCTCAACATGCTCTTACAACTTTTTAAAAGAGTGAGGTTATGACCGTTCGTCAAACTCTAGAAAATCAGGAAACCAAAAACAAAATAAATTCAACATGCTCTCACAAGTTTGAAAGAGTGAGATTCTCACAGAGAGTCAAACTCTTCGAAATCAGGAATTGATGGGAAGCGCTCCACACCCCTTAGCACAATTAGTACTCATCACAGCTAGTCGAAACCAACTCCTTTCAACATGCTTTCTAAGTTTTCAAAGAGTGAGAGTATGAAAATGAGTCAACATCTCCGAGATCAGGAATTGCTGGGACGTGCCCCACACCGTGCGCGCCAGTGGTACTCATTACAGCTATTTCAAACCACCTACTTTCAACATGCTCTAACCAGTTTTTAGAGAGTGAGATTATGACCGTGAGTCAAAATCTAGGAAATAAGGAATTGATGGGACGTGCTAGACACCATGCGCACAAGTAGCATACAACACAGCTACCAAAAACTAGATACTTTCAACATGCTCTTACAAGTTTTAAAAGGGTGGGATTAAGACCAACTGTACAAATCTTGGTAATCAGGAATTGATGGCATGTGCTCCACACCGCGCGCGAAAGTGGTACTCATAAAGGCTACTACAAATCACCTACTTTCAACATGCCCTGACAAGTGTTAAAAGAGTGAGATTATCAAGAAGAGTAAAAATCTCGGAATCGAGAATTGACGGGAGGCGGTTCACACCGTGCGCACAAGTAATACTCATCACAGCTAGTCGAAACCAGCTACTTTTAACATGCTTTCTACGGTTTCAAAGACGAAGATCATGAAAAGCAGTCAAAATCTCGGAGATCAGGAATTGCTAGGACGTGCGAGACACCGTGCGCACTAGTAGGATACAACACACCTATAAAAAACTAGATACTTTCAACATGCTGTTACAAGTTTTAAAAGAATGAGCTTCTCACCAAGAGTCCAAAACATCGAAATCAGGGATTGATGGGAAGCATTCTACACCCTGCACACAGGTAGTATTAATCACAGCTAGTCAAGGCCACATATTTTCAACATGCTCTTACAAAGTTTAAAAGATTGAGATTATCACCGACGACAAAAATCTCGGAAATCAGTAACTCGGAAATCAGTAACTGGGAAATCAGTAACTTCACTTCGTGCGCACAAGTAGTACTCACCAGAGCCAGTAAAAACAACCTTATTTCGACCTGCTCTTTAATAGTTTTAAAATAGTGACATTATCGCCGAGAGTCAAAATCTCGGAAATCAATAATAAAGGGGACGCGGACCACAGCGTGCGCACAAGTAGTAATCATCACAGCCAGCAAAAGAAACCTACTTTAAGCATGCTCCTACAAGTTTTTAAAGAGTGAGATTATGACCAACTCTAAAAATCAAGGAGATCAGGATTTGATATGAAGTGCTCAACACCGTGCACGCAAGAGGTACTCATTACAGCTACTACAAACCACCTACTTTCAACATGCTCTGACAAGTGTTAAACGAGTGAGGTTATCAACACGAGTAAAAATCTCGGAAATCGGAAATTGACGGGACGCGCTTCATACCGTGCGCACAAGTAGTACACATCACAGCTAGTCGAAACCAACTTCTTTAACATGCTTTCTAAGTTTTCAAAGAGTGAGGTTATGAAAAGGGGTCAAAATCTCGGAGATCAGGAATTGCTGGAACGTGCTCCACACCGTGCGCGAAACTTGTACTCATCACAGCTACTAGAAACCACCTACTTTCAACATGCTCTTCCAAGTTTTTAAAGAGTGAGATTATGACCGCGAGTGAAAATCTAGGTAATCAGGAATTGATGCGACGAGCTAGACACCTTGCGCACTAGTAGCAGAGAACACAGCTACCAAAAACTAAATACTTTCAACATGCTCTTACAAGTTTAAAAAAAGTGAGATTGTCACCGAGAGTCAAAATCTCGGAAATCAGGAATTGATGGGACGTTCTCAACACAATGCGCGCAAGTGGTACTCATCACACCTACTACAAACCACCTTCTTTCAACATGCTCTGACAAGTTTTAAAAGAGTAAGATTGTGAACAAGAGTGAAAATCTCGAGAATCGGGAAATGACGAGACGCGCTTCAAACTGTGCGCACAAATAGTACTCATCGCAGGTAGTCGAAGCCAACTACTTTTAACATCCTTTCTAAGTTTTCAAAGAGTGAGATTATGAAAGGGAGTGAAAATCTCGAAGATCAGGAATTGCTGGGACGTGCTCCACGCCGTGCGCGAAACTGGTACTCATCACAGCTACTAGAAACCACCTACTTTCAACATGCTCCTACAAGTTCTTAAAGATGGAGAATATGAAAGTGAGTCAAAATGTAGGAAACCAGGAATTGATGGGACGTGCTAGGCACCGTGCGCACTAGTAGGATACAACACAGCTACCATAAACTAAATACTTTCAACATGCTCTTACAGGTTTTAAAAGAGTGAGATTCTCACCGAGAGTTAAAATCTTCGAAATCAGGAATTGATGAGAAGCGCTCCACAACCTCCGCAGAAGTAGTACTCATAACAGCTAGTAAAAACCATCTACTTTCAACATGCTCTTAATAGTTTTTAAAAAGTGACATTATTACCGAGAGTCAAAATCTCGGAAATCAAGAATGTATCGAACGCGGTCCCCACCGTGCGCACTAGTAGTACTCATCACAGCTACTAAGAGCACTCTATTATCAACTTGCTCTTACAAGTTTTAAAAGATTGAGACTAAAACCGACAACAAAAATCTCGGACACCAGTAACTGATGGGACGGGCTCCACCTCGAGCGCACAAGTAGTACTCATCAGCGCCAGTAAAAACCACCTTATTTCGACCTGCTCTAAATAGTTTTAAAACAGTGAGATTATCACCGAGAGTCAAAATCTCGGAAATCAATAATTGATGGGACGCGCTTTACAGGTTGCGCACAAGTAGTAATCTTTACAGCTAGTAAAAGAAACCTACTTTGAGCATGCTCCAACTAGCTTTTTAAAGAGTGAGATTAAGACCAACTGTAAAAATCTCGGAGATCAGAAACTGCTGAAACGTGCTCCACACCGGCCGCGAAACTGGTATTCATCACAGCTACTTGAAACCAACTACTTTCAACAGGCTTTTACTAGTTTTTAAAAGTGTAATTATAACCGTGAGTCAAACTCTAGGAAATAAGGAATTGATGGGACGTGCTAGACACCATGCTCACTAGTAGCATACAACACAGCTACCAAAATCTAGATACTTTTAATGGGACGCGCTTTACAGGTTGCGCACAAATAGTAATCATCACAGCTAGTAAAAGAAACCTACTTTGAGCATGCTCTTACAAGTTTTTATGGAGTGAGATTACGACCAACCGTAAAAATCTCGGAGATTAGGAAATGATGGGACGTGCTTCACACCGTGCGCGCAAGTGGCACTCATAACCGCTAGTACAAACCACCTACTTTCAACATGCTCGGACAAGTTTTAAAAGAGTGAGAATATGAACAAAAGTAAAAATCTCGGGAATCGGGAATTGAGGGAACGCGCTTTAACCCGTGCGCACAAGTAGTACTCATCACAGCTAGTAGAAACCAACAACTTTTAACATGCTTTATAACTTTTCAAAGAGTGAGATTATAAAAATAAGTCAAACTGTCGGAGATCAGGAATTGCTGGGACGTGCTCCACAACGTGCGCGAAACAGGTACTCATCACAGCTACTAGAAACCACCTACTTCCGACATGCTCTTACAAGTTTTTAAAGAGTGAGATTATGACCGTGAGTCAAAATCTCGGTAATCGGGAATTGACGGGACGCGCTTGTCTGCCAGCGCACAAGTAGTACTCATCAGAGCCAGTAAAAACCTCTTTATTTCGACCTGCTCTTAATAGTTTTAAAACAGTGAGATTGTCACCGAGAGTAAAAATCTCGCAACCCAATATTTCATGGGACGCGCTCCACAGCATGCCCATAAGTAGTAATCATCACAGCTATTAAAACAAACCTACTTTGAGGATGCTCCTACAAGTTTCTAAAGAGTGAGATTATGACCAAATGTAAATATCTCGGAGATATGGAATTGATGGGACGTGCTTCACACCGTGCGCGCAAGCTGTACTCATCACAGCTACTACAAATCTTCTACTTTCAAATGCTCTTACAAAGTTTTGAAGAATGAGATTATGACCGTGAGTCAAAATCTAGGAAATCAGGAATTGATGGCACATGCTAGACAACGTGGGCACTAGAAGCATACAACACAGCTACCAAAAAGTAACTACTATCAACATGCTCTTACAAGTTTCAAAAGAGTGAGATTCTCACCGAGAGTCAAAATCTTCGAAATCAGGAATTGATGGGAAGCGATCCACCCCCTGTGCTCACGTAGTACTCATCGTAGCTAGTGAAAACCACCTACTTTCAACATGCTCTTAATAGTTTTCAAAGAGTAACATTATTTCTGAGAGTGAAAATCTCGGAAATGAAGAATGTATGGCACGCGGTCCACAACGTGCGCAGTAGTAGTACTCATGATAACTAGTAAAAACAACATGCGTTCGACATGCTCTTGCAAGTTTACAAAGAGTGAAATTATCACCGCGAGTTAAAATCTCGAAAATCAGGAATTGATAGGACGCGTTCGAAACCTTGGGCACAAGTAGTAGTCATCTAAGCTAGTAAAAAGCAACTACTTTGGTTATCCTCTTATAAGTTGACGAAGAGCGAGATTATAACAAAGATTCAAAACCTCGGAAATCCAGGATTTGATGGGACGTCCTCCACACAGTGCGCTCAAGTTGTACTCACCACAGCTAGTAAAAGCAACCTATTATTATGCTTTTACAAGTTTTAAGAGATTGAGACTATCACAGACAACAAAAACCTCGAAAATCAGTAACTGATGGGACGGGCTCCACTTCGTAAACACAAGTAGTAGTCATCAGAGCCAGTAAAAACCACCTTATTTCGACCTGCTCTTAATGGTTGTAAAACAGTGAGATTGTCACCGAGAGTCAAACTCTCGGAAATCCCTAATTGACGAGCCGCGCTCCGCAGCGTGCGTACAAGTAGTAATCATCACAGCTAGTAAAAGAAACCTACTTTGAGCATGCTCCTACAAGTTTTTAAAGAATGAGATTATGACCAACTGTAAAAACGGGGAAATCAGGAATTGACGGGATGCGCTTCACACCGCGGGCACAAGCTGCTTTTACTCATTACAGCTAGTCGAAACCAACTACTTTATCATTCTTTTTTTAAGTTTTCTAAGAGTGAGATTATAAAAATGAGTCAAAATCTCGGAGATCAGGAATATCTGGGACTTGCTCCACACCGTGCGCGAAACTGGTACTCATCACAGCTACTAGAAACCACCTACTTTCAACATGCTCTTACAAGTTCTTAAACAGTGAGATTATGAACGTGAGTCAAAATCTAGGAAATCAGGAATTGATGGGACGTGCTAGACACCGTACGCACTAGTAGCATACAACACAGCTACCATAAACTAAATACTTTCGGCATGACCTTACAAGTTTTAAAAGAGTGAGATTCTCACCGAGATGACGGTCATTAATGCAAGTGCGGCCGCAACACTACTAGAACAGAGACCTTGAACAGAGACCTTGAAATTAATTTTGTCCATGGACAAAATTAATTTCATTCTTTACTATACTTGGGCCAAGTATAACGTCCACATATAAAGGGCTAACCCGCATACGACCGCTCTCATGTGGCTTTGATAGCTCAGTTGGGAGAGCACTGCACCGGCATCGCAGAGGTCATGGGTTCGAATCCCGCTCAGAGACTGAATTTTTTTCAGGTCTCTGTTCTAGTAGTGTTGCGGCCGCACTTGCATTAATGACCGTGCTCAGGAATTGATGGGAAGCGCTCCACACCCTGCGCACAAGTAGTACTCATCACACCTAGTAAAAACCAGCTATTTTCAACCTGATCTTCATAGTTTTCAACGAGTGACATTATCACCGCGAGTCAAAATCTTGGAAATGAAGAATGTATGGCACGCGGTCCACACCGTGCGCACTACAAGTACTCATAATAGCTAGTAAAAACAACTGGCGTCGGACATGCTCTTACAAGTTTACAAAGATTGAAATTATCACCGAGAGTTAAGATCTCGTAAATCAGGAATTGATGGTACGCGCTGGGCACCTTGGGAACAAGTAGTACTCATCTAAGCTAGTAAAAAGCAACGACTTTCAACATGCTCTTATAACTTTACAAAGAGCGAGATTATGACCAAGATTCAAAACCTCGGAAATCCAGGATTTGATTGGACTTCCTCCACGCAGTGTGCACAAGTAGTACTCATCACACCTAGTAAAAGCCACCTATTTTCAACACGCTCTTAAAAGGCTTAAAAGATTGAGATTATCATTGACAAAAAAAAATATAACTGATGGGACTGTCTCCTTTTGGTGCGCATAAGTAGTACTCATCAGAGCCAGGAAAAACCACCTTTTTTCTACCTGTTCTTACTAGTTTTAAAAAAGAGAGATTGTCACCAAGAGTCAAAATCTGGCAAATCAAAAATTGATGGCACGCGCTCCACAGCGTGCGCACAAGTAGTAATCATCACAGCTAGCAAAAGATACCTTCTTTGAGCATCCTCCTACAGATTTTTAAAGAGTGAGCTTATGACCAACTGTAAAAATCTCGGAGATCAGGAATTGATGGGACGTGTTCCACACCGTGCGCGCCAGTGATAGTCATTACAGCTACTACAAACCACCTACTTTCAACATGTTGTGGACAAGTGTTAAAAGAGTGAGATTATGAACAAGAGTAAAAATCTCGGGAATCGGGAATTGACGGGACGCGCTTTACACCGTGCGCACAAGTAGTACTCATCACAGCTAGTCAAAACCAACTACTTTTAACATGCTTTCTAAATTTTCAAAGAGTGAGATTATGAAAAGGAGTGAAAATCTCGAAGATCAGGAATTGCTGGGACCTGCTCCACACCGTCCGCGAAACTGTTATTCATCACAGCTACTACAAACCTAAATTTTCAACATGCTCTCCCAAGTCTTAAAAGATCGAGATTATAACCGACAACAAAAATCTCGGAAATCAGTAAGTAATGGGAGGGGTTCCACTTCCTGCGCACAAGTGGTACTCATCAGAGCCACTAAAAACCATCTTATTTTGACCTGCAATAAATAGTTTTAAAACAGTGAGATTGTCACCGAGAGTCAAAATCTCGGAAATCAATAATTGATTGCAGGCGCTGCACAGCGTGCGCGGAAGAAGTAATCATCACAGCTAGTAAAACAAACCTATTTTCAGCATGCTCGTACAAGTTTCAAAGGAGTGAGCTTGTGAGTAACTGTAAGAACCTCGGAGATTAGGAATTGATGGCACGTGGTCCACACCAAGCGCGCAAGTGGTAGTCATAACAGCTACTAAAAACCACCTACTTTCAACATGCTCTGAGAAGTTTTTAAAGAGTGACATAATGAACAAATGTAAAAATCTCGAAAATCGGGAATTGACGGGACGCGCTTCCTACCGTGCGCAGAAGTAGTACTCATCAGAGCCAGTATAAACCTCTTTGGTTTGAACTATTTTTAATAGTTTTAAAAGAGTGAGATTTTCACCGAGAGTCAAAATCTCGGAAATCAATAATTGACGGCACGCGCTCCACAGCGTGCGCCAAGTAGTAATCATCACAGCTAGTAAAAGAAACCTTCTTTGAGCATGCACCTAAAAATTTTTAAAGAGTGAGATTATAAACAACTGTTAAAATCTCGGAGATCAGGAATTGATGGAACTTGCTCCACACCGTGCGCGCAAGTGGTACTCATCACAGCTACTACAAACCACCTACTCTCAACATGCTCTGAAAAATTTTAAACAGTGAGATTATGACCGTGAGTCAAAATCTAGAAATCAGAAATTGATGGGGCATGCTAGACAGCGTGCGCACTAGTAGCATACAACTCAGCTACCAAAAACTAAATACTTCCAACATGCTCTTACAAGGTTTAAAAGAGTGAGATTCTCAACGAATGTCAAAATCTTTGAAACCAGGAATTGGTGGGAAGCGCTCCACACCCTGCGCACAAGTAGTACTCATTACAGCTAGTAAAAACCACCTACTCTCAACATGCTCTTAATAGTTTTCAAAGAGTGACAGTATCACCGAGAGTCAAAATCTCCGAAATGAAGAATGTATGGCACGCGGTCCACACCGTGCGCACTAGTAATACACATGATGGCTAGTAAAAAGAACTTGCGTTCGACATGCTCTTACAAGTTTTCAAAGAGTGAAATTATCACCGAGAGTTAAACTCTCGTAAATCAGGAATTGATGGGACGCCCTCGACACCTTGGACACATCTAAGCTAGTAAAACGCAACTACTTTTTAACATCCTCATCTCGCTCTTTACAAATAGCTCTTTACAAATAGCGAGATTATGACCAAGATTCAAAACCTCGGAAATCCAGGAGTTCATAAGACGTCCTCCAGCCAGTGCGCACAAGTAGTACTCTCACAGTTAGTAAAAGAAACCTACTTTGAGCATGCTGCTACAAGTTTTTAAAGAGTGAGATTATGAACAGCAGTAAAAATCTCGAAAATCAGGAATTGATGAAACGTTTCCAACACCATGCGCTCAAGTGGTACTCATCACAGCTACTACAAACCACCTACTTTCAACATGCTCTGACAAGTTTTAAAAGAATGAGATTATGAACAACAGTAAAAATGTCGGGAATCGGGAAGTGACGGGACCTGCTTCAGCACAGTGCGCACAAGTAGTACTCATCACAGCTAGTCGACACCAACTAATTTCAACATGCTGTCTAAGTTTTCAAAGAGTGAGATTGTCAAAATGAGTCAAAATCCTTGAGATCATGAATTGCTGGGACGTGCTCCACACCGTGCGATTTTTTTTTAACTAAGACTAGTGAGCGGCACGACGGAAGACTTGTGGTTGTAGTTGTAGTTTTCTTTTTATTTCCTACGCGTTTCGTCTCTCACGGAGACTTCATCAGGTAATGAATACAACTAACATAGAACAGCATATTTAACACATTCGTGTTTCTAAGTTAAACTTAACATGGAATTGATTAATAATAAAAACATGCTGTTGCCGGACGTTACAAAAAAACGCCCATAATACGTATGTGATTGCGTGTTGTTAAAGTTTGGGGGCCATACGATTAGCGCTAATCGTATGGCCCCCAAACTTTAAGAACACGCAATCACATACGTATTTTGGGCGTTTTTTTGTAACGTCCGGCAACAGCATGTTTTTATTATTAATCACTTCCATGTTAAGTTAAACTTAGAAACAGGAATGAGTAGTATAGTGTTTGGGGGTACCAGATCAAAAATTAATTTAGGGGGGTGTTTTAGCAAAATGATCTCGTATTTTGGAAAAACTATAGTTGTTCAATCTGATGGAACCAAGGTCAGCACATTTTTGATCTCGTATTAAAATGCGTGACATTCTCGGAAAAATCACCAAGCGTGACATTCTCGGAAAAACAGGAAATGAGTCATCACCTATATGCCGTGAAGTCATGTGTTAGTTACATAAAAAATAATATCTCATATAATAATATAGATGTGTTGTAATTTAGTAATCCACAATGAATTGAAGAATATGGGAGAATTGTCATGTTATTTTTGTGATCAGCTATTGGTCAAAGTTGTTAAAAGTGTGAAAGCACCTTGCTGTGATAATCAGAAAATGTTTAACGATGATGGTGAAAATGTTTGTCTAAATTGTGGTTCAGTTCATGGTTATGATTATTGTAAAGAGTACGTTGACTTTCATAATAATATGTATAAAATAAAGCGAAAATCTGTATATCACCGGAAGTACCATATTGAAAATGTGATAAATGGTATATGTCGCAAGAATAGATTTCAAATTTCTGTGAAAGATAAGGGTAAAATATTGAAAATATTCGAAGAGATAGACACTGTCCTTCCTTTGGTGAATAAGAATCGTAAAAGAATGATTAGCACTAAATTTATGCTTAAGCAAATATTTTTAATGCTTGTTCTTCCATTTGATGAAATAAAAGTTACTAGATCAAAAAAGACGCTTGGATTTTATGATCAATATTGGGTTGAGATTCTATTGTTGAGATTTGATAAGATTATTCGTATTATCAAGCAGTGAATTTTTCATCATATTTCTGTAGGTACTTATCAATAATTGGACTATTGTCAGTCACATAATCATCGATATTCTTCATTGAGATTTGTATACTTGAAGCATCAAAATCACCACTTCTCAACTTGTCTTTTATTGAATTGAGTAGATGTTGATAGCTTTGATAAGCATATGTGCAATTTTGGATTTTCAAATCTAGGTTTTTATGCTTCATCCACCCTTGTATCAAAAGTGCTGCTGTACTGATGGCTACCAAACTAACACCACCTGTTGCCACACTTGTGGCGAGACCCCCAGTTGCAAAGATGATGGACAAGGAATTCCCCAGTAATTTCCATTTTTTGAACCGTTTAACAGCCTGTTTATGAGCCCAACACTTTCTGTGATATGTTCGGTAATAGGATTTTAATTCATTTACCTGATCTTCTGTTAATTCACCTGAAATATGGTTCCAGCTGAATATGCTTTTTCGCTCTTTCATACATATATTTTATATAACTATTCTCTTGAATATGCAATAAAGTATTCCAGAGATCTGACCGCATAATGGAGATCTTTTCATCAATCTTGATGTTGCATTCTCTGACAAAGCATATGTGTACCCTCGATCAAGTGAATAATAATCATAGAATCTACCGAAAGCATCATGTAGAATACCATGTGAGTTCAATACATCAATCCAACCAAGTGTTCTTTCAAGAAATCGTGTAATACAACCACTCCCAGGGCCAATAAGTCCAATATCCTTGTGAACATGTAATATGTTTTCAACTGTATGCAATTTATTGAAATGCTTATGATACAGAAACTGGTATACAAGAGATGATTTAAGTATCGAGTCATCAACATAAGGATACTGTTTTTTGGTTTCTTCGAATGAATGTTCAACGTATTTGATTATGTCTTCTATCATATATTATATCGTTGGATTAAAATTTGATGATGATCTGAAATTGTTTTTTCGTCTAATATAGAATCCAAGTAAACACAGAAAAAAATAATACAACCGTCCAATGGTGCTATGGAGCTTGGATTCAAATCACCGAAAGTCATTTGTGTGCTACCAGTTCTGTTAGCCGCTGTAAAATCTGCCATATGTTTTCCATTCCAATAGATCTTGCTGGTATTGGTATTTGGCGAAGATAAATTATCCCAATGAACGGACAAGCAGTGCCAAACATTAATCTGCCCCAAGTCATTTGAGGAATAATCTGATATCTTTCTGAAGTTCTGTATGGAAGCATCAGGACCGAAATACACACAATTCTTTTCATCAACACCACTTATAACTAAATTTGAACCATTGTAATAGCTGACAAACTTATCATAACCTCTATTATCATGACCAAAAAGACCATTTTTCCATGGACTTCCACCTGTATTTGAATTTAATTTATAAACAATGAAGATATTAACAACATCATTATTCAAATTGATTTGACTTATCATTCTCTGTGATCCATCAAACTTCAAAAAATAACGTCCATTATGTTTCTCAGCCTTGGTACAAACAGTGGGTCTTATGTTTAAAGTTGATTGTGTTGCATTATTTTCTTCATTCGAGAGATCGTACAATGTTTCAACTTTTCTGTCTGCATTCATATCTAAAAAATTATTATTCGCTTTGTCGATTTGATAAGTACATTTAGAGTATAATCTGATGAATTCAGAAACCCATAAATCCAAAAAACTATCTCTAACAATGTCAGAAACTTGTGATTTTATTACAACATGATCAGAATCAGTGCCTGCTTTTACATTAGTTAAATGTTTGTTTCCAAGATCATAGTGACCATCTTGCGTTAATGTAAAACCAATTCCTTTATCACCTCTCTCACCTTTAGGACCAATTGCACCAGTATCGCCTTTATCACCTTTATTATCTTGATTTTGTGGAGAATTAAAAACTCCCATTATAATATTAATTTAGATTAATTCATAATTACTTCAAGTGTGAATGCTGTATCAAATTCTCCACTATTGGGATGTGAATAGTCAATTATAAGATAGCCTCTCGATAATGATTTATTGACGTCAACCGTTGTGATGTTTCTACCCGCAGAACCATGTCTGTATTCAAAAATTGTTGCTGGTAATGGCAACTTTCCAGCACCTTCAGCTTTTGTCTTGAAGTAGAATATTCCGGGTTTTGTTCCTTGTATTACATACATATTCTTAATATGAAAGTTATTGTTGTGAATGACTAAAAAATCAGAGCCATTTATCAATACAGGCTTTAAAACATTCTTATTATGTCCTTGTTTGGCTTTGACAGAGCAATTTAAATATTGTATTTGACCGATTATTCCATTCCCATTCAAATTTAGATCACCTCCTAATTTCGGCCTGTAAAGAGCAAATCCACCCAAATCGAAAGCCGTTTCCATAATTACACCTGTAACGCTTGAACGAAATAGATTCAAACTATTATTATGAATTCTATAGCCATTCAGATTTAAATCACCACCAAGTTTAGCCTCTTTTATTAAATAGCTGTTCATATTAATATTATTTAGCATTGTCAATTCGCCATTGTCTCCACCAAACAACCATTTTTCATTTTCTTTCACATCAAAACCATTCAAATCTAAATCAGTTTGTAATTGTATTGTTTCATTCACGATTTTATAAGCTTCAGTGAAGTCGTAAACACTTGATGGAACGTCTGCTGCTTCGAAATCAATACCATATGCAACACAATGAACTTTGTACTTATTTGGATAAGTTGGGTTAGCATTAATATGAATCGTACAATATAAATATTCAGGTGGTGAACTTACTGAAGGTTTTTCAATCCATAATAAATATCTCGAATGATCTTCATTTCTGTTATCAAATTTTCTCCCTACAGTTTTATGAATTGTAATTCCACCAGTTGCATTGAATGTTACACTACTAAGACTCATTCCTTCATAATCAGGAAATAGCCATTCAAGAATAAATGTGTATTTTCCATCTTTTATTGTGTACATATTAAATCCGATTCTAGCTCTGTAAATATGATTAGCTTCTTTATTCAAGTCTACATCAATGACCTTTTTAAAATCAAATGTGGTGAACGAGGTAAATTGACATATCCATTAACTGTCAAGCCATATTCAGTGCTAATTTCATCGATATCATTCATCAAATATTTGAAAGCATTCTTTGGATGAGAAGCAGATGAAATATGACTTTTTTCTAATTGATCTAAATTTACGGCGTCGGTTTTATTTGTTCCTTCTTTTAAGTTAATGATTTTATGCCCTCCAAGTTTCATATCCGCTGCCATCACGTTTGTTCCATTCAATAATAAAGCGTTTGCTCTAATAACTATTCCAGCTCGATTTAAAACTCTGAAGTTCACTGCATCAGTTTCATTCGACGGGTCCGCTAAATTCGTCACTCTATTTCCACCCATCGACAAATCGCCATACATTGCAGTCGAACCGTCTCCTCGAAGAAAATACTCGTCAGTATATCTTTTTGTAACCGCATCATCTAAATTTACGGGTGGAGCAAGATCAGTAATGGCATTGTTGTTCATATTCAGATTTTGTTGTGCAATCATATCGAGTTTGGTTTGCAACCTCTGGTCCACATAACTTTTGTTTACAGCATCTTGTGGGTTTGAGGGGGTATCCTGCAGGTTGATGATTTTGTTCAATTTCATGTCAATATTACTACCAAACGCAACATGGCCGTTTTCAATTTCATAAGCTGGGTCATGGAGAAAGTAAGACAAATTGGTATGATAGCCATAGGCCCCATAAACGATGATATGTGTTTTGGTGTTAGACGCGGGAGCTGTGCTAAAAAGTAAAACCTCAATTAACGCTTGACCGCCACCAGTTTTTTCGATTCGGAAAAGCTTCTTCATATAACCATCAACATACGGAGTTTTGAGAAAAGGTTTTTGAAATGGCTGTCCGACGTCACGTATGTTTAATGTGCGAAGATCGAGCCCAATTGTAGCTTGGCGTGGGTCTGATGGTGAGTAAAACTCAACAACAAAAGTGTACTGACTGTTTCTCAAAGATGAAACATCAAAACGAATTGTGGATGTAAAGTTGCCTCTTCGTTTGATGAAAAAAGACAATGACGACTTGTTTATGTGATAAGGTGATCTGTCAAAATTCTCAATTTGAAGGTTTTCCACACCACTGACTGCAGAAGACTTGGATTTGTCTTTTAACAGAAAAGCGAATGGGTTGCGTTGGGTACCAGATGCTGATAAAATAAGGTCATCAACATACTTTTTATTGGCAGAATCTTTATCAGAGTTTGGAGCCCCAACATTTGTTATTTTATTGTCACCCATGTCAAGATCACCAGTCATTGCAACACTTCCATCTTTTTTAAGAAATGGAGAAACATCAATGCCAGTAATTCCAGCAATTTCAGTATCAACATACCCCTTTGTGGCTGTATCATTGTTTGCTGTTGGCGCTGCTACATTAGTCAATTTGTTACCTCCAAGATTCAAATCAGAAGTCATCGCAACGCTTCCATCTTTTTTCACAAAGTTATTATTGAGATATGTTGTACTCACTTTACCTATTACACCATCATCAACGTATTTTTTAGTTGCACAGTCTTGTGGAAGTATAGGGCGTGCAACATTGACTATTCTATGAAAACTCATTTTAACCTCATTATTAAATACAATTCTTCCTGCTTCTATTTCAAAAGCTGGGTCGTGAATGTGTGATAAAATGATATTAGAAAATCCATAAACACCATAAACTATGACATGATGTTTGGCATTATTTGATAAATATGGTGAAATCAACAATAACTCCATTGATGTGGAACCATGACTTGTTTTTTCCAGGAAGAATATTCTCTTAAGATAACCATCAACAAGATGAGTCTTTGGAAATGCTCTTTTTATTGAGTCCTTTCTTTCAATTAAATTAGATGACAGATTGTCGTCATCGACTGTTGCATTATTTGGGTTACCATCAGTATAAAACTCAACAACTAAAGTGTACTTTGAAACTTCCAATTGTGACAAATCAAAACGAAGAACAGTTGTAAGACCAGCAGTAGGAATAACAAAAGACAAGGCTTTTTTATTTATTGAGTAAGGGCTTCTATTAAAATTTTCCAATTGTAGATTATTCGCATTTCTAAGAATAGTTGTTTTTGATATATCTTCAAGAAGAAATTTAAATGGATTAACACGTGTTCCTTCAATTGATAAAACAGCATCGTTGACGTATCTCATATTAACAGCATCTTTGTTAGAAGTTGGGTCTGCTACATTACTGATTTTTTTTGTTTTCAATGTCATAATTACCATCTTGTGTTAATTTGAATCCATCACCTTTGAGACCAACAGCTCCAGTAGCTCCTTGTGGACCAATTGAACCTGTATGACCTTTTGGGCCTCTATCACCTTTATCACCTTTGGGACCAACTGGACCAGCTGGGCCTCTTTCACCAGTTCCAGTTTTTGTTTTATCTTGATTTTGTGGAGAATTAAAAACTCCCATATAATATTAGATTAGATAACACAGAAAGTTTGTTCTATGAATTACCATTGTTGTCATTGTTGTCATTGTTATCTTTTTTACCTTTTGGAAGAATTATTTCATATCCATTCGGACCAGGATTGAATGTTGCCATATAATATTAGATTAGATTAAACTGCACCATAAAAATTTCTCTTGATTGTTTTCATTGGCTTGTCAACATAACAGAAGGAATATGGTTTCTTGGTTGCTTCAATGTATTTCTTCTTGTCTATTCCAAGTTCTTGTGCAATCAAGTTCCTTTCTCTTGAGGATGGGAAATCATAAAGGCAGAAGTGACTGCAATTGAGTCTGATTGATTTTGGACAGCCATAGAATGATTGTGTGAGATATATGACTGAACAGTTCTTGTGTCTCCCCTGAATGAAATAGCTGATTATCTGATCTTGTTTCTTGTCAGTGACAAAATCATCAAAAACAACCAATCGCTGCAAATCTGTGTCTTTTATTTGTTCAACTGGCAATATCTCTTCTTGACTGCAAACCAAGGCAGGATATCCAATGTGACTGCTTATTTCATCCATTACTTTCCGAAGATATTTGTACTTGTCTTGATCCAAATTTTTTGCATAAAGATGTATCTGATCATAATAGACCAACGGTTCCATAATCAGATGCATGAACAATGTTGTCTTTCCAGATCCAGAATTACCAGCCAATAACATTCTAAATGTATCTTTTGGCATATACGGATACAACTGTCTGAATGAATTCTTTGAACCCTGAATATCATAATTTGGAATTTCCATATGTTAATAGTTTAGATTAGTCTAACACAATTGTATATGGATATAGAACGTATGAAAAGGCTTCTAAAAAGTGGAATTGAAGCTGGAAATAAAACTAGAGAAGTTCGTGAGGTTATCAAGACTTATGAAAACAGAAAACAGGATGCTTATGATACAACATCAGAATTACTGAAACCCTCTATTGATGTCCAGAAGAGTGTGAAAGAAAGTGTCGACAAAAAACAGGATGAAGTTATTGAACAGTTGAAAAAAAAATCAAAAAGCCTTGACATCCGGTTTTGAAGATCTTATGCTATTAAACACGTTACCTGAATCAGTACCAATGAAAACAACATTACCAATTGATTACAAACCTAAAATGTTGACTGAAACAGAACCAAAGTATAAGTCAAATCTTGATAAAGGTTTCTCACTTGATGAGGTTAAGGTATTACAAGAATATGAATTGTCTCCTCCAACAACAATTTTAGATAGGATAATGGATGGTACAATCGACATCGAAAGTATAACAAAAATATTGGTGAAATAACCAGACAACTTGGAAGACAAAAAGCTCATCTATCAACAACCAAAACAAATAGGGATAAAAACAAAGATAAGATATATGAATTAACTCAAAGGATCAAATTACTGCAAAAGTACCGAAAAAGAATGGAAACTGTTAAGGAAGGTGCACAAACTGTTGGTTCAGGCATGGGAAGGAGAAGAGGTGCAATGGGTTCAAGGGATGCATTTTTGGGAGACATGCTTTCAAGACTGCAGTTGCTTGGTGGATCTATTTCAGCCGGCAACAACAGCAAAAATGTTCAAAATGAATTCACAAAAATATTGCATACATTGAACAGACTGGGAATCCTGAAAACCGGTGAGTTGAATAAAATAATGATGAAATATCTAATGTAAAAGTATATGACAGAAATTTCATTACGATTCAACAGTAAAAACAGAGACAAAATTGGTGTCAGCAAGAGTCATGATTTTGAAAAAAGATTCAATACACCTCTTAAATTAACGAATGATTTGAAATATGAAATGGCTGTGAATGTTATCAATATGACATACAGTTGGTACAATATCAGAGATATTTTTGAAAATAATCAAATGAAATACAGCTATAACAAAGGTGTAAACTGGGAAACAATAACATTCGTTGACGGGATGTATTCATACGACGACATCAATAGTTACATTCATGAGTATATGAGTAAAAATAGCCATGTACTGAATCCATCTGAAACAGACAAATCAAGATTCCTGTATGGTATTAACATGTATTTCGTTTTGTCAACATATCGCATTTTGATTGAACTTGATGAAAACTATCGAGTGGATCTGAGAAATCTTGATTTCAGAAAACTTATCGGTTTCGATTCAAAATTAGTTTCAGCCACAGAATATGGAACAAATCTACCTGATATTACAAGAGGAGTAGATGAAATTTATATCAATTGTGATATGGTGATAGATAGCATTGTTGATGGAAATAGTACAAATACAATCGCAGTCATTCCAGTCACAGATCTCGTTAGAAGTTTACCTTTCACTTACAAACCTCGTTTTCTTTCATGGAATCCTGTCTCAACACATACAATCAGCTCAATACGCTTTTATGTCACAGACTCTTCTAGAGCTCCAGTCGATTTAAATGGGATAGATTGGTATATTGAGTTATTCTTGAGAGGTGTGGAATTATAAAACCTAATAGTATATGAAACGGTTTGAGTTTAAAAAATATGAACAACATGGTGAAGGCATCTTTACTGACATTGCCAAAACAGCTGTAAAAAAAGCAGCCACAACAATTGGTGAACATGCTGGCAAAAAAGCTGGTGACAAAATCATAGAACTTTTGAAAAAGAGAAAGAGTGGAAACAAGAGTGGAACTGAGAGTGTGAGCCAGATTGGTGGTTTAATCAAAAGAAAGAGAGGAAGACCTCGTAAAATAAAATAACTTTTATCTAACACAATAATATATGTCAAACTATCGTGACTCAAAACATATCGAGCGATATGAAGATGTGGTGTTCGAACTAGAGACAGCACTTAATACTGTAGTAGCAAATAATGCTCATCAGAGGAAAAAAGGTTACCGTTTCGTTGTTCATAACAGTGGAGAGACTACACCATTTGACTGGTATAATGCCCGTTTGAATGTTATTTTCATTGTAAAAAAGCTTGCAGATGGAGCTGACATTGCTGCTGCAGATCAAAATGGTATTGTTAATTCAGTCCACGCTCTTATTAACACCATTAATGTAAAAATGAATGGTCTTGATGTTTATGAATGCCGAGATGCTAACCAAGCCACAAATATTAAGTCATTGCTTGACCGCCGACCGGTTAGCTCAGTGGTAGAGCACCGGACTACCGTGCGGGAGGTCGTGGGTTCGAACCCCGGCTGGACCAACACTCAGGGTCTTTAAATAATTGAGGAGAAAGTGCTGCCTTTGTAATGACATCTACAAACGGTTAGACTTTCTAGTCTTCTCGGATAAGGACGATAAACCGTAGGCCCCGTCTCACAACTCTTCATAATTCTCTGATTCTGTGGGACGTAAAAGAACCACTAGGGACGCAACAAAACTCTGGCAGTGACCACCCCTAGTGTCTGTCTTAATTTGATATTTACATTACGGGGGCACTCATAACTCATCTTCATTAATTGTAAACTGCGTTATAAGCAGTCTGCAAAGTCCCCCGGCCAGTGTTGTAATGCGCATTTGAATATTGCATAGAAAATGCGCAATATAAATGTGATATATTATTATTATTATTATTATTATTCACAGGGTTATGCTGTAAGTCAGGGAACCAATGAGTTATTATATCTTGACACCAGCAGAGGTGCTGAAAACAGAGTGGCACAAGCTGCTTATAACGTTGGATTTACAAAAAGAAAGAATCTGTTGAATGATGCAAATGGTTCTGTAAATGCAGAAATTGCATTGAACAGATACGGTTTTTTCAAGAGCTTTTGGGATGAACTTATGCCTAACTCAAAAATAGAGTTGAACCTGACACTTGAAAGTGATGACAATATGATTTGGCAGGCTTCTGATGAATGTCGTGTGGAACTAACTAAATTCCAGCTAATTGTTCCTCGTATTGTTTTCAATTCTGCGGGAAAGTCTTTGTACATGAGCAAGTATCTTGACAACAGAAAGTGGACTTACATGAGAGAAATGGTTGAGAGAGGCAATTCAACAAGACAACAGACTGCCAATTTCCGTATTTCCACAGGAATAAACAAACCCAGGCATGTCTTTGTATTCATCATCAATGATGCAAGTGATGCATCTCAGACAGCCAATAAATTTCTCTATAAAACATTCTCAGTTGCAAATAACCGAACTTTGACTGATTGTTATCTTGAGGTTGGCAATGGTAATGATTATCCAGAGGTTCATTATAAACCCTCAACAGAACCAACAAGAGTATTTAGAGATGTTTTGAAATATGTTCAAGCTGTAAATGATTTCAGTGAAAGTACCCTTCTTGACAGGGGCAATTTCGGTACAATATTCCCTTTCATTTACTTTGATCTGACAAAACAGAAGCAGGACATAAAAGATGGAATGACAAAACTGACTTTCAAATACACTTTGAGTGATGGAACAAATGCTGATTACAGTGTGTATGCATTGGTCCTCTATGAGCAGGATATTGAGATGAGAAAGACTGATGGAAAATTAATTCTGAGATCAATGTAAATTAAATAATTAATTGTAAATAAATTAAATAAATTGAATAAATTAAATAATTAAATTAAATGATTGTTTGTATTAAATACAATTTAGTATAAACATATATTATATGACTACTTATCATTTTCATGGAGTGAAACTTTCACAGGGTCAGAAACAAAAGCTAGCAAAAGCTTATGCAACAAATTCGCCTGTAACAATCAGGTTGACACATAGTGAATTGTCTGGAAATGATCAACTAATGTTGACTAAGACACAAATCAACAAACTGATTAAATCGAGTAGATCAGGAAAAGGTTCAGACATCAAGATATCAAAAAATCAAATCAGAAAAGCAGTTGTAGAAGGAGGCTCTCTTTGGTCCAGTCTTTTTTCACTTGGAACAAGACTATTGCCTTATGCAGGTAAAGCAGTAGCTAAAGCGGCTCCAGCATTGGCTACAGGTGCTCTTTCTTCATTAGCAAGTCTCGGTGTTGATAAACTATTTGGGAAGAAACAAAGTGGAGGATTTCTTATTCCTAATGCCAATTTATCCCAATTATTGAATGTAGGAAATTTATTGAATACGAGACAGATGGCAGATATTATTCAAAAAATGCAGTATGGTGGAGACGTTGTTATCAAACCAACAAAAGCGCAGACTGGAAAGGGTATTGGAACAATACTCGCCAGTATTGGAATTCCTTTAGCCATAGAAGCAATTAGAAAATTAACTGGAAAATGATTGCATGTTGAAAGCAGCCGTCCAAGACGGTCATTAGATGTTCACGTTCCAATCGGTTATGGAATGAAAAAAAAAAGACAAAGGGAAAAGGACTTCTACTAGGCAAAAACAGTCCATTCAATTCAATCCCCATACTAGGAACCATTTTGTAAATAAACCCTTATCCAACTTTGATTTAATCAATTGGGTTAAACAACTTGGAATAAAACATTTTAGAGGAGTATTTTCAAGAGACAATCTTCCTAGACAAATCAAAAACAATGAATGTGGAATAGTCAATCTTGATTCACAAATTGGACCTGGCACTCATTGGGTGTGTTATCGGAATTTCAAAATGACAGATACTGTGAATACTTCGACTCTTTTGGTTTAATGATGCCGACAGAAGTTCAAAAATATATGTTGACAAGCGGTAAACAATTTGAATACTCTGGTGATGAGATACAAGAAAGGGATTCAGTCTAGTGTGGATATTGGTGTTTGTACTATCTTCTTGAGAGACAGAATGGTAAATCGATTCTGAACACAATACATAATGCTGAATTTGATCCAACAGACACAAGAGTCAATCACAGGTTTATCATAAATTATTTCAAGAATATCTAACCAAATTATATGGAAACAATTATTGTGCAAGTTGTTGGAACACCTGTTGTAGTTCGTAATGACAAGATAATGATAGTACTCAAGAACCAATTCGGCGAAGATGTTATAATAATATGTGAAGTGAAACAAGTTTTTAAAGAAAATATCTAACCAATATGTATAATGGTAAAATCATATTGTGTGAAACAGAAGAAAGTCACTGAATGTGTACCAGGAAGTGAAAGATATCAAAAGACAAAAAATGGTCGAACTGTGATGAAATGTACTTGTGCTGAATGTGGAATCACAAAGACTAAATTTGTCAGAAATCGGGGAAACTAATTAGCCCGTCTGAAGGGGCGGGCATACTAGATTCAGCTGCTGATATGGCACTGACAGGATTCTTAGAACATGGAGTCCCTTATTTAGCAAAGAAAGGTGTAGAAATGGGAAGATATTATGCTTCTGAAGCAATGAGAAATCCAAAGCTGCAAAAGAAATTAATTGACAAAGGACTTTCCCTCGCAAAGCCTGCAATCACAAAGGTTGGTAAAGAAGGCTTAATGCAATTGAGCACTGCTATTAGACCCAAACGCTCTGACAAGAAAAAAATGTATAAAACAGATATTGCTGGAGTTGATTATACACGTGGTGGCTCATTGCTTGGAGATATCATGTATGCAAAACCAGAAGATATACAAAAATGGGTAGCTAAAATCAATAAAATGGGAGGCGCGATTGATATCCATAAGGTAATTGGCAAGCTTCCTAAACCAAAAGCAGGTTGGACTCCAAGTAAGTATAAGTATATGGGACCATACAATCCATTGCATGAACAACTGGAATATGATCCATTGACTGGAGAGGTCTTGAAATGGAATGTACAACCTTACAATAAGGTGGATGAAATAGCAGCTTACCACGATATTTGTTATGATATGGGAAAAAATAAGGGTGATTGTGATAGAACAATGGTCGAGTCACTAGATCAAATACCATATGGTGAGATGCCAAAATGGGGTCAAACAGCTAGATTCTTAATCAACACAAAGGAGAAACTAGGTCTTGGTGTTTCAAAAAACGGAAAAAGCCGTCGAGTGAAGAAAACTGGCAAGAAAAACTAGCTGATGAATTACATGCACCCATAAAACGAAATTTCACTCGGCGGCGTGTGATTGTAAATAAAATTGATGAAATATGGGCAAGTCATCTAGTTGAAATGCAACAGTTCAGTAAATGGAATAAAGGTTATCGATATCTTCTTATGGTCATTGATGTCTTCAGCAAATATGGTTGGATTGTCCCATTGAAGGATAAGAAAGGTGAATCTGTCACTGAAGCATTCAAAACAATATTCAAGGAAGGCAGAAAACCACAGTATTTATGGGTCGACAAGGGAAAAGAGTTTTACAACAAACACTTGAAGGACTTGCTAGAGAAACATAGTGTACAGATGTACTCAACTGAGAATGAAGAGAAGTCATCAGTAGTTGAAAGATGGAATAGGACAATGAAGTCCAAAATGTGGAAACAGTTCACTGTTCAAGGTAATACACAGTATTTAGACATGTTACCAAAATTAGTGAAACAGTACAACAACACAAAACATTCAAACACAAAGATGACACCTACAGAGGCTAGTAAAAAGAGGAATGAAGGAACTGTTTACTTCAATTTGTATGGTGATATGAAAACATTAAAACAGAAACCAAAATTTAAAATAGGTGACAAGGTCCGAATATCCAAGTATAAACGGAATGTGTTCGACAAGGGCTATACACCAAATTGGACTGAAGAAGTGTTTACAGTTGATAAAATTCAGTACACTAATCCAATAACATACAAACTAAAAGATCTTAGAGGAGAAGATATTGAAGGGAGTTTTTATGAAGCTGAATTATTGAAAGCCAGACAGGATGTATTCCGTATTGATAAAGTCATTCGCAGAGATTACAAGAAAAAACAAGCATTGGTGAAGTGGAAGGGATATAGCGATGACTTCAACAGTTGGATACCGTTCAAGGATTTAAAAGACATATTATAAAGAGAAAATTATCTAACATATATGTGAAGGAGACCTACAGTATATCTGTTATTTGCTATTATGTAGCCAAGAATATTATTATTCCTGACTATATTTAAACACAGGTCGAAAATGAATTAAAAAATAAATTATATAATATACAAATGCAAAAATATTCCTACGATAATAAAGAATTGGATGTATCAATAGATTGTTATCTTGATGATAAAAATGACGTTTGGTTCAGAGGAAGAGACATAGCTATTATTCTCGACTATAAAAATCCACAAAAAGCAATCAAGGATCATGTTGTATCTGATGATAGAATCTTAAGAGACCACAAAATCAGCATAAATTCACGGGGACAAAAACGGTCCCCCGTGCTGAGACCACTGATTCACGATGTAACAAAACGTTACCTCGTGCTGAGACCACTGATTCACGATGTAACAAAACGTTACCTCGTGCTGAGACCACTGAAAAAACTTTCAAATGTTTTTTTTATAAATGAATCAGGATTTTATTCACTAATACTGTCCTCTAAAAAACAAGAAGCTGTAAAATTCAAACATTGGCTTACATCTAAAGTGTTGCCATCAATCAGAAAACAGGGGTATTACAATCAGTTCAATGACAGAAATAATAACATGCTGATGATTGAAAGTGAAGATGATCTGCATTATAAGATTGTTTCATTCATCAGAAAGAAATATGAAGGTGCATTAATGGTGGAGGGATTAGGTGAAAATCAAATAAGCCCAAACATGAGAATCAGAAGTTATAAGAAAGGATATATGGCTGGACAGTGTGATTTAATGCTGATGAATCCCACTAGAAAATACAACGCTCTTTGTCTTGAATTTAAAAGCCCAACAGGTGTGTATAAAGTGTCAGACAAACAGTCTGATATGAAGCTAATGTATGAGAAAAACAACTGCAAATACATCATGAGCAATAGTTTCGAAGACTTGATTCATGAAATAACTAAACACATGGAAGAAAGCAAATTATACTTATCAAGAAGAGAAAGATATTTAAAAAAATAATTTATATAACTATATATTATGGAGAATCAAAATGTCAAAAGAGGTCGTGGAAGGCCGAAAGTATTCACCGCAGAAGAACGGAAGAATCATAAAACATCGTACATGCTAAATAAAGAATGGTACTGTAACATATGTAAGACAGGACGTAACTACACAATGGCAGGGAAATCTTGTCATATTAAAACAAAAAAAACATCAAAAAATATTCTTCAATAATTACAATTCAAAAGGATCCAGTAATTGGATCAATTGAATTCTCAACCATATTTAAACGCAGACGGAAATGTTTTAAAGAAATAATAACTATAGATATATTACAAATGGAAAAAATTATCGAAACTAGTAGTAATATGGACAAGAAAAGTCTTAAAAAATTGAGCAAATCTAAGCTAATCGAATTGCTGTTGAAGCAGCAGAAAAAGCCTAAAGTTATTATAGTTGATGACACAAAACCAAAACCAATTCCCGCTCCAAGGACTAGACCTGTGCCTGCCCCAAGAACAAAAAGACCAACTGTGAAAGAATTGGTTGATTACTTCGAAAGGAAAAGACTGCCGTCCCCACCTGCTGAATGGTTGGAAGAAATAGAACAATTGAAAAAGAGACCAGTCCCAGCACCGAGAACCAAACAGGTGATTCAGAAACCAGCGATTGCACCCAGAACAAAAATAGAGCAAACAGAGAAAGCTCTGAAAGTTTTCACAAAATCTTTTGAAATCAGTATAAAAAATAACAAAGACCCGCTTGCGCAACTGCAAAACACAAGAAAGGCTGTTGCATATAATATTATAAAATTGTTGAATGAAATTAAAGGTCTCAAATTCGTTGAAACGCTAAAGGTAACATTCGCAAAAATGACTGACGGAGCAATAGAATACAAAACCGCATATTTCAACAGTGTAGCTCAAACAATTGTGAATAATCTGGAAGTAACTGAATCACTACAGTTTTCAAAAGACCAAATAATGAATAAGATTGCAGTTTGGGTATCTGAAGGTTCAGGTTGGACAATTGAATCTGTTGACAGCCATTACCTCAATGTTGTGAAATATGCGCCAATGAAGGGCTCCTCATACATTAAACTACCGAATGAACTCAGAAACAGTGCAAAGGGTTTGATTAACATAAAGAATGATGATGATCTGTGCCTCATGTGGTGTCATATCAGGCACTTGAATCCTCAAGACAAATACCCACAGAGAATAAAGAAGACTGACAGAAAATTTGTCAATACATTAGATTATTCAGGTGTTGAATTCCCAGTTGCAACCAAGCATTACAACAAGATAGAGAAAAAAAATGAGATCAACATCAATGTTTTTGGTTATGAGAATAGACAGCCATATCCAATATATGTATCAAAAGAGAAATATGCAGACTGCTTGAATCTGCTTCTAATAACTGAAAATGAAAACAAGCATTATTTCAATAAGTTCATGTACAATCAAACAAAGCACAAAGAAAGAAAACACTTTTGTATGCACTGTCTTCAATGCTTCAGCTCTGAAAGGGTTCTAAATGATCACAAGGGCAACTGCATGCAAGTAAATGGCACACAGGCAATAAAAATGCCAAACAAAGATAACAACATACTGAAATTCAACAACTTTCATAAACAACAGCTGGTACTATTTGTGATCTATGCTGATTTTGAGGCCATCACTGAAAAAATACACGGTTGCCAACCCAACAGTGATAAATCATATACAGAGGCTTATCAGAAGCATACTGACTGTGGCCACGGCTATAAAGTAGTTTGTTGTTATCATGATAAATACAGCAAACCAGCAGTAATATACAGGGGTGAAAAGGCTGTGTACAAATTCATGGAAGCTATGTTGGAGGAAGTTACATATTGCAAGAAGGTTATGAAAAAGGAATTCAATAAACCATTGAAAATGACTGAGGATGATGAAAAAGAATTCCAAAAAGCTGAAATGTGTCACATCTGTGATAAGAAATATACTGAAAAGGATATTAGAGTCCGAGATCATTGTCACATTACTGGTAAATACAGAGGTTCTGCTCACCAAGATTGTAATCTGAAACTCAGAGTGAACCCAGAAGAAATAAAAATACCTGTTATATTCCACAATCTGAGAGGCTATGATAGTCATTTTATTATGCAGGAGATTGGAGCCATTGTTAAGAAGCACACTTACAAAAACAAGAAAGGTGAAGACTGTCAAATGAATAACAATGCTATCCCAAATAACATGGAGAAGTATATGGCTTTCATGCTTGGCAATCACTTGACATTAATTGATAGTTTCCAGTTCATGGCTCTAGTTTGGAAAAACTTGTAGGCAATCTACCTAAAGAAGCCTTAAAATACACCTCACAAGAGTTCAAGGGAAAGGATCTTAATCTGATGGCAAAGAAAGGTGTTTATCCTTACGACTACATGGACAGTTTCGATCAGTTCAATCAGAAGCTGCCCTCAAAAGAAGAATTCTATAGCATACTGAGTGATACGCATATATCAGATGAAGACTATACGCATGCTCAGACTGTTTGGAAAGCATTCTCTTTGAAAAACATGACATGGCTGATGTATTTGAAAACTTCAGAAAAACATGCCTTGAGTACTATAAACTGGACCCGTGTCACTATTTCACATCTCCCGGTTTATCATGGGACGCCATGCTTAAAATGACTGACATTAAACTAGAATTGATGACTGATATTGATATGTTCCAGTTCATTGAAAAGGGTCTGCGCGGTGGTATCAGCTATATTGCCAACCGTTACGGTAAAGCAAATAATAAATACATGAAAGAGTATGACGAGAAGGCGCCCTCGAAGTACATCATGTATCTTGATGCTAATAATTTGTATGGTTGGGCTATGAGTCAATATTTACCAACCGGTGGTTTCAAATGGTTGACAGAAAAGCGGATCAGCAAGTTAGACCTGGCTGTCTATAAAGAAGATAGTGCAAAGAGTTTGATTCTTGAAGTTGACCTTAAATACCCCCAAGAGTTACATGATCTACATAATGACTATCCACTTGGGCGGAAAAAATTAAAGTGACTGGGGACATGCTATCAGATTATTGTAAAAACATCGCGAAGAAATATAAAATATCAACTGGTCTGGTACATAAACTGATACCAACATTAAGCAACAAAGAAAAATACGTGCTCCATTATAGGAACCTCCAATTATATACTGATCTCGGTTTGAAAATAACTAAAGTCCATCGAGTGTTAGAGTTCAATCAGTCCGCGTGGCTCAGACAGTACATCGACTTCAACACTCAGAAAAGAACTAGCGCAAAAAATGCCTTTGAGAAAGACTTCTTCAAGCTGATGAATAACAGTGTATTTGGAAAAACGATGGAAAACCTCAGAAAGCGAGTAGACGTCAGATTGGTGACTGATGAGAAGAAGCTATTGAAATTAGCTAGTAAACCTACTTATGTTAGCAGTAAAATCTTCGATGAAAATCTAGTAGCTGTTGATAAGATAAAAGAAACACTTACTTTAAACCGGCCGGCATACGTGAGGATGTGTATTCTAGACCTTAGTAAGACACTGATGTACGATTTCCATTACAACTATATTAAACAAAAGTACGGTAACAAGGCCAAGCTGCTCTTCACAGACACAGACTCACTGACCTATGAAATTGAAACCCAAGACGTCTATAGAAATTTCTGGAACGATAAAGACAAATTCGATAACAGCGACTACCCTGAAAGCTCGCCGTATTTCAATAAGACTAATAAAAAAGTTATTGGCAAATTCAAAGATGAGGCAGCAGGAGTGCCCGTTTGCGAATTCATCGGTCTACGATCGAAAATGTATAGCTATATGAAAGATAACCAAAATGGAGGAAAAACAGCAAAAGGAATAAAAAAGAACATAATCAAAAATAAAATCAAACATGAAAATTATAAAGACACTCTATTCAATAATAAACAGTTGCATCATAGAATGAAAACAATCAGAAGTCAGAACCATCAACTTGGAAGTTATGAGATAAATAAAGTATCACTCAGCTGCTTTGACGACAAGCGGTATATTCATGATAATGGCGTGACAAGCTATGCATATGGACATTATGGAATCTAGCTGTTGCGGTGTTTTTTATCGCCTCAAACCCACTGATTTGCCCAGTTCAGGATAGTATTGTGAGTTTTAAATCACTGCCCTCTTTCTGACCCTTTACCCGAAGAATTAGCATATGTGACAGGAACATTTGTTGGGGGTTTCCCTTTCGAATGAGTCACCAAACTACGTCACTATGTTTAGGGGATTCTAGATTTTTTCGCTTTTTACACATGCGTATTATTTTTTATCTTTGAAAATTTCATTTATGTACCACAAGCATAAAAATGAAAATTCAAACACAAATATAAGGGTTGTTTTACACAGATAAAGAGTGGCTTGTATACAGAGTATCTAACGATTGGAAAAAGCGGGGGCCTTTCGTTAGCGAAATGTATACAAGCCACCCCATGGAATAATGAAAAACCCCCGCCGTTATTCCATGGGTTAAAAAATGAAAAAAAAATAAATAAAAAATAAAAAATGAAAAAATCACCCTGAGATGGTGTCGGATTGTTGGGTAGAGCTATAGTTAAGCTTCGGCTTCTCAGAAGTGCCGGTTCAATCTCAAGCCGGAGGGTGAAAAAAACAAATAAACAAATACTTGGCCTCAAGAGGGTCTGATAGGGCCAGAGCGGAGTGGTGGTGGGAACATAAATGATAGTGCTCTGGTGGTGTGGTGGTGGGAATTCAAAAAAAAAAAAAAAAAAAAAACCTCTCATGAGGGACGGGTGGTGATTCAAATTCCAAATTAAGTCCCTCATGAGAGGTTCTGGTGGCCACCAGTTTTGCTATTTTTTTTCTGCAGCTATAGGCGATGACTCATTCCCTGTTTTCCGAGAATGTCACGCTTGGTGATTTTTCCGAGAATGTCGCGCACTTTAATACGAGATCAAAAATGTGTTGACCTTGGTTCCATCAGATTGAACAACTATAGTTTTTCCAAAATACGAGATCATTTTGCTAAAACACCCCCTAAATTAATTTTTGATCTGGTACCCCCAAACACTATACTACTCGAATGTGTTAAATATGCTGTTCTATGTTAGTTGTATTCATTCCCTGATGAAGTCTCCGTGAGAGACGAAACGCGTAGGAAATAAAAAGAAAACTACAACTACAACTACAAGTCTTCCGTCGTGCCGCTCACTAGTCTTAGTTAAAAAATAATAGTTTTAAAACAGTGAGATTGTCACCGAGAGTCAAAATCTCGGAAATCAATAATTGATTGCAGGCGCTGCACAGCGTGCGCGGAAGAAGTAATCATCACAGCTAGTAAAACAAACCTATTTTCAGCATGCTCGTACAAGTTTCAAAGGAGTGAGCTTGTGAGTAACTGTAAGAACGTCGGAGATTAGGAATTGATGGCACGTGGTCCACACCAAGCGCGCAAGTGGTAGTCATAACAGCTACTAAAAACCACCTACTTTCAACATGCTCTGAGAAGTTTTTAAAGAGTGACATAATGAACAAATGTAAAAATCTCGAAAATCGGGAATTGACGGGACGCGCTTCCTACCGTGCGCAGAAGTAGTACTCATCAGAGCCAGTATAAACCTCTTTGGTTTGAACTATTTTTAATAGTTTTAAAAGAGTGAGATTTTCACCGAGAGTCAAAATCTCGGAAATCAATAATTGACGGCACGCGCTCCACAGCGTGCGCCAAGTAGTAATCATCACAGCTAGTAAAAGAAACCTTCTTTGAGCATGCACCTAAAAATTTTTAAAGAGTGAGATTATAAACAACTGTTAAAATCTCGGAGATCAGGAATTGATGGAACTTGCTCCACACCGTGCGCGCAAGTTGTACTCATCACAGCTACTACAAACCACCTACTCTCAACATGCTCTGAAAAATTTTAAACAGTGAGATTATGACCGTGAGTCAAAATCTAGAAATCAGAAATTGATGGGCATGCTAGACAGCGTGCGCACTAGTAGCATACAACTCAGCTACCAAAAACTAAATACTTCCAACATGCTCTTACAAGGTTTAAAAGAGTGAGATTCTCAACGAATGTCAAAATCTTTGAAACCAGGAATTGGTGGGAAGCGCTCCACACCCTGCGCACAAGTAGTACTCATTACAGCTAGTAAAAACCACCTACTCTCAACATGCTCTTAATAGTTTTCAAAGAGTGACAGTATCACCGAGAGTCAAAATCTCGGAAATGAAGAATGTATGGCACGCGGTCCACACCGTGCGCACTAGTAATACACATGATGGCTAGTAAAAAGAACTTGCGTTCGACATGCTCTTACAAGTTTTCAAAGAGTGAAATTATCACCGAGAGTTAAACTCTCGTAAATCAGGAATTGATGGGACGCCCTCGACACCTTGGACACATCTAAGCTAGTAAAACGCAACTACTTTTTAACATCCTCATCTCGCTCTTTACAAATAGCGAGATTATGACCAAGATTCAAAACCTCGGAAATCCAGGAGTTCATAAGACGTCCTCCAGCCAGTGCGCACAAGTAGTACTCTCACAGTTAGTAAAAGAAACCTACTTTGAGCATGCTGCTACAAGTTTTTAAAGAGTGAGATTATGAACCGCAGTAAAAATCTCGAAAATCAGGAATTGATGAAACGTTTCCAACACCATGCGCTCAAGTGGTACTCATCACAGCTACTACAAACCACCTACTTTCAACATGCTCTGACAAGTTTTAAAAGAATGAGATTATGAACAACAGTAAAAATGTCGGGAATCGGGAAGTGACGGGACCTGCTTCAGCACAGTGCGCACAAGTAGTACTCATCACAGCTAGTCGACACCAACTAATTTCAACATGCTGTCTAAGTTTTCAAAGAGTGAGATTGTCAAAATGAGTCAAAATCCTTGAGATCATGAATTGCTGGGACGTGCTCCACACCGTGCGCGAAACTGGTACTCATCGAAGCTTCTAGAAACAACCTATTTTCAACATGCTCTTAAAAGTTTTTAAAGAGTGAGGTTATGACCGCAAGTGAAAATCTAGGATATCAGGAATTGATGCGAGTTGCTAGCTACCGTGCGCACTTGTAGAATTAAACAATGCTACCATAAACTAAATACTTTCAACATGCTCTTACAAGTTTTGAAAGAGCGAGATTCTCCGAAGAGTTAAAATCTTCGAGCTCAGGAATTGATGGGAAGCGCTCCACACCCTGCGCACAAGTAGTACTCATCACAGTTAGTAAAACCCACCTACTTTCAACATGCTCTTAATAGTTTTCAAAGAGTGACATTATCACCGAGAGTCAAAATCTCGGAAATGAAGAATGTATGGCGCGCGGTCCTCACCGTGCGCACTAATAGTACTAATGATAGCTAGTAAAAACAACTTGCGTTCGACATGCTCTTACAAGTTTACAAAGAGTGAAATTATCACCGAGAGTTAAACTCTCGGAAATCAGGAATTGATGCGACGCGCTCGAAACCTTTAAGACAGGTAGTACTTATCTAAGGTAGTAAAAAGCAACTACATTTCAAATGCTCTTTTAACTTTACAAAGAGCGAGATTATCCCAAGATTCTAAACCTCGGAAATCCAGGATTTCATGGCACGTCCTCCACACAGTGCCCACAAGTAGTACTCAGCACAGCTAGTAAACGCCACCTATTTTCAAGATGCTCTTACAAATTTGAAAAGATTGAGAGTTTCACCGACAACAAAAATCTCAGAAATTAGTAACTGATGGGACGGGCTCCACTTCGTACGCACAAGTAGTACGCATCAGAGCCAGAAAAACCACCTTATTTCCACCTGCTCTTAATAGTTTTAAGAAAGTGAGATTTTCACCGAGAGTCAAAATCTCGAAAATCAATAATTGATGGGACGCGCTCCACAGCCTGCGCACAAGTAGTAATCATCACAGCTAGTAAAAGAAACCTACTTTGAGCATGCTCTTACCAGTTTTCAAAGAGTCAGAATATGACCAACTGTAAAAATCTTGGAAATTAGGAATTGATGGGACGTGCTACACACCGTGCGCGCAAGTGGAACTCACAACAGCTACTACAAACCATCTACTTTTAACATGCTCTGACAAGTGTTAAAAGAGTTAGATTATGAACAAGAGTAAAACTCTCTGGAATCGGGAATTGACGGGACGCGCTTCACACCGGGAGCACAAGTAGTACTCATTACGGCTACTCGAAACCAACTACTTTTAACATGCTTTCTAAGATTTCAAAGAGTGAGATTATGAAAAGGAGTGAAAATCTGGGAGATCAGGATTTGCTGGGACGTGCTTCACACCGTGCGCGAAACCGGTACTCATCACAGCTAATAGAAACCACCTTCTTTCAACATGCTCTGACAGGTTTTAGAAGAGTGAAATTATGAATAAGAGTAAAAATCTCGGGAATCGGGAATTAACTAAACGCGCTTCACACCGTGCGCACAAGTGGTACTTATTACACCAACTAAAAAACAACCTACTTTCAACATATTCTGAGAAGTTTTAAAAGAGTGGGATTATTAAAAAGGGTAAAAATCTCGGGAATTTGGAATAGACGGGACACGCTTCACACCGTGCGCACAAGTAGTCCTTATCCCAGCTAGTAAAACCCACCAATTTTCAACACGCTTTTACAAGTTTTAAAAGATTGAGACTATCACCGACAACAAAAATCTCGGAAATCAGTAACTGATGGTAAGGGCTCCACTTCGTTTGCACAAGTAGTACTCATCAGAGCCAGTAAAAACCACCTTATTTCCACCTGTTCTTAATAGTTTTAAGACAGTGAGATTGTCACCGAGAGACAAAATCTCGGAAATCAATAATTGATGGGACGCGCTCCACAGCGTGCGTACAGGTAGTAATCATCACAGCTAGTAAAAGAAACCTACTTTGAGCATGCTCCTACAAGTTTTTCAAGAGTGAGATTATGACCAACTGTAAAAAATCTGGGAAATCAGGAATTGATGGAACGTTCTAAACACCGTGCGCGCAAATGGTAGTCATTACAGCCACTACAAACCATCTACTTTCAACATGCTCTGACAAGTTTTAAAAGAATGAGATTATGAACAAGAGTAGAAATCTCGGGAATCGGGAAGTGACGGGAAGCGCTTAACACCGTGCGCACAAGTAGTACTCATCACAGCCAGTCGAAACCGACTACTTTCAACATGATTTCTAAGTTTCAAAGAGTGAGATTATCAAAATGAGTCAAAATCCTTGATATCAGGAATTGCTGGGATGTGCTCCACAGCGAGCGCGAAACTGGTACTTATCACAGCTACTAGAAACCACCTACTTTCAACATCCTGTTACAAGTTTTTAAAGAGTGAGATGATGAACAAGAGTAAAAATCTCGGGAATCGGGAATGGACGGGACGTGATTCACACAGTGCGCAAGTGTAGCAAACAAGAAAGCTACCAAAAACTAAATACATTCAACATGCTCATACAAGTTTTGAAAGAGTGAGATTCTCACCGAGAGTCAAAATCTTCGAAATCAGGAATTGATGGGAAGCGCTCCACACCCTGCGAACAATTAGTACTCATCAAAGCTAGTCGAAACCAGCTACTTTCAACATTCTTTCTAACTTTTTAAAAAGTGAGAGTATGAAAAGGAGTCAAAATCTCGGAGATCAGGAATTGCTTGGACGTGCTCGACGTCGTTCGCGAAACTGGTACTCATCACAGCTACTACAAACCACCTACTTTCAACATGCTCTTAGAAGTTTTTAAAGAGTGAGATTATGACCGTGAGTCAAAATCTAGGAAATCAGGAATTGATGGGACAGGCTAGACACCGTGCGCACTAGTAGCATACAACACAGCTACCAAAAAATAAACACTTCCAACGTGCTCTTACAAGTTTTAAAAGAATGAGATTCTCAACGAGAGTCAAACTCTTCGAAATCAGAAATTAATGGAAAGCGCTCCACACCCTTCGCAGAAATAGTACTCATTACAGCTAGTAAAAACGACCTACTTTCAACATGCTCTTAATAGTTTTCAAAGAGTGACCTTATCACCGAGAGTCGAAATCTCGGAATTGAAGAATGTCTGGCACGCGGTCCTCACCGTGCGCACTATTAGTACTCATGATAGCTAGTAAAAACAACTTGCGTTCGACTTGCTCTTACAAATTTACAACGAGTGAAATTATCACCGAGAGTTAAAATCTCGGAAATCAGGAATTGATCGGTGGCGCTCGAAACCTTGGATACAAGTAGTACTGATCAAAGCTAGTAAAAAGCAACTATTTTCAACATGCTCTTATAACTTGACAAAGAGCGAGATTATGACCAGGATTCAAAACCTCGGAAATCCAGGATTTGATAAGACGTCGTCCTTAAAGGGCGCACAAGTAGTACTCATTACAGCTAGTAAAAGCCACCTATTTCAAACATGCTCTTACAAGTCTTAAAAGATGGAGAGGATCTCCGACACCAAAAATCTCGGAAATCAGGAACTGATGGACGAGCTCCACTTCGTGCCCACAAGTAGTACTTATCAGAGCCAGTGCTTATCAGAGCCAGTAAAAACTTCCTCCACTCAGTGCGCATAAGTAGTACTCATCACAGCTAGTAAAAGCCCCCTATTTTCAACATGCTCTTACAAGTTTTTAAAGATTGAGACTATCACCGACAACAAAACGTTCGGCAATCAGTAACTGATAGGACGGGCTCCACTTCGTGCGCACAAGTATTACTCATCAGAGCCAGTAAAAACCACGTTATTTCGACCTGCTCTTAATAGTTTTAAAACAGTGAGATTGTCACCGAGAGTCAAAATCTCGGAAATCAATAATTAATGGGACGCGCTCCACAGCGCGCGCAAGAGTAGTAATCATCACAGATAGTAAAACAAACCTACTTTTAGCATGCTCCTACAAGTTTTTATAGAGTGAGATTATGACCAACTGTAAAAATCTCGAAAATCAGGAATTGATGGAACGTGCTACAAACTGTGCGCGCAAGTGGTACTCATCACAGTTACCACAAAACACCTTCTTTCAACATGCTCTGACAAGTATTAAAAGAGTGAGATTATGAACAAGAGTAAAATTCTCGAGAATCGAGAATTGACGGGAGGCGTTCCACACCGTACGCACAATTAATACTCATCACAGCTAGTCGAAACCAACTACTATTAACATGCTTTCTAACCTTTTGAAGAGCGAGATTATGAAAATGAGTCAAACTCTCGGAGACAGGAATTTATAAGAAGTGCTCCACAGCGTGCGCGCAAGTGGTACTCATTACAGCTACTACAAACCACCTACTTTTAACATGCTCTGACAAGTTTTAAAAGAGAGAGATTAGGAAAAAGAGTAAAAATCTGGGGAATCGGAAATTGACGGGACGAGCTTCACACCGTGCGCACAAGTAGTACTCATTACAGCTAGTAAAAGAAACCTACTTTGAGCATGCTCCTACAAGTTTTTATAGAGTGAGATTATGACCATCTGGAAAAATCTCGAAAATCAGGAATTGATGGGACGTGCTCCAAACCGTGCGCGCAAGTGGTACTCACCACAGCTACTACAAACCACCTACTTTCAACATGCTCTGACAAATTTTTAAAGAGTGAGAATATGACCGTGAGTCAAAATCTAGGAAATCAGCAATTGATGGGACATGCTAGACACTGTGCGCACTAGAACCATACAACACAGCTACCATACATTTAATACTTTCAGCATGCTCTTACAAATTTCCAAAGAGTGAGTTCTCACCGAGATTTAAGACTTTCGAAATCAAAAATTGATGGCAACCGCTCTACACCCTGCGCACAAGTAGTACTCATCACAGCTAGTAAAAACCACCTACTTTCGACATCCTCTTAATAGTTTTCAAAGAGTGACATTATCACCGAGAGTCAAAATTTCGGAAAGGAAGAATGTATGGAACGTGGTCCACACCGTGCGCACTAGCAGTACTCATGAGTGCTAGTATAAACCACTTGCGTTCGACATGCTCTTACAAGGTTGCAAAGAATGAAATTATCACCGAGAGTTAAGATCTCGGAAATCAGGAATTGATGGGACGCGCTCGAAACCTTAAGCACAAGTAGTACTCATCTAACCTAGTAAAAAGGAACTACTTTCAACATGGTCTTATAAGTTTACAAAGAGCGAGATTATGACCAAGAATGAAAACCTCGGAAATCCATGATTTGATGGACGTCCTTCACACAGAGCGCCCAAGTACTCCTCATCACAGCAAGAAAAAGCCACCTATTTTTAACGTGCTCTTACAAGTTTTAAGAGATTGAAACTATCACCGACAATAAATATCTCGGAAATCAGTAACTGATGGAACGGGCTCCACTTTGTGTGCACAAGTAGTACTCATCAGAGCCAGTAAAAACCACCTTTTTTCCACCTGCTCTTAATAGTTTTGAAACAGTGAGATTGTCATCGCGAGTCAAAATCTCGGAAATGAATAATTGATGGTACGCGCTCCACAGCGGGCGAACAAGTAGTAATCATTAAAGCTAGTAAAAGAAACCTACTTTGAGCATGCTCCTACAGGTTTTCAAGGAGTGAGATTATGACCAACTGTAAAAATCTTGGATATCAGGAATTGATGGGACGTGCTCCACACTGTGCGCGCAAGTGGTACTCATCACAGCTACTACAAACAACCTACTTTCTACATGCTCTGACAAGTGTTAAAAAAGTGAGATTATGAACAATAGTAAAATCTCGGGAATCGGTAATTGACGGGACGCGCTTTAAACGTCTCGCACAAGTAGTACTCATCACAGCTAGTCGAAACCAACTACTTTTAACATGCTTTCTAAGATTTCAAAGAGTGAGATTATGAAAATGAGTCCAAATATCGGAGATCAGGAATTGCTGGGACGTGCTCCACACCGTGCGCGAAACTCGTGTTCATCACAGCTACAAGAAACCACCTACTTTCAACATGCTCTTACAAGTTTTGAAAGAGTGAGATTCTTACCAAGAGTCATAATCTTCGAAATCAGGAATTGATGGGAAGCGCTCTACACCCTGCGCACAAGTAATACTCATCACAGCTAGTAAAAACCACCTACTTTCAACATGCTCTTAATAGTTTTCAAAGAGTGACATTATCACCGAGAGTCAAAATGTTGGAAATGAAGAATATATGGCACGCGGTCCTCACAGTGCGCACGAATAGTACTCATGATAGCTAGTAAAAACAACTTGCGTTCGACATGCTCTTACAACTTTACAATGAGTGAAATTATTACCGAGAGTGAAAATCTCGCAAACAGGAATTGATGGGACGCGCTCGAAACCTTGGGCACAAGTAGTACTCATCAAAGCTAGTAAGAAGCAACTACTTTGAACATGCTTTTATAACTTTACAAAGAGCGAGATTATGACCAAGATTCAAGACCTCGGAAATCCAGGATTTGATAAGACGTCGTCCTTACAGGGCGCACAAGTAGTACTCATTACAGCTAGTAAAAGCCACCTATTTCAAACATGCTCTTACAAGTCTTAAAAGATGGAGAGTATCTCCGACACCAAAAATCTCGGAAATCAGGAACTGATGGGACGAGCTCCACTTCGTGCCCACAAGTAGTACTTATCAGAGCCAGTAAAAACAACCTTATTTCGACCTGCTCTTAATAGTTTTAAAACAGTGAGATTGTCACCGAGAGTCAAACTCTCGGAAATCAATAATTGATGGGACGCGCTCGACAGCATGCACACAAGTATTAATCATCACAGCTAGTAAAAGAAACCTACTTTGCGCATGCTCCTCCAAGTTCTTAAAGAGTGAGTTTATGACCAACTGTAAAAATCTCAGAGATCAGGAATTAATGGGAAGTGCTCCACACCGTGCGCGCAAGTGGTACTCATAACAGCTACTACAAACCACCTACTTTCGACATGTTCTCAACAAATGTTAAAGGAGTGAGATTATGAGCAAGAATAAAAATCTCGCGAATCGGAAATTGACGGGACGCGCTTCACACCTTGCGCACAAGTAGTACTAATCTGATGCAAAAAAAACTGTTTCTTTCGACCTGCTCTTAATAGTTTTTAAAGAGTGAGATTATGACCAACTGTAAAAATCTCGGAAATCAGGAATTGATGGGAAGTGCTCCACACCGTGCGCGCGAGTGGTACTTATCACAGCTACTACAAACCACCTAGTTTCAACATCCTCTAACAAGTGTTAAAAGAGTGAGATTATGAAAAAGATTAAAATCTCGGGAATCGGGAATTGACGGGACGCGCTTTACACCGTGCGCACTAGTAGTACTCATCACAGCTAGTGGAAACCAACTACTATTAACATGCTTTCTAAGTTTTCAAAGAGTCAAACTCTCGGAGATCAGCAATTGATGGGACGTTCTCCACACCGCGCGCGAGTGGTACTCATTGCACCCACTACAAACCGCGTACTTTCAACATGCTCTGACAAGTTTTAAAAGAGTGAAATTATGAAAAAGAAGAAGAATCTCGGGAATCGGGAATTGATGGAACGCGGTGCACACCGTGCGTACTAGTAGTACGCATTATAGCTAGTAAAAACAACTTGCGTTTGACATGCTCTTACCAGTTTAAAAAGAGTGAAATTATCACCGAGAGTGAAAATCTCGGAAATCAGGAATTGATGGGACGCGCTCGAAACCTTAAACACAAGTAGTACTCATCACAGCTAGTTAAAGCCACCTATTTTCAACATCCTCTTACAAGTTTTAAAAGATTGAGACTATCACCGACAACAAAAATCCCGGAAATCAGGAACTGATGGGACGGGCTCCACTTCGTGCGCACAAGTAGTACTCATCAGAGCCAGTAAAAACTACCTACTTTCGACCTGCTCTTAATAGTTGTAAAACAGTCAGATTGTCATGGAAAGTCAAACTCTCGAAAATCAATAGTTGATGGGACGCGCTCCACAGCGTGCGCACAAGTAGTAATAATCACGGCTAGTAAAAGCCACCTATTTTCAACATGCTCTTAATAGTTTCCAAGGAGTGACATTATCACCGAGAGTCAAAATCTCGGAAATCAATAATAAAGGGGACGCGTTCCACAGCGTGCGCACAAGTAGTAACCATCACAGCTAGTAAAAGAAACCTACTTTGAGCATGCTCCTACTAGTTCTTAAAGAGTGAGATTATGACTAACTGTAAAAATTTCGGAGGTCAGTAACTGCTGAAATGTGCTGCACACCGTCCGCGAAACTGGTATTCATCACAGCTGCTAGAAACCACCTACTTTCAACATGCTTTTACTAGTTTTTAAAAGAGTGTGATTATGACCGTGAGTCAAACTCTAGGAAATAAGGAATTGATGGGACGTGCTAGACACCATGCGCACTAGTAGCATACAAGACAGCTACCAAAAACTGGATACTTTCAACATGCTCTTAGAAGTTTTAAAATAGTGGGATTACGACCAACTGTAAAAATCTTGGAAATCAGGAATTGATGGGACGTGCTCCACATCGTGGGCGAAAGTGGTACTAATAAAGGCTACTACAAACCACCTACTTTCAACATGCCCTGACAAGTGTTAAAAGAGTGAGATTATCAAGAAGAGTAAATATCTCGGGAATCGAGAATTGATGGGACGCGGTTCACACCGTGCGCACAAGTAATACTCATCACAGCTTGTCGAAACCAACTACTTTCAACATGCTTTCTAAATTTTCAAGGAGTGAGATTATGAAAATGAGTGAAAATCTTGGACGTCAGGAATTTCTGGGACGTCCTCGACGCCGTGCGCGAAACTGGTACCCATCGCAGCTACTAGAAACCACCTACTTTCAACATGCTCTTAC
>JAEMWC010000037.1:72500-130000 GCA_016490735.1 Pachyseris speciosa
TACTTTCAACATGCTCTTACAAATTTTTAAAAGAGTGAGATTATGACCGTGAGTCAAACTCTAGGAAATCAGGAATTGATTGGACGTGCTAGACACCGTGCGCACTAGTAGCATACAACACAGCTACCAAAAAACAAATACACTCAACATGCTCTTACAAGTTTTAAAAGAGTGAGATTCTCACCGAGAGTCAAAATCTTCGAAATCAGGAATTGATGGGCAGAGCTCCACACTCTGCGAACAATTAGCACTCATCACAGCTAGTCGAAACCAACTACTTTCAAAATGCTTTCTAAGTTTTCAAAGAGTGAGAGTATGAAAAGGAGTCAAAATCTCGGACATCAGGAATTGCTGGGACGTGCTAGACACCATGCGCACTAGTAGTATACAACACAGCTACCAAAAACTAGATACTTTCAACTTGCTCTTACAAGTTTTAAAAGAGTCAGATTCTCACGGAGAGTCAAAATCATCGAAATCAGGAATTGATGGGAAGCGTTCTACACCCTCGACACAAGTAGTACTCATCCCAGCAAGTTAAAGACACCTATTTTCAACATGCTCTTACATGTTTTAAAAGATTGAGACTATCACCGACAACAAAAATCTCGGAAATCAGGAACTGATGGGACGGGCTCCACTTCGTGCGCACAAGTAGTACTCATCAGAACTAGTGAAAACCACCTTATTTCGACCTGCTCTTAATAGTTTTAAAACAGTCAGATTGTCACCAAGAGTCAAAATCTCGGAAATGAATAATTGATGGGACGCGCTCCACAGCGTGCGCCCAAGTAGTAATCATCACAGCTAGGAAAAGAAACCGACTTTAAGCATGCTCCTAAGAGTTTTGTAGGAGTGAGATTACGGCCAACTGTAAAAATCTCCGAGATCAGGAATTGATGGGACGTGCTTCACACCGTGCGCTCAAGTGTAACTCATAACAGCTACTACAAACCACCTACTTTCAACAAGTTCCGAACAAGTGTTAAAAGAGTAAGATTATGAACAAGAGTAAAAATCTCGGGAATTGGGAACTGACGGGACGCGCTTCACACCGTGCGCACAAGTAATACTCATCACAGCTAGTCGAAGCCAACTACTTTGAACATGCTTTCTAAGTTTTCAAAGATTGAGATTATGAAAATGAATCAAAATCTCGGAGATCAGGAATTGCTGGGACGTGCTCCACACCTTACGCGAAAGTGGTACTCATCACAGCTTTTAGAAACCAGCTACTTTCAACATGCTCTTAATGGTTCTTCAAGAGTCAGATTATGACCGTGAATCAAAATCTAGGAAATCAGGAATTGATGGGACGTGCTAGACACTGTGCGCACTAGGAGCATACAACACAGCTACCATAAGCTAAATACTTTCAGCATGATCTTACAAGTTTAAAAAGAGTGAAATTATCACCGGGAGTTAAAATCTCGGAAATCATGGGCACAAGTAGTACTCATCTAAGCTAGTAAAAAGCAACTACTTTCAACATGCTCTTATAACTTGACAAAGAGCGAAATTATGACCAAGATTCGAAATCTCGGAAATCCAGGATTTTATAGGACGTCCACCATACAGTGCGCAGAAGTAGTACTCATCACAGCTATGAAAAGCCAACTATTTTCAACACGCTCTTACAAGTTTTAAAAGATTGAGATTATCACCGACAACAAAAATCTCGGCAATCAGGAATTGATGGGACGAGGTCCACTTCGTGCGCACAAGTAGTACTCATCAGAGCCAGTAAAAACCACCTTATTTTGACCTGCTCTTAATAGTTTTAAAACAGTGGGATTATCACAAATAGTCAAAATCTCGGAAATCAATAATTGATGGGACGCACTCCACAGCGTGCGCACAAGTAGTAATAATCACAGCTAGTAAAAGAAACCTACCTTGAGCATGCTCCTATAAGTTTTTAAAGAGTGCGATTATCACCAACTGTAAAAATCTCGGAAATCAGGAATTAATGGGACGTTCTCAACACCGTACGTGCAAGTGGTACTCATCACAGCTATTACATGGGTAACATTTCAGGATATTACTACCAGTTGGAATAACCATTTTCATGATTTGAGCTCTAAAACGTATGCACATCCTTGGAGTTTTTAAAAGTAATGGTTATAGCCGGTTTATCTCACCGTCACTACCTTTTTAATTCACTTATTATGTCACTCTTTATCAAAGTAAGGCTGAGCGACGCACGGAAATGGCTCTCAGCGAAAAATGCTTATAAATTATCTAATTCTCCAATAGGTTTTTGTTGAAGATAAGTTAATCGAGCGATTGTCCAAATTTGATCGAGATCGAACAAACCATTCGCCCTTGAGTTGTCCCCTTCAAGACGACAATAAAACTCTGGGAAAACAGCGCTTGAAAAAATTCTTCACTACAGAAACAAACATCTCTATCGACGATGGAGCAATCAATTTATGCTAACATTTCTTCCGTTCTTGGATCTTCGCGTTGGAGTCACCGTCCTGAAAAAAAGTAATCTGTGCTAGTTTGAAACTACAACTTTAGAAAGTGTAACGGGAGATTACGTTGCTTCTTTTGTCATGTTATCATTTTTGGCAAATGCGCACGCGTAACCTCAGTGTACACAGTTGAGTACCATTTGGAAACGACAACTTTAAAGAGTTTAAGGGCAGATTGCGTTGCTCCTTTTGTCAAATTCAAAGTTTTAGCAAATGCGCATGCCTAACCGCCTTGCACGCAGTTGCGTACCATATGGAGGACTCAATAAATACATCGTGGTATATATATGGATCGAAATTATATATATGAGCGTGGAGCGGTTCTGAACTACGAGTAAGAAAGGGGTCTGTCACATCTGGTCTAGGGCCGACTTTTCCCTCCCTCACTGCCTGCGGGTATCTGAAAGATGTAGAGAAGCACTCCAGGCCGGTATAAGCGATGCGCGAGTCGAAATCTCGGGCTTCATCGTCAAGGTACGACGCTCAGGCAACAGGTCCAGAGGTACCAGTACCGGTTATTTTTTTTTTTAAATTAACCTTGTCGCCCGTCCACTCTCGGCTGATGTAAGCGATGCGCACGTCAACGCCTTTATGGTACAACGCTCAGGCAAAGTGTCGAGAGGTACAGTTACTGGAAAAAACGTTTTTTCATCTTTCATCCATAGAGTCTACCCTTGGAAGCTTAAGGACTGCGTTTGGTTTGCGTATAATTGTTGATTGAGTTATTCAGTTTTATTTGCCCTTAGTTTCATAAGTTATTCCTTAGTTTCATAAGTTATTCAGTAACTTCTTTACAAGAAAGCCGTATTGAAATGAGAGCAAATAATATTACATACAGTGTTTAAAAAGCGTTCAACCTAACTTAACACAGATTTAGTAACTTTATTACACAGAAATCAGTAATCCCTAGATATCAAAAATTCCTTTGCCTATAGGCAGGATCCTCTTTTTAAAGGTAGCTTTTGATTCAAAAGCCTAGGATCTTGTGTATCTTTACCCTCATCAAGCAGATGGGTAGATTGGTTGTTATGATATTTTTATAATCTTCATTGACCAGTAACGTAGTGTTTAGTTTCCAGAAGCCAACACCACCTCCAGAGGAGTTTATTTCCTCAAGTTCTAGAAATATAGCGGAGTGGTCCGTTTCAAGGGAAAGTACTATATCGACCCTTGTAACCAAATCGTGTAATTTGTCCGATATTAACCAGTAATCTTATCCGTAAGATACAAATGGTGAACAACGCCGCCAATTAAAACGTTGCCCTGTTGGGTTTCTCAGAAGCAGTGAAAGTTTCCGGTAATTCTTGCTTTCAAATAGAAACTGGTGTTTGGCCGCTAAGTTATGGCCAGTTTTCTAATTTTACGTTTAATTTCACCCAAAATTAACGTAACCTAAAATGGGAAAACAAAATGAACAGGCTAAAGAGGTCTAAGAAATGGCTAAAGCGTGGCCCGCGCAAAAAGTGAGACAAAAAAATTCCATACAGATACCAAGGTCTGGCCTTAACGTTTGCTGTAAATGTAGAATTTTGATGTAGGGGCAATCTTTTCGATTAAAATGTTGACCACAAAAAACTGTAATTTTTGGTGTTGGGTTTTGGTCAAAAGACTGGCAGCTTGGGCTTTGTTGCCAAACGAACGGTCTTATGTTTCGAAATTCGGGTATTGCAGCCGGTTGTTTCAGCTGTGATAATTGCTAAAAACATTAGTTGGTGCTATTCATACATTATTATCACGTTCTGAGAAAATTTCATCGAGAAATAAATAACTAAGTGAAGGACGATCGTCCGGGTGAGTGTAGTCCTGAGAAGGACTGTTTGTGGTGACATTGACTGACATTTCGACAACCTGAGCGGAAGTCATCATCAGAGTCAAGTGATTGGGGGTAATGTCAGGAGATGGTATAAAGTACTCTGGTTGTTGATGTTATTGGTCAACGAAGTCGTGATGTTATTGGTTGTCTGTCAGTTAAGCCGTGATGTTATTGGCTGTGAAGACTGTAAACCGTGGTTGGTGCGTTTCGATCCGTCGTTTGTTAGTCAGATGTTCGTAGGTGTATTGTTAGTCAAATTAGTCGGTGTGTCTATTGTTTGTCTGTTGTTGATATCGTCAATAAGTCGTTTGTAAGGTGCGGTAAGCTGTTGACAACGGTTCAGTGGTGTCTGTTCTAAGTTAGTAAACCAACTTTCCAGTGCGATCCGTTGGTGGTAGTTAGTACAGTAGGTAATGCATTTAGCAGAGTCCCAGTCGATTGTGTGGTTTGTCAGTAAATGGTGCTCAGCAATGTTATTGTTGATTTCACCATTTCTCGTCGCTCGTTTGTGTTCAGTCAGTCTTACGTGAAAATTTCTGCCACTCTCACCGATATAAGTGGCCTGACAGTCGCAGCATTTGATCTTGTAAACTTCTCCCTGTCTGTCCTTTGGTTCGTCTTTGTCCTTAACGTTCGTCAATAATTGTCGTAAGGTTGTGATGGGTCTGTGAGCGACACGGATATTGTAAGGTTGTAGTATCCGTGCAATGGTCTCAGAAGTTCCTTTGATGTATGGTATAGTACTTATACCATCTGCTGACGTTACCCCCAATCGCTTGACTCTGATGATGACTTCCGCTCAGGTTGTCGAAACGTCAGTCAATGTCACCACGAACAGTCCTTCTCAGGACTACACTCACCCGGACGATCGTGCTTCACTTAGTTATGATATGACTCCTGGGTTCAAACCATTTACAAGAAATAAATAATAAACGCAAAATAAACATTGTCAATGCTACTGTCAGGTATAAATGAATACAATGAAAAAACGCGTAGCAGCCTGATAACTTACCTCTTTTAACGGCGAAAGAGAGATAAATTAGTTACCCTTCTCAATCCTACTTCCAACAACTTGAAATCAAAATTTGTTAGCTTTTCATAACATCTTCGCCAAGAAGTGCAAATCGATATTTGGTACCTTCATTTGATCAGTTTGTGGAGAACTTCAGCTCGCAATTTGATACTTTTTTCCAAATTCTCCGGCAACTACTGAAAATCGATATTTGGCACATTTGCTTGGACGACCTGTGGACAAGTTCAAATCCAAATTTTTTACCTTTTTTTCCAATCTTTCTACCAACAAATTAAACTCAAGATTTTGTTCCTTAATTGAACCTTTCTGCTAACAAATTAAAATCCAAACTGGTTGTTTTGCGAAAACACCGCTGCAATTATTTTATCGCCTGTAACTGAAACGCACACCCAAGTGACTGCCTTGACTCATATAAAATGAAATGGACTTCCTAAAAACAAATGAAGAGGCCATCAGAAAACTCCTTCAAGAAAACGAATCAGATACGTGGATAAGGAAGATGCTTTTGGGAGCTTTCCCTGAGGTTAGGAGGGGCTTTTCGGAACTGGAGATAAGATTGTTTTCAATACTCTCTAGTATCTCAAAGGTTGAAGGCTGGTTATGTGCGAAGTAAGGGACATAGCTTAACTTTAAAATGGGGGGCGTTTCCCTACACAGGGTAGGTATTCAAGGTTACGGGAGTAGAGCATGATTAGTTGGATTGACCCGTCTCAACGATTTAATGGCCTGGCTGTTGGTTAAGTGCAGTTCAGTCCCCTTTTTCTGATGGCCTCTGCGTTTGCTTTTCATTTTATATGAATCAGGGCAGCCACGTGGGCGTGGGCGTATCAGGTGATCAACTCTGTGTTCCCACACACGCGGTGCACGCGATAAAATAATTGCAACGGTGTTTTAAAAAAGGCAACCAGTTTCCATTTCAATTTGTTAGCACAAAGCTTCAATTAAGGCACCAAATCTTAAGTTTAATTTGTTGGTAGAAAGATCGGCAAAAAGGTAACAAATTAGTTCGATTTGAACTTGTCGACAGCAAGAAAAACTCAGGCTCCCGCCAAACGAGGGAAAAGTCAATTTTGGTAGGCGTTTCTGTCAAACTCACTTTCGCCGTGAAAAGTGGTAAGTTATCAGGCTGCTACGCGTGTTTTCATTGCATTCATTTACACAGGACAGTAGCATTGACAATGTTACTTTTGCATTTATTATTTATTTCTTGTTGAAATGTTCTCAGAACGTGATAATAATGTATGAATAGCACAGCTGAAAGAGCCAGCTGCAATACCCGAATTTCGAAACATAAGACCGTTCGTTTGGCAACAAAGCCCAAGCTGCCAGTCTTTTGACCAAAACCCAACACCAAAAATTACAGTTTTTTGTGGTCAACATTTTAATCGAAAAGATTGCCCCTACATCAAAATTCTACATTTACCGCAAACGTTAAGGCCAGACCTTGGTATCTGTATGGAAATTTTTTGTCTCACTTTTTGCGGGGGTCACGCCTTAGCCATTCTTTAGACCCTTTTAGCTTGTTCATTTTGTTTTCCCATTTTAGGTCACGTTAATTTTGGGTGAAATTAAACGTAAAATTAGAAGACTGGCCATAACTTAGCGGCCAAAAACCAGTTTCTATTTGAAAAAAGAATTACCGGAAACTTTCACGTCTTCTGAGCAACCCAACAGGGCAAAGTTTTAATTGGCGGCGTTGTTAACCATTTGTATCTTACGCATAAGATTACTGGTTAATATCGGACAAATTACACGATTTGGATACAAGGGTCGATATTGTACTTTCCCTTGAAACGGACCACTCCGCTATATTTCTAGAACTTGAGGAAATTAACTCCTCTGGAGGTGGTGTTGGCTTCTGGAAACTAAACACTACGTTACTGGTCAATGAAGATTATAAAAATATCATAACAACCAATCTACCCAACTGGCTTGATGAGGGTAAAGATACACGAGATCCTAGGCTTTTGAGTCAAAAGCTACCTTTAAAAGGAGGATGGTGCCTATAGGCAAAAGAATTGTTGATATCTAGGGATTACTGATTTCTGTGTAATAAAGTTACTAAATCTGTGTTAAGTTATGTTGAACGCTTTTTAAACACTGTATGTAATATTATTTGCTCTCATTTCAATACGGCTTCCTTGTAAAGAAGTTACTGAATAACTTATGAAACTAAGGAATAACTTATGAAACTAAGGGCAAATAAAACTGAATAACTCAATCAAAAATTATACACAAACCAAACGCAGTCCTTAAGCTTCCAAGGGTAGACTCTATGGATGAAAGATGAAAAAACCTTTTTCTCAGTAACTGTACCTCTCGACACTTTGCCTGAGCGTTGTACCATAAAGGCGTTGACGCACGCATCGCTTACATCAGCCGAGAGTGGACGGACGACAAGGTTAATTAAGAAGAAAAAAAAACCGGTACTAGTACCTCTGGACATGTTGCCTGAGCGCCGCACCTTGACGATGAAGACCGAGATTTCGACTCGCGGATCGCCTTTACCGGCCTGGAGTGCTTGGTGCTTCTCTACATCTTTCAGATACCCGCAGGCAGTGAGGGAGAGAAAAGTCGGCCCTAGACCATACGTGACAGACCCCTTTCTTACTCGTAGTTCAGAACCGCTCCATGCTCATATATATAATTTCGATCGATATATATATACCACGATGTATTTATTGAGTCCTCCATATTTTACGCAACTGCGGCAAGGCGGTTACGCATGCGCATTTGCTAAAAATTTGAATTTGACAAAAGGAGCAACGCAATCTGCCCTTAAACTCTTTAAAGTTGTCGTTCCAAATGGTACTCAACTGTGTACACGGAGGTTACGCGTGCGCATTTCCCAAAAATGATAAGATGACAAAAGAAGCAACGTAATCTCCCGTTACACTTTCTAAAGTTGTAGTTTCAAACTAGCACAGATTACTTTTTTTCAGGACGGTGACTCCAACGCGAAGATCCAAGAACGGAAGAAATGTTAGCATAAATTGATTGCTCGATCGTCGATAGAGATGTTTGTTTCTGTAGTGAAGAATTTTTTCAAGCGCTTTTTCCCAGAGTTTTATTGTCGTCTTGAAGGGACAACTCAAGGGCGAATGATTTGTTCGATCTCGATCAAATTTGGACAATCGCTCGATTAACTTATCTTCAACAAAAACCTATTGGAGAATTAGATAATTTATAAGCATTTTTCGCTGAGAGCCATTTCCGTGCGTCGCTCAGCCTTACTTTGATAAAGAGTGACATAATAAGTGAATTAAGAAGGTAGTGACGGTCAGATAAACCGGCTATGACCATTACTTTTTCACACTCCAAGGATGTGCATACGTTTTAGAGCTCAAATCATAAAAATGGTTATTCCAACTGGTAGTAATATCCTGAAATGTTACCCCTGAAAACTTCAGATAATTTTTTACCTTTCTCAATCTCTCTTCAAACAAATTGAAATCAAAATTTGTTAGCTTTTCATAACCTCTTCGCCAAGAAGTGCAAATCGATATTTGGTACCTTCATTTGATCAGTTTGTGGAGATTTTCAGCTCGCAATTTGATACTTTTTTTCCAAATTCTCCGGCAACTACTGAAAATCGATATTTGGCACATTTGTTTGGACGACCTGTGGACAAGTTCAAATCCAAATTTTTTACCTTTTTTCCAATCTTTCTACCAACAAATTAAACTCAAGATTTGTTCCTTAATTGAACCTTTCTGCTAACAAATTAAAATCCAAACTGGTTGTTTTTCGAAAACACCGCTGCAATTATTTTATCGCGTGTAACTGAAACGCACACCCAAGCGACTGCATTGACTCATATAAAATGAAATGGACTTCCTAAAAACAAATGAAGAGCCCATCAGAAAACTCCTTCAAGAAAACGAATCAGATACGTGGATAAGGAAGATGCTTTTGGGAGCTTTGTTTTTGGTAGGTATTCAAGGTTACGGGAGTAGAGCATGATTAGTTGGATTGACCCGTCTCAACGATTTAATGGCCTGGCTGTTGGTTAAGTGCAGTTTAGTCCTCTTTTTTTGATGGCCTCTGCGTTTGCTTTTAGGTAGTCCGTTACATTTTATATGAATCAGGGTAGCCACGTGGGCGTTGGCGTATCAGGTGATCAACTCTGTGTTCCCACACACGCGGTGCACGCGATAAAATAATTGCAACGGTGTTTTAAAAAAGGCAACCTGTTTCATTTCAATTTGTTAGCACAAAGCTTCAATTAAGGCACCAAATCTTAAGTTTAATTTGTTGGTAGAAAGATCGGCAAAAAGGTAACAAATTCAGTTCGATTTGAACGTGTCGACAGGAAGAAAATCTCAGGTTCCCGCCAAACGAGGGAAAAGTCAATTTTGGTAGGAGTTTTTGTCAATAACGTCTGACAAGTTTTAGAAGAGTGAGATTATGAACAAGAGTAAAGATCGCGGGAATCGGGAAGTGACGGGACGCGCTTCACACCGTGCGCACAAGTAGAACTCATCACAGCTTGTCGAAACCAACTACTTTTAACATGCTTTCTAAGTTTTCAAAGAGGGAGATTATCAAAATGAGTCAAAATCCTTGAGATCAGGATTTCCTGGGACGTGCTCCACACCGTACGCGAAACTGGTACTCATCACAGCTACTAGAAACCACCTACTTTCAACATCCTCTTACAAGTTCTTAAAGAGTGAAATTATGAACGTGAGTCAAAATCAAGGAAATCAGGAATTGATTGGACGTACTAGAAACCGTGCGCACTAGTAGCATACAACACAGATACCACAAACTAAATACTTTCACCATAGTCTTACAAGTCTTAAAAGAGTGAGATTCTCACTGTGGGTCAAAATCTTTGAAATTAAGAATTGATGGGTAGCGCTCCACACCCTGCGCACAAGTAGTACTCATCACAGCTAGTAAAAACCATCCATTTTCAACATGTTCTTCATTGTTTTCAAAGAGTGACATTATCACCGAGAGTCAAAATCTCGGAAATCAATAATAAAGGGGACGCGTTCCACAGCGTGCGCACAAGTAGTAATCATTACAGCTAGTAAAAGAAAGTTACTTTGAGCATGCTCCTACTAGTTTTTAAAGAGTGAGATTATGACCAACTGTAAAAATCTCGGAGATCAGGCATTGCTGGGACGTACTCCACACCGTGCGCGAAACTGGTACTTATCACAGCTACCAGAAACCACTTACTTTAAACTTGCTCTTACAAGTTTTTAAAAGAGTGTGATTATGACCGTGAGTTAAACTCTACGAAATTAGGAATTGATGGGACGTGCTAGACACCGCGCGCACTAGTAGCATACAACACAGCTACCAAAAACCAGATACTTTCATCACGCTCTTACAAGTTTTAAAAGAGTGAGTTCCTCACGGAGAGTGAAAATCATCGAAATCAGGAATTGATGGGAAGCGTTCAACACCCTGCGCACAAGTAGTACTCATCACAGCTAGTTAAAGCCACCTATTTTTAACAGCCTCTTACAAGCTTTAAAAGATTGAGATTATCACCGACAACAAAATCTGGGATATCAGTAACTGAAGGGACGGGCTCCACTTCGTGCGCACAAGTAGTACTCATCAGAGCCACGAAAAACCACCTCATTTCCACCTGCTCGTAATAGTTTTAAAACAGTGAGATTGTGACCAAGAGTCAAAATCTCGGAAATCAATAATTGATGGGACGCGCTCCACAGCGTTCGCACAAGTAGTAATCATCACAGCTAGAAGAATTTATGGCACGCAGTCCACACCGTGCGCACTAGTAGTAGTCATGATAGCTAGTAAAAACAACTTGCGTTCGACATGCTCTTACAAGTTTACAAAGAGTGAAATTATCACCGAGAGTCAAAATCTCGGAAATCAATAATAAAGTGGACGCGCTCCACAGCGTAGGCACAAGTAGTAATCATCACAGCTAGTAAAAGAAGCCTACTTTGAGCATGCTCCTACAAGTTTTTAAGAGTGAGATTATGACCAACTGTAAAAATCTCGAAAATCAGGAATTGATGGGACGTCCTCCACACAGTGCGCACAAGTAGTACTCATCACAGCTAGTAAAAGCCACCTATTTTCAACATGCTCTTACAAGTTTTAAAAGATTGAGACTATCACCGACAACAAAACTCTCTAAAATCAGTAACTGATGGGACGGGCTCCACTTCGTGCGCACAAGTAGTACTCATCAGAGCCAGTAAAAACCACCTTATTTCGACCTGCTCTTAATAGTTTTAAAACAGTGAGATTGTCACCGAGAGTCAAAACCTCGGAAATCGATAATTGATGGGACGCGCTCCACAGCGTGCGCACAAGTAGTAATCATCAAAGCTAGTAAAAGAAACCTACTCTGAGCATCCTCCTACAAGTTTTTAAAGAGTGAGATTATGACCAACTGTAAAAATCTCGAAGATCAGAAATTGATGGAACATGCTCCACATCGTGCGCGCAAGTGGTACTCATCACAGCTAGTACAAACCACCTACTTTCAACATGCCCTGGCAAGTGTTGAAAGAGTGAGATTATGAGAAACAGTAAAAATCTCGGGAATCGGTACTTGACGGGACGCGCTTCACACCGAGCGCACAAGTAGTACTCATCACAGCTAGTCGAAACCAACTTCTTTCAACATGCTTTCTAAGATTTCAAAGAGTGAGATTATGAAAAGGAGTAAATATCTCGAAGATCAGGAATTGCTGGGACGTGCTCCACACCGTGCGCGAAACTGGTACTCATCACAGCTACTAGAAACCACCTACTTTCAACATGCCCTAACAAGTTTTAAAAGAGTGAGATTATGACCAAGAGTAAAAATCTCGGGAATCGGGAATTGACGGGACGCGCTTCACACCGTGCGTCCAAGTAGTACTCATTACTGCTAGTTGAACCAACTACTTTAAACATGCTTTCTAAGTTTTCAAAGAGTGATATTAGGAAAATGGGTCAGAATCTCGGAGATCAGGAATTGATGGAGCGTGCTCCACACCGTGCGCGAAACTGGTACTCATCACAGCTACTAAAAGCCACCTATTTTCAACATGCTCTTACAAGTTTTAAAAGATTGAGACTTTCACCGACAACAAAAATCTCAGAAATCAGTAACTGATGGGATGGGCTCCACTTCGTGCGCACAAGTAGTACGCATCAGAGCCAGTAAAAACCACCTTATTTCGACCTGCTCTTAGTAGTTTTAAAACAGTGAGATTGTCACCGAGAGTCAAAATCTCGGAAATCAATAATTGTTAGGACGCGCTCCACAGCATGCGCACAAGTAGCAATCATCACAGCTAGTAAAAGAAACCTACTTTGGGCATGCTCTTACAATTTTTTAAAGAGTGAGATTATGACTAACTGTAAAAATCTTGGAAATCAGGAATTGATGGGATGTGCTACACACCGTGCGCGCAAGTGGTACTCATAACAGCTACTACAAACCATCTACTTTTAAAATGCTCTGACAAGTGTTAAAAGAGTTAGATTATGAAGAAGAGTAAAAATCTCGGGAATCGGGAATTAACTGGACGCGCTTCACACCATGCGCACAAGTAGTACTCATCACAGCTAGTCGAAACCAACTATTTTTAACATACTTTCTAAGTTTTCACAGAGTCAGATTATGAAAAAGAGTCAAACTATCGGAGATCAGGAATTGATGGGACGTGCTCCACACCGTGCGCGCAAGTGGTACTCATTACACCTACTACAAACCACCTACTTTCAACATGCTCTGATAAGTTTTAAGACAGTGAGAATATGAAAAAGTGTAAAAATCTCGGGAATCGGGAATTGACGGGAGGCACTTCACACCGAGCGCACAAGTAGTACTCATCACAGCTAGTAAAAGCCACCTATTTTCAACATGCTCTTACAAGTTTTAAAAGATTGAGATTATCACCGACAACAAAAATCTAGGAAATCAGTAACTGATGGTACGGGCTCCACTTCGTGCGCACAAGTAGTACTCATCAGAGCCAGTAAAAACCACCTTATTTCCACATGCCCTTAATAGTTTTAAAACACTGAGATTGTCAACGAGAGTCAAAATCTCGGAAATCAATAATTGATGGGACGCGCTCCACAGCGTGGGCACAAGTAGTAATCATCACAGCTAGTAAAAGAAACCTACTTTGAGCATGCTCCTACAAGTTTTTAAAGAGTGAGATTATGACCAACTGTAAAAATCTCGGAAATCAGGAATTGATGGAACGTTCTCAACACCGTGCGCGCAAGTGGTACTCATCACCGCTACTACAAACCATCTACTTTCAACATGCTCTGACAAGTTTTAAGAGAGTGAGATTATGAACAAGAGTAAAAATCTCGGGAATCGGGAAGTGACGGGACGCGCTTCACACCGTGCGCACAAGTAGTACTCAGTCGAAACCAACTACTTTTAACATGCTCACTAAGATTTCAAAAAGTGAGATTATAAAAAGGAGTTAAAATCTCGGAGATGAGGAATTGCTAGGACGTGCTGCACACCTTGCGCGAAACTGGTACTCATCACAGCTACTAGAAAGCACCTACTTTCAGCATGCTCTTACAAGTTTTTAAAAGAGTGAGATTCGCACCGAGAGTCAAAATCTTCGAAACCAGGAATTGATGGGAAGCGCTGCACACCCTGCGCACAAGCTAATGAAAACCACTTACTTTCAACTTGCTCTTAAAAGTTTTCAAAGAGTGACATTATTACCGATAGTCAAAATCTTGGAAATGAAGAATGTATGGCACGCTGTCCACACCGTTCTTACTAGTACTAGTCATGATAGCTAGTAAAAACAACTTGCGTTCGAAATGCTCTTACAAGTTTACAAAGAGTGAAATTATCACCGAGAGTTAAAATCTCGGAAATCAGGAATTGATAGCGCTCGAAACCTTGGGCAGAAGTAGTACTCATCTAAGCTAGTAAAAAGCACCTACTTTCAACATGCTCTTAAAGGTTCTTAAAGAGTGAGATTGTGACCAACAGTCAAAATGTCGAAAATGAGGAAGTGATGGGACGCGCTCCACAACGAGCGCACAAGTAGTACTCATCCCGGCTAGAAAAAACCACTTACTTTCAACATTTTCTTTTAAGTTTCCAAAGAGTGAGATTATGACCAACATTTAACATCTAGGAGATCACGAACTGATGGGACGCGCTCCACACCGTGCGCAATAGCAGTACTCATCATAGCTAGTAAAAACCAAATACTTTCAATATGCTTTTCAAGTTTTCAAAGAGTGAGATTATGACCATGAGTAAAAATCTCGGAGATCAGGAATTGATGGACGTGCTCCACACCGTACGCGCAAGTGGTACTCATCACAGCTACTAAAAACCACATACTTTCAATATTGTCCTACAAGTTTTCAAAGAGTGAGATTATGACCTTGAGTGAAAATCTAGGAAATCAGGAATTGATGGGACGTGCTCCACGCCGTGCGCACAAGTAGTACTCATCTCAGGTAGTAAAAGAAGTATCGAGTGGCCTGGCAGCGTTAAAGCTAGCTAAGGCTTTATTACCGCGGGATACATTAATTAAGAGCCAATTTCGTTAAATATCGTGAATCCGGCGTCACTCGTGAAATTTCGAAATTCTTTATATTTTGTCTGAGTAACACCTATGGTGGGTTATTTTCTAAAATAGAATTCAAAGATCGTCAAGCGCTTGATTTTTTTCTGAAATCGAGAAAACTTTGAAAAACACCATCTTACCGCCATGACGCTGCAGAAAATGGAGTAAAATGATGGCATTTTTCTATCGCTAGTGTAGACAAACGCGGTGACATCTATCAATGCGACTTGGTCAGATCATAAGGCATCTCTTGGTCTTTCCAAAGTAGAAAATTATTTTGGCGAAGGTGCTGGTATATAACCGTTTTTCACCGTTAAAAATGCCCCAGTTCAGACGCTTCAGTGAATGTGCTAATTTTAGCTAACTCCCACACCACAAAAAGCCCACTGGTACATATAATTTGACGTTAAAATTAGTATTGTCCTAAACTACATTTTTCGTGCTCTGTTGTAGGAAAATTTCTTCCGCGGCCCGACAAAAGGGCCCCGTCGGGAGACAAAAGCGTGTAGTCACGTTTTGCATCGCCGCCATTCTTGAAATCAACATCAACTTTGCCTTCTTCGAACCTGAGCTTCGTTAAGAACTAAAAGTCCGCCGATCGAAACCTTTACTCGCCATTCTGAACGCCTAAGGATGACAGTAGAATTCTAAGCACACTGTTTTCAATCTGTCTGAGAGTGATAACCTTCAACATCAATTTTAACAAGGTGAGAGTCGGTGGGGAGCAGGGTTGGCGCAGTGGTGAGAGCACTCGCCTTCCACCAATGTGTCCCGGGTTCGATTCCCGGACTCGGTTTCATATGTGGGCTGAGTTTGTTGGTTCTCTACTCTGCTCCGAGAGGTTTTTCTCCGGGTACTCCGGTTTTCCCCTCTCCCCTCTCCTCAAAAACCAACATTTGATTTAATTTGATTTGATTTGAGATTTGTAATTAGTAGGCGAAGAGCCACCTTGTGGACGTACTACGTAGTACTTGTGGTGAAATTATGTAACTTGACTCTGGTTGACACGGCAATTTCCAAGTGACCTGAATTACGTACGCTCGTTCTAAACTGGTTCTTTCATTCAACTATCACCTTTGTAAAGTTCCTACTTGGCTACCACCTTCGGTTACAGAAACGTCGCTGTCCTTTGCCACTAAAGGGAACTTTTTTACATGTAATTGCGTAATGTTGACCAAAGGATTGACAAAAACAATGCTGTTGGATAACCGATAATATTTTCATTTGAAGTTTGCTACAGCGTTGGAGTCAAACAGCTGAAATAAAAAGAAAAATATCTTACCTTAATTGCCTGGTACACATAGCCAGCCAAGAAAACAAAGTTATGAAGAGATGCGTAAGAATCAGGTGTTGAATCTAATGGCATTCTATTTTAAATGGAGATCACTAGTTGCTCGTACATTGTTTAGGGAAGGATACTTCACAAATTAATGTGATCAAGTAAGCTGAAGCCACTCAAAAGGCACTAAGGCCACAAGGTAGCGGGCATTACCCCTTAAATCTACCAAAGCAAAGATTGAGCCCAAGCATTAGCAGCCATGGACAGCTGTTTCGGCCTTGTTAGGCCTCATCAGCATGGCATAGCTAATGCTCAGGCTCAAGTACCCACATATCAATAAAACACAAGCTTTACGTTTTCATTGCATTGTTTAGGGAAACCGTGACAAATTCCATGAAGATCCAGTTATTTGAAACTATTTCACTATGACTCCAGTAATTTCGTTTGATGACGTACGTATCTTTCCGTACAAAGCAAACGAATGTTTCGATTTAGCTGTCTAGCTCGAATAGCGCATTGTTTGCCCCCATTTGCCTTGTATAATTTTGGTACCAGTGGGGAAGGGTGGTGGACTGGCGACGTAAAAGGGGTAGGGGGGTAGTGGTGGAGTGAAAGATTCCCTGTAAAGCCGCGGCTACACGAGCGATTTTCTGCTCGCGCCAGTGATGCGATTTTTTCAAATTTTGTCGCGCGTCAGCGCGCCCAGGGTAGCTACACGAGTGACAAGATACACGGCCAACAATCTGTGCGATTTTGTTGCGAAAGTTTCAACTCTGGCGACTTTTCTCTTGCGATTTTTTCAGCTGTCGCGTCACCTGCGCGAGGGTGGCTACACTTGCGATTTTCACCGCGCGCTGGCGACGCGACGAATTTTGAAAAAATCGCATCACCGGCGCGAGCAAAAAATCGCTCGTGTAGCCGCGGCTTAAAGAAAACGTGGAGCTATAGTGCAAGGTATTCTTATGAAAAGCAAAGTTGACAAAAATACTTCTTTTAAGAAAATTGTTTACCCACCTCCACCGCCCCTCCCTGCTCAAAAATGCAATAAGGTCCTACCTAAAATTGCTGCATGTCGTCGCGTTATATTTTCACTCTTTCAATTCCATACTCCAGATACCCAAATAAATGTTTCAAATAAAGGTTTCCTTTGCGATGGTCACTAGAAATATTACTGGTCACTAGAAATATTACTACCGGTCGATTTGGTCACCTTTTTTGCAATTTTCGGAGGGTAGGAGGTCAAATCGACCTGGCTACTCCATATAAGGGGTTACCACGGCGATTTCGCTGGTCCACAACACCGAAGGCTTTATCTTTGTTGTCACGCTTGTCACGCTAGCTGTCGTTTATTTCTAAACGAACACTGCAGCTACAATTATAAGTGTGTTTTTCGAGCCATTTTGCACCTCAGAAGCCCCCTGCCTGGCATCATAAAGCTGGGGTGATGGGTAGAGACAATCCTCTGAAAGAAAACAGAGGTGAGAAGCAATTTCACACGAAGTATTCGAGCGAGTGATGGCAATCCACGGAGTGAAGTTGGGTCTTTAGTCGTTTTGTGAGTGGATTCCCGGACCTGGCATGGCAATTTTGGCGAGTTTTGACTTGTAAACAATGCAATCGGTGAAATATTTTGCCAGCAGGACTGGATGGCTCAACACGGTTCTAAAAAATATGTGAAATGGAAATTGGCAGTCTTCCATGCCGATGTTAGGCAAGAATATCCCAGAATTCCTTTGGGTCACAAACGTGAAAATTACAGACAGTGAGAACAAGTGAAATCAAACAGCGTTATCGGGGTCGGGCTAAAGGAGTGAGCAGGTAAATGTTAAACAGATTGCAAGAACTGGAGTGAAAGTTTGCTGCCAATGGAAACTTTTAACTTCAAGAGAAATTTTTGTCTTGAAAACTTCGAGACAAAGTTGCGTGAATTTTACTGTTGTCCGAGGGCGATTTTGGTTTTCAAAGAGAATAAACAGTCATATTAAGTGAAAATTTGGAGTTTCGGTCAGTTTCCAGGGTGATGAAATCTGAAAAACTTATCATTTTGCAATAAAAATGCTTCATTTCGACCATGGTCCGGGATTTGGGAAAGTTAAAGGTTTTCAAAGCCATCGTTCCTACAGGAACGATATTTGGTATGCTTGGGCGATTGGGCTCAAAATCTACTTCCGGTTTTGTTGAAATTTCTGAATAATTGATTGCCTCGCGCTCCACAGAAAAGCTACTTGAGAATCTCTCAATGGATTTTATATTAAATTCAGTTCTTCGTGGTACTACTGAGCGAAAAATAAAATAGATTGAAGTTAGTTTTGAGCCCGGAACGAGATCAAATAAACACGTAAAATGTTTTGCAAGCGAATTATTGCATTAAAACATCGCCATATTTTTCTATGGGCTATAACTTTAAATGCCATAAAAACACGTTCTATGGGGGTTAAATATACACCTACCTGTTAGGATATTAAAAAATATCTCCGGGCAGTCCGCAGTCCGGATCCGCAGTCCGGGTCTGCAGTCCGCAACCATATCTTACACTGACCGTCCCCAGTTCTCTCTTTGGATGGCTTCCTAAATGGCGGTCTTTTAACGAGCGTTCGTACACCAAAAAGTCGTCTGCTATGCAGGCTAATGTTTAACGGAAAAGCGTTAACGTAAACGCACCCTGAAGTCTGGCTAATGGATTTCACACTGCTGGCTGGGAGAAAAAGAGTTCCTCGAATGTTAGAGTAAGATATACTCGTAAGAGCCAAACTTTGAAGGTCAACGATAACACCAAAGGACCAATGGGAGTCGTGTTTGGCCTGTCTATTTTATTCACCATCAAAGTGGTAAAAAATAACTGTTTCGGTGTTTGAGACAAAAAGTAGGAAAAAATAGCTGTTTCGGTGTTTCGGTGTTTCGTTTCGCTGTTTCGTAGTTTAGTAATGTCCGTTAATGCCTGTACTGGTTCTAATCACGTCAATTAAAACGAGCATTTATTTCGTTGTCGATCTTAGCTTGAAGGAAATCTCTTGATGTTATTTATTTGCACCACAGGTATCCCAACCACAAAATTGAGAGTCCGTATTCATACTGTTTACATGCCGCTTTTGAGGAGGATCTCTAAAACGTTTTTCAAATGACGAGTGAAGCGCGCTCGTTTTTGACATTTTTGACAGCGTTTTGACAACTTTATGTCAGATTTTGAGACGTGCACATGCATTTGATTGACTTTTGTTTTTACTCGAACTTCAGTTTCCGCCTTTAATCCTTAATTTTACGAGGACTCACTGCGATTACGTGTTAATAAGATAAGGGCAAAAGTTTGTTAACGCTGTTGAGGCACCGAGGTTGAAAAACAGTCAGTCAAGCCGAGTAAAAACACTCGTTCGCTTACAAACAAAACAATGTAACGAAACAAACAAACAATTCAACTACTTCTTTGCGTCCAAAACGAGTACAGATGAATGTTATTTATGTCCATTTGAGAGAAAAATACATGTTTCATTCCTTAACAAAAGTAACAACGATTAAACCAAGTGTTAAGCTTCAATTTATTTAATTTACCTCACTGTCCTGTGTTGTAGAGGTTTCTACCACTTGAAAATACGTCAGCTTTCAGTAAAGTAAAAACAAGCATCCGCAAAAATAGCAAACGGTTTGTCCAAAGAAAGAGCTTCTTCTACAGAGTTTGAGCTACTCGTTCCTCCCATTAATACCGGTGAACTATCAAGTGACCTTTCTTGGTGAGATGCAAGATGCCGCGGTAATATGTGAAAGCCCTTGAAGCGTTGAATTATACTGTTTTCAACCGCACAATCGATCCAAGTTTGAAGCTTTTCCTGAGAAAAACCTTTCGCTCTTCCTTTCATCACTTGAAAATTCACCTTCCGGAGTATCTTTTGACAAGTTCTTTATTTTTATGCTTTTTACGCGAATTTAAAGACAAACTTCGATCGAAGAAGATGAAGTTGTTTTGCTCAAAATGAAGAAACTGAAAGTGAAATTACGAGCCGCAGAAAGAGCGCGAAAAATTAAGCCTCTATTTGGTTTGGGTGTCTCACACCTGGCTTGAGCCTACGATCAAATCAAAAGCAAGTACCTGGTCAGCGGTCAACTTCAAAAAACAGCTGACCTCGATGTGATCTTAACTTGAGCCCGCGATATGGTCACGTGACACTGGTCAGCGGATACCTTGTTTTGACAGGTGTCAATTGGCTATAAGATGGATGTCTAGTATTAAAAACGCACGCTGTAAACTAGCTGGTCAGCTGGGCCAGGTGGAGTATGGCTGCCATGTTGGATTATTATGATTATTATTAGGATATTATTAATTATTGGGCAACGTCGTCGTCGTCGTGCGGTGACGCCCGCGAGCAATACCGCTAGCTATTTTTACCATGAGAAAAGCTTCAGAGCGGAAAAACATTCTGCGGAGCTTTCTGCGCATCACCTTTTCGCGGGCTCTAATTGGTCTTTTGAATGAAATCGAACACGATGCCAGGAGAGCGTTCGCACCTTGCGAAGTGTTGTGTGTTTTTTTTTTTTCATCATTTTATTTTTTTGCACATGGGATCGTATACCAACTAGTGTTAGACGAGAGAAGAAATATGCATTGGAATTAAAAGCTTTGAAATTCCCTAAAAGGCGAGTATTCATGTGATTTGAGTATGTTTATGATCAAGGGAAATAAGATTTTTTTTTGCCATCGTTTGGTCGTTAAGTTTGTAAACAACTGCTTGTTAGTGTAGCGTTCAGTCCTAAATGATTTTTTAATTCTCAGTTTAATCGAATTTTGTTATAACCGGACTGCTTTGGAGACAGTGATCTCTTGGACACTTACGATAAGCTTGTCACGGTAAGAAAAAAAATTAGCACACTGAAAGAATTTTATTTGATCATTCGAAGAAGTTGAAAAGTGTTTTTGTAAAAGCACTGTGCTTTGGATAAAAGTCAAGCCTAGTTAGCCGCTTTCTCGATAGAGTCGGTTCGTTTTAATAATCATTTGCTCTTTTTGCCTCAACACAACTGAAACGGTGTTTTATAAAAAAGCGATGTAATTGCTCTCGTAGTGTGCAAAGTTTTTCAGTTTTGAAAGAACGTTAGGTGATGTGGAGGACAATGCATTCCTGAATTCATAGCGAAGCAAACAGACACAAAAGGCAATAATACGAGGGGAATAATTTGGAGGTGTTGTTTACTAAACATATTTTTCCAACGTGAGTTGAATTCTGGCTATATACTGCTAAAAAGTTTGTGAAATTGTCTACAACAAAAACAAACTTGAGTATCGATAAACACTCATCAATTGGTAAAGTTAAACCGTTTTAAAAAAAACTTTCGTACTTTGGCTGTGTGTTGGGACTCAGTGTATACGGTTTATGACAAGCTAAAGTTTTCTGAAGAAATACAGTAGATAATGCGAAAAGCACCCGAGTGAGCGTGTTTAGTGCGGCGTCGACAAAATCCGGATCGGATCGGATCGGATCGGATCGGATGGGATCACGGATCGGATCGGATCGGATCGGATCGGATTACGGATGGGAAAAGAGTAATAAACACATTGGAGAAATGCTGACATATTGCGTGACATATTGGAGCAAGTGATTTCCCGCCATGGAAAGTGATTTCCCGACATGTAGTCTCCTTCACGGCTGTCGCCATGGACGAAAGCAAGCGGAAGGGACGCATTATTTTATCATTCAGTTATAATTTATTTACTTTTTCTATATTTGATATTATTTTAGCAAGGGCAAGAGAAGAGACGAAAAACGAGGTGGGGAGTAACGTTTTTTAGATGTGACGATCAAAGTGTAGTGTACGCGAGCGATTTATTTAGTTAAATCCATGTTGGCTTCTTCTATGAACTCGCTCAGCTCCTCTTAACCTAAATCGCAATTATTACCTGCCAAACGACTTAAATTCCACGAGTATATGGAACTCAGTGATGAACAGTTAGAGATCGCACAATAATTTTGGCCGTCTAGTTGTGAAATCATCACGTATTTCTCGTATTGTAATATTATAATAATCTTTACAAACCCCTTGGCTCTTTTAATAATTATATACTATAACCACTGTGACCAAAAATATGCTCGTTGATAAATTATTTAATATGGAAAGCGACAATTATTTTTTTCAGTGGCGTGAATTCGCATGATCGCCAGCCAGAACGGCGTCCGACAGGTCGAGTACGTGCGTTGCCATTACAGTCTTTTGGAGGCTTTTGTCTGGGATGTTTCAATGACGGTCGACGAGATTTTAGACTTAAAGACATTTTTTCGAAAACTTAAGACCACAAATTGAATTCTATTCTACACACTGAGAAAACTTATTTTAAGAAAATGCCTAGCCCTCCGGAGTTTCCTAAAAGCTCCGCTGGCGCCATTTCGCGCCACTGAAAAAAATAATTTCGCTTTCCATATTAAATAATTTATCAACGAGCATATTTTTGGTCACAGTGGTTATAGTATATAATTATTAAAAGAGCCAAGGGGTTTGTAAAGATTATTATAATATTACAATACGAGAAATACGTGATGATTTCACAACTAGACGGCCAAAATTATTGTGCGATCTCTAACTGTTCATCACTGAGTTCCATATACTCGTGGAATTTAAGTCGTTTGGCGTGTAATAATTGCGATTTAGGTTAAGAGGAGCTGAGCGAGTTCATAGAAGAAGACAACATGGATTTAACTAAATAAATCGCTCGCGTACACTACACTTTAATCGTCACATCTAAAAAACGTTACTCCCCACCTCGTTTTTCGTCTCTTCTCTTGCCCTTGCTAAAATAATTTCAAATATAGAAAAAGTAAATAAACACGTGAGATGATTTAAAAAAAGAAATTATAATTGAATGATAAAATAATGCATCCCTTCCGCTTGCTTTCGTCCATGGCGACAGCCGTGAAGGAGACTACATGTCGGGAAATCACTTTCCATGGCGGGAAATCACTTGCTCCAATATGTCACGCAATATGTCAGCATTTCTCCAATGTGTTTATTACTCTTTTCCCATCCGTGATCCGATCCGATCCGATCCGTGATCCGATCCGATCCGTGATCCGATCCGTGATCCGATCCGATCCATGATCCGATCTGATCCGATCCGATCCGGGTTTTGTCGACGCCGTGTTTAGTGCGGGGTTTAGTGAATACTGGCCACACCGTAAATCGATAAAATAAACTTTGCGAAACAAATTAAAAATCCGCTCTGGCAAAAACCTAGACACTTTGGCAAACACAGCATACATAGATTAAAGGGGCAGTGTCACGCTATTGTACCATCACTTTAAAAAGCTTAAAACTGCCAATGCATCAATGGAAACCTTAAAATAATGGTCTAGTTTTGTTGCCAAAGACTGTAGTACTGCACTGACACCATAAACGTCTGTATTCCATGTAAGATGCCGAGGATGGAAATGGATTGAAATTTGAAAAAACTTGCCAGTTTTTTCAAAATTTCAAGCTATGTATTGAAAAATCACAAAAAAAATTATTATGGTTAGCTCTTCCTGCTAAAATTTCATTGGAATTCATCTTGCTGATTCTGTAGGACCATTTTTTGCACGATAACAGGTAAAAGGCAGCAATTTTGGCAGAATTGAACCAAAAACAGCAAAAATACCGGTGACAGTGCTCCTTTAAGTCTTTCGCTAACCGCAGTTGAGCTCTCGACCTTCAGTGGTTTGCTTATATTGCCACAAACTGTGCAAGAGGTTGATCATGACAACAAGATACCGCACGGTTTGTTTACACGCCGTAGGAACATGTGATCTTAACTTGTTTAATGCTTGTTTGTTTGTTTTTTTACTTGATTAAATCGTGATAAAATCAAACTACAGCACTTAAAATACATTTGAAAGATGAAAATTTTGCTCATCGTGGTTTTCATATGTTAAAAGGGATTTGCATGATGGAAAACCTCAATGCAGCCAAATGTCGCCAAGCGTTGATTACCTGACTGCAAGAACGATTATTAAATTTTTGCGCCGGCAACAATTTAAAAACGCGCTCTGGCAAAAAACGAGACATTTTGGCAAACTCACAAAATGAAGATTGACTCTATCCCTACCCTCAGTTGAGCTCTCGACCTTAGATATTTTAGCAGTTTGCTCCCCCCGACTTTGCCTATTGTTTTGGTTAGGATTTTTTAAGACAATGAAGCTTTTGTTATCTGTCCTTAGGGATTTTTCTGTTCGGTGACGCGAACTTAGACTCGGGTTAAGTCGGATCCAGTTCGCAAATTTTCAGTGATGACATTTTGTTCCCCACGGGAGCCTACTAGGGAAAACACAGACAGACTAGCAGGGAGTGAGTTAGTAAATGATGTCGAAAAGATGTTGAGTTACACGTCCAGTCCTACCGTGTATCGCCCAACTCCAGCACACAGAAAATAAAGAAAATATGCATGAAATCCTTACGACGTATTTTATCAGTGAACGGAATTTATTTCAGTCATGTTATTGCGAGCAAGCGTTCTCCGAATGCCGGGAGCGATCAGTTTTCCATTCGCGTTAAATTTGTTTTGTTTTAATATATATTTTTTTTACTTTGCCCGCGCGACGCCGTTTTAAAATAAACTGGGGCAGGCAAAAAAAGACCTGATCCTGGAAATCGGCTCTTTATGAAAAGAAAGGAAAGAACACTGCGTGCGTGTCTTTAGCCACTGACGCAAGGAATGTAAAAGAAACAACGCTGTTGTTGTCACGCCTCAGGAACAAAGAAAGTGTGATTTCACACCTTTTTACGTTTGAGCGATGTCGCTTTTTGGAAAGCGCAGATAGTTTGAAAGAGCATTTATCGTTCGTTTCGCGCACAAAGCGACAGATGACAACGTGAAAACAATGTGCTCATCAAGTTAAAAAAAATATTTCTACCCACAAATTATTAAAAAACCACCAAATCACAAAGAATGCGCTTTCAGCCTTACACTTTGCAATGCTAAAGACGTCTTTGAAATGAGAGTGTTATTAACAATTGCCCCTTAGGCTTTGTCTCATTAAACGTCAACCAACAATTTAATAAATGCAAATATTTCAATTCCGCTGAACAGTCTGCGCGGTTTTGTTTTATGGATTATCAATCAATTCACAATCATTGACGAAAATTTCAAAATTAAATGCGCGTGCCACTACAAGATGGTTTTAAATCACCACCCGCCCGCCCAACATCGCGACCACAACTTTAAGTTATCATTCTACCCGCAACGTAAACTAGTAATTTCTAGACATTTTAATTAATTTTAATTATGTTCTTTAAAACTTTCTGTGCCCCGCCCGAAAAGTGAGGTCACTCAAACGTAAAAAAGTGTGAAATCACACTTCCTTTATTCCCTTCGGCTTGCGGACAACATATTTTCTTTCATATTCATTGCGCCAGTGGCTGTGTATTTTAAGACGGCGTCAAATTTTCTAATCGCTTTGCACGTTATAAATGGAGTTAAGGAAAAGGAGCGAAAGGGAAAAGCGGAGGATTTGAACTTTGATTCACTGTTAGAGTTCTTGCCATGATAACGTGCCAACTTAACAAACACTTAAATGATTCGACTGTGAATTAGCCGTTTGTTAGTCAAATACAAATGTAACTTCCAAGTTTGATTGCGAAAGCGCTACTGCTCTTCCCAGTAGATCACGACACCCACGTATTTTTTTTTTGTAATGGTTCATGAGTGTTCGAAAAGTTTTTATCAACATTCAGAGTCGTTTTATTGAAACTATTATGCGTAATTTTTCGCTTGGTTACTTTCCAGACCTCGCTCTTCTTGTCACAAACTTCCCCAACCCACCCCCTTTAGATGTGTCCAAGCTGCAACAATCGTTACAACACCCTCCCCCCACAAAGGCAGTGTTTGTAACACTTATCGCTTCCGAAGATATTTGAATTTCGCGCTCGGTGAGCTGGCTACGCGTCGGTGATTCCTAACCTTTGTCTTGCGAACAATAGAAACCCTTTCCTTCAAACAATAGATAAGGACATAAAAGGAGTGAAAGCTTAACTTATTTTTCTGCCAAATCCTAACCAAAAGTTTGATAGTAGATAACCACATTTTGTTAACCGGCCCATGAAAATAATGTACTTCCGATAGCGATCTCTTTTCATGCCGCGACAGAAACGAGGACCTCAAAACAATTTTTATACGTCAACAAGCCGCTTAAAACCAGAACTAAATGCGCAATTACAACACAACAACGATTTTTGCTTCTTGTGACTCGATTACGTAATTCACACTCATGCATTTGCACGCGCATAATTGTAACTGTTACTGTATTTTAAATTTCAAATTGCTAACGTACTCAAATTGTAAACGTACTTATAAACACTGGAAAAGGAAACAACACATTGAACTGATGATGGCATGAGTCATGCCGAAACATGTCTTTAAAAAGTTGTATCGTGAGCTTGAAATTTCTGTTAATACTGTTATTGTCACGAAGTTATGGCAATGTTATTTATGACTTAACAAGAAAATACGATGGATTGTTATCCGTGCAAGACCTCAGGAAACTTGAGAAACTCACTATCAAGAAAAGGAAATCAGACCTGGATGTCTCGTTTCTCCGGAGTTGCCACACGTTTAATGTCTTTCCCAAATTTGTGTGCTTTCCGCTGCCTAACGTTGATAGGCAAGACACTCATTATATCAGAAAGCGGCTATTAAGAAGTGCAACATTGAAACGCTCCAAAGAAAACAGGAAGCTGGCATCGGATTTGGGCATTTTGGAAAACAAAATAAAGGCTACTTTAAGCACCTTGGACTGGACAATACTGATCAGGCACCTTAAGAAGAATGTCGATAAGCAGATGAAAAAGATCATCCTGACGCATCAGAAGAAGCTGAGAAATTTAACGAAAAACTCTGCCTTGCCATTCACGCACCATGAAACGGTCACGAATCTTTCTTCGTACTAGCTGATAACGAGCTGGATATCCTGAAGAATGGTTTAGGGTTCTCAATCAAACCGTTACAACTTAATGAAGCGGAGATCTTGGCCACGTTTGAAATGATTCACCAGAAGATGAAGAAAAATCTCAGAAATCGGGAACATTCAATGACTTTGAAAAATAAAGTTGCCAATCTCGCCCACAGTTACATCTCAACACATCATCCCACATCACAGGACATAAGAAAACACTGCATTCTGCGAAAATTGAAGAACAATACCAGTATAATCGTGTTAAGGCCCGACAAAGGAAATGGGGTAGTTATCATGGACCGTAATGAATACATTGGTTGTTGTCTTAACATAGTTAATGATAGAGGGAAATTTAAATGTTTACTTAAGGATCCGATACAGATTCGTGAAGGGAAGCTCCAACGTTTTTTAAGGAAACTTCGGTCAGAAGGCCAATTAGATGAAACTACCTATAGGAATATTTATCCTACGGGTTCGCAACCGGCCAGGTTCTATGGACTTCCCAAACTACATAAAAAACGTGAAGCTGGTGCCCCTCCTCCTCTTAGACCAATTGTCTCCTCCATTGGTGCCTATAATTACAACCTGTCTAAGTATTTGGCTTCCATTTTGGGCCCCTGTATCTCTGATAAACATACCACACAAGACTCGTTCTCCTTTGTGAATGAATTCACTAATATTCAATCCCAGAACAAATTTTTGATCTCGTTTGACGTTGAAAGCCTTTTCACTAATATTCCGCTTAGGGAGACAATCGACCTCGCCGTAGAGACCATTTTTAAGCAAAGCCCTCAGTTTCCTATTAACAAGGCTAATCTTAAAGAATTGTTTACTTTTGCTACTTCACAAACCCATTTCCTGTTTAATGGTTCTTTCTATGATCAATGTGATGGACTTGCCATGGGTTCTCCCTTGGCACCTCTTCTCGCTAATTTATTTATGGGGTATCATGAAGAGCAATGGATAGATAATTACAAAGATTCTCAGTTGTTCTATTACCGCAGATACGTCGATGACACCTTCTGTCTATTTTACAATGAGCAGGACGCAATGAAGTTTTTAAGCTATCTCAACTCTAGACATCGTAACATTAGGTTTACTTATGAAACTCAACTCAATGGGAAACTCCCCTTTCTGGATGTTCTTGTGGATAACTCGGGGGATTCTTGTACACTTCAATATATCACAAGAGCACTTACACTGGGCTTCTTACTAATTTCCTTAGTTTTACTTCCTTTAGGTATAAGGTTGGTCTGATTTACACTTTGGTTGACAGAATTTTTAAAATCAACAACACCACCACTGGGCGGGAAAAAGATCTTCAACAACTATCTATAACACTTCAACGCAACTCCTTTCCTAGCCATCTCATAGATAAGATTATTAAGGGGTATAAAAACAAATTGTCTTCTAGACCAACTCAAAACAACTCTTCTACCACTGGGGAAAACACTACAGGTATTCGATACTTCAAACTGCCATTTGTGGGTGATTTCTCTACCGTCGCTCGCAAAAAACTAAAACGCTTGTTAAACGTTTATTGTAAAGATATAGACATTAGAATTGTTTTTTCTTCTTTCAAAATCAAGAATTTTTTCAGTTTTAAAGATCCTATTCCAGATGCGTTAAAATCTCTGGTTGTGTATCAATTTACTTGTGCGGGTTACATTGGCGAGACGTCACGCCACTCAACAACCAGGGTAAAAGAGCATCTCTCAACTGACAAAAATTCTCATGTTTTCAAACACCTGAACGGTTCACTTAGTTGTAAACGCAAATGCTCGGTTGACTGCTTCAAGATTATAGATTCAGCTAAAACTAGACATTGTCTTAAGCTCAAAGAAGCGATCTACATCAGCCGCTTAAAACCAGAAGTAAATGCGCAATTACAACACAACAACGATTTTTGCTTCTTGTGACTCGATTACGTAATTCACACTCATGCATTTGCACGCGCATAATTGTAACTGTTACTGTATTTTAAATTTCAAATTGCTAACGTACTCAAATTGTAAACGTACTTATAAACACTGGAAAAGGAAACAACACATTAAACTGATGATGGCATGAGTCATGCCGAAACATGTCTTTAAAAAGTTGTATCGTGAGCTTGAAATTTCTGTTAATACGTGAAAAAGTGTTGAGAAAATCGAAGGACAACAAGGATATATGTACAGCTAGTTATTACTCTGGAATAATTATTGCTGCGTACTAGGATGCCTGCAGAGGCCTATCCTGATTTTTGAGATAAAAAAATTAAACGCCGCCATTTTTTCAAATTTCTGGGTCTTGCGCTCGCTCGGAGTTCGCGCATGCTTTTTGCGTTTTTCCGCTCTGAAGAGAAAAGCAGTTGATGTGCTCCGCTTGGCGACCCTTCGGGCCGCCGGAGCTCCGCTATAACTGAATCGAACTCAGTGCTCGCGTTGATGAGTCGCCTCGTCGAAGATCGAGCGAAAAACGAGGAAGATATAATCGGCTGCGAACTGACTAATCCTATAAAAGCAGACTCATGATAAATCTCTTCAAGGGTTCATTTGTAAAATATTTATATCAAGTCTATCAAAGCAAGCCCCGTGTGGAGCAGTGCCAATTTGTTTTCAACATTTTAATTTGTTGTCACCGATATCAACAAAGTCTAGCCCCTTCTCTAGATAATAATTTACGGTTAATAATCTTGATTTTGATTATTGGAACTCGCGATTATTAATCGGGTCTGACAGCCTAACACAGTGAATAATCGTAAGCTAGTTGCTGATCTCGGTGACAGCAAAATGTTGAAAACAAATTGGATTTAATTTGAGCGAGAAATTTTTCAGTAGAGGGGCTTGCATTGTGCTTTGATAGACTTGATATAAATATTTTACAAATGAACCCGTGATTTGCCTTTAGAGGATCATACAGTTCGCAACTGATTATATTTTCCTCGTTTGTCGCTCGATCTTCTAGTCAGAATTCAATTATTTATATAACAACGAAGAGCAGCGCTACTGTAAGACTCTTGTAAAACTCTGAAAACCATAATAAGCGTCTGGGAGACTCCGTTCCTAAATCGCTTACAATCGACCCCGGAAAAATAAAATTTTATTCAATCCATTTCAAAACTGCCAAAAGAGTTTGAACTACACTGTGAAATTGACAAGATAGCAAAAGCTAGCTTGTCTCGCAGCCGAACGATTCTTTCGTGCATAGCTTCACATAGCCGCAAATATCATTCGCGAACAGACTAATCCTATGAAGGCAATTTAATCACCTCAAGAGTTGATAAGTGTAATGTTTATTACGAAAGCAAGCCCGGTGGAGAGTAGTTGTGACCGAGATCGGCAGTTAGCTTGCGATTATTCACTGTGTTTGGCTGTAGAATAATTAACTCTTTTACATTCCGTATAATCACGCGATTCCGCAAGTCATGCCACATTCTATTCCGCAAACTCATTCCATCTTTTACCCTCACCGCAAAAAAATTGAAAGCTCGTTTGTCGAACGATTCTTTCGTAAATACCACAAACCGGGACCGTAATTACGCAGCAAATATTATTCGAGAACAAACTAATCCTCCTGAGTTTAAAACTGTAACTGGTTTATACCAAAGCAAGCTCGGTAGAAAGTACTGCTTACTGTTTTGAAATGTTTCTCCTCAGTCATGGCGGCAGCCGGCCGGTCAAAACAAATTCAAGAGAAATTTAATCACCTCAAGGTTTCATTTGCAAAATATTTATATCAAAGCAAGCCCAGTGGAGAGCAGTGCTCAAAACTGAAATATTTCTCGGTGAAATCATGACAAATTTGTTTTCCATCTTTCGTTGTGACCGTGTTCGGAAACTAGCCTGCGATTAGTCACTGTGTCAGGCTGTAGAATAATTAACTCATTTTAGTTCAATTAATTTCTTCGGGCCATTCGGCATAAATTACATTCTGCATAATTATGCCATTCCGCAAGTCGTGCAACATGCCATTCCACAAACTCATTCCATCTTTTACCCTCACCGTTTTTTTTTTAATTTTTTTTGCCATCTTCAGCACCTTGTCAATTTCACGGCGCGGTGTAGGTCAAACTATATAATATCCATTTGGCTGGTTTGAAATGGCTTTAAATAAAATTTTATTTTACCGGGGCGATCGTGGTTGATTGTATTAAGAGAATTAGGAACGGAGCCTCGGAGAAGTTATATTGTGGTTTTCAGAATTTTACCAGAGTTTCACTTCGGTCGCGCTGCTTTGATATGATATTTACATGATATGAATAATTGAACTCATTGCTCGCGTTGTCGCCTCGTCGAAGAACGAAAAACGAGGAAAATGTTATTCCCGAACTGACTAATCCTATAAAAGCAAGTCCAACAGCTGACTCAGAAGAAATTTAATCACCTCAAGGGTAGGTTGTAAAATATTTAAATCAAAGCAAGCCCATTGGAGATGTACCGAACTTGTGGGGTGCAGTCAAACTCACGAAAGATTCCTTTTAGTCACTACGATTCAATTCATTTATTCTCACAACCTACTTTTACAATTCTAGTTTCACCTAAAAACAGACTGTCAAAACACTCTGCCCTATCGGATACGAATCATGTCACAGGTTGCATCTGAATGTAACGCAATCACAAGGGAGCAGTACTTAACACCGAAATATTTCTCGGTCAAATTCTGACCAATTTGTTTTCAATATTTTGTTGTGACCTAGTTCGGCAACTAGCTTGCGATTATTCACTGTCAGTTAGGCTGTCAGTCACGATCAATGGTCGCGAGTTCCAAGATTATTAACTGTAGAATTATTAACTACAGAAAGGAAAGGGCGCGCTTTCAGTTAATTCATTTCTTAGAGTCAATGTGCATATATTACATTCTGCATAATTATGCCATTCCGCAAGTCATGCAACATGCCATTCCACAAACTCATTCCTCCTTTTACCCTCACCGCTGATACAATTACTGTACGAGTCGCTTGCCGCCCCTCGGTTGTTTACCTGTCAACAGCGATGTTATCTTGTGAGTAGTATAGTGTTTGGGGGTACCAGATCAAAAATGGGGTGTTTTAGCAAAATGATCTCGTATTCTGGAATATATAGTTATTTAATTTGATGGAATATATAGTTATTTAATTTGATGGAATATATAGTTGTTCAATCTGATGGAACCAAGGTCAGCACACTTTTGAATTTATGGTTCAATCTGATGGAATCTATAGTTTATTAAAATGCGTGACATTCTCGGAAAAATCACCAAGCGTGACATTCTCGGAAAAACAGGAAATGAGTCATCGCCTATAGCTGCAGAAAAAAAATAGCAAAACTGGTGGCCACCAGAACCTCTCATGAGGGACTTAATTTGGAATTTGAATCACCACCCGTCCCTCATGAGAGGTTTTTTTGTTTTGTTTTTTTTTTAATTCCCACCACCACACCACCAGAGCACTATCATTTATGTTCCCACCACCACTCCGCTCTGGCCCTATCAGACCCTCTTGAGGCCAAGTATTTGTTTATTTGTTTTTTTCACCCTCCGGCTTGAGATTGAACCGGCACTTCTGAGAAGCCGTAACTATAGCTCTACCCAACAATCCGACACCATCTCAGGGTGATTTTTTCATTTTTCATTTTTTATTTATTTTTTTTTCATTTTTTAACCCATGGAATAACGGCGGGGGTTTTTCATTATTCCATGGGGTGGCTTGTATACATTTCGCTAACGAAAGGCCCCCGCTTTTTCCAATCGTTAGATACTCTGTATACAAGCCACACTTTGTCTGTGTGAAACAACCCTTATATTTTCGTTTGTATTTTCATTTTTATGCTTGTGGTACATAAATGAAATTTACAAAGATAAAAAATAATACGCATGTGTAAAAAGCGAAAAATCTGACGTAGTTTGATGACTCATTCGAAAGGGAAACCCCCCAACAAATGTTCCTGTCTCATATGCTAATTCTTCGGGCAAAGGGTCAGAAAGAGGGCAGTATTTTAAAACTCACAATACTATCCTGAACTAGGCAAATCATATGGCGTGACGTCAACAGCTAGATTTCATAATGTCCATACGCATAGCTTGTCACGCCATTATCATGAATATACCGCTTGTCGTCAAAGCAGCTGAGTGATACTTTATTTATCTCATAACTTCCAAGTTGATGGTTCTGACTTCTGATTGTTTTCATTCTATGATGCAACTGTTTATTATTGAATAGAGTGTCTTTATAATTTTCATGTTTGATTTATTCTTAATTAATATTCTTTTTTATTCCTTTTGCTGTTTTTCCTCCATTTGGTTATCTTTCATATAGCTATACATTTTCGATCGTAGACCGATGAATTCGCAAACGGGTACTCCTGCTGCCTCATCTTTGAATTTGCCAATAACTTTTTTATTCGTCTTATCGAAATATGGCGAGCTTTCAGGGTAGTCGCTGTTATCGAATTTGTCTTTATCGTTCCAGAAATTTCTATAGACGTCTTGGGTTTCAATTTCATAGGTCAGTGAGTCTGTGTCTGTGAAGAGCAGCTTGGCCTTGGTACCGTACTTTTGTTTAATGTAGTTGTAATGGAAATCGTACATCAGTGTCTTACTAAGGTCTAGAATACACATCCCCACGTATGCCGGCCGGTTTAAAGTAAGTGTTTCTTTTATCTTATGAACAGCTACTAGATTTTCATCGAAGATTTTACTGCTAACATAAGTGGGTTTACTAGCTAATTTCAATAGCTTCTTCTCATCAGTCACCAATCTGACGTCTACTCGCTTTCTGAGGTTTTCCATCGTTTTTCCAAATACACTGTTATTCATCAGCTTGAAGAAGTCTTTCTCAAAGGCATTTTTTGCGCTAGTTCTTTTCTGAGTGTTGAAGTCGATGTACTGTCTGAGCCACGCGGACTGATTGAACTCTAACACTCGATGGACTTTAGTTATTTTCAAACCGAGATCAGTATATAATTGGAGGTTCCTGTAATGGAGCACGTATTTTTCTTTGTTGCTTAATGTTGGTATCAGTTTATGTACCAGACCAGTTGATATTTTATATTTCTTCGCGATGTTTTACAATAATCTGATAGCATGTCCCCAGTCACTTTGACCTTTTCCAGGTCCAAGTGGATAGTCATTGTGAAGATCATGCAACTCCTGGGGGTATTTAAGGTCAACTTCAAGAATCAAACCTTTGTTGCTGTCTTCTTCATACTTAGCCAGGTCTAAATTATTGATCTGTTTTTGTGTCATCCATCTGAATCCGCCTTTTGGTAAATATTGACTCATAGCCCAACCATACAAATTATTAGCATCAAGATACATGATGTACTTCGAGGGCACCTTCTCGTCATACTCTTTCATGTATTTATTATTTGCTTTACCGTAACGGTTGGCAATATAGCTGATACCACCGCGCAGACCCTTTTCAATGAATTGAAACATATCAATGTCTGTCATCAATTCTAATTTTATGTCAGTCATTTTAAGCATGGCGTCCCAAGATAAACAGGGAGATGTGAAATAGTGACACGGGTCCAGTTTATAGTACTCAAGGCATGTTTTTCTGAAGTTTTCAAATACATCAGCCAGTAGGAGTACATCTGTTTTAAGGTACAGGTCATGATAATCGCCCATGTTTTTCAAAGAGAATGTTTCCCACACTGTCTGAGCATGTGTATAGTCTTCATCTGATATATGCTCATCACTCAATATACTGTAAAATTCTTCTTTTGAGGGCAGCTTCTGATTGAATTGATCGAAACTGTCCATGTAGTCGTAAGGATAAACACCTTTCTGTGCCATCAGATTAAGATCCTTTCCCTTGAACTCTTGTGAGGTGTATTTTAAGGCTTCTTTAGGTAGATTGCCTACAAGTTTTTCCAAACTAGAGCTCATGAACTGGAAACTATCAATTAATGTCAAGTGATTGCCAAGCATGAAAGCCATATACTTCTCCATGTTATTTGGGATAGCATTGATATTCATTTGACAGTCTTCACCTTTCTTGTTTTTGTAAGTGTGCTTCTTAACAATGGCTCCAATCTCCTGCATAATAAAATGACTATCATAGCCTCTTAGATTGTGGAATATAACAGGTATTTTTATTTCTTCTGGGTTCACTCTGAGTTTCAGATTACAATCTTGGTGAGCAGAACCTCTGTATTTACCAGTAATGTGACAATGATCTCGGACTCTAATATCCTTTTCAGTATATTTCTTATCACAGATGTGACACATTTCAGCTTTTTGGAATTCTTTTTCATCATCCTCAGTCATTTTCAATGGTTTATTGAATTCCTTTTTCATAACCTTCTTGCAATATTTGACTTCCTCCAGCATAGCTTTCATGAATTTGTACACAGCCTTTTCACCCCTGTATATTACTGCTGGTTTGCTGTATTTATCATCATAACAACAAACTACTTTATAGCCGTGGCCACAGTCAGTATGCTTCTGATAGGCTTCAGTGTATGATTTATCATTGTTGGGTTGACAACCGTGTATTTTTTCAGTGATGGCCTCAAAATCAGCATAGATCACAAATGGTACCTGCTGTTGTTTATGAAAGTTGTTGAATTTCAGTATGTTTTTATCTTTGTTTGGCATTTTTATTGCCTGTGTGCCATTTACTTGCATGCAGTTGCCCTTGTGATCATTCAACACCCTTTCAGAGCTGAAGCATTGAAGACAGTGCATACAAAAGTGTTTTCTTTCTTTGTGCTTTGTTTGATTGTACATGAACTTATTGAAATAATGCTTGTTTTCATTTTCAGTTATTAGAAGCAGATTCAAGCAGTCTGCATATTTCTCTTTTGATACATATATTGGATAAGGTTGTTTCTCCTCATAACCGAATACATTGATGTTGATCTCATTTTGTTTTTCAATCTTATTGTAATGTTTGGTAGTCATTGGAAATTCAATCCCTGTATAATCCAATTTTTCAATGTATTGCTTGTCTGATTTTTAACCCTCTGTGGGTATTTCTCTTGTGGGTTCAGGTGTCTGATGTGGCACCATCGGAAGCATTCATTATCCTCATTTTTCAAGTTAATCAAACCCTTTGCACTGTTTCTGAGTTCATTCGGTAGTTTAATGTATGAGGAGCCCTTCATTGGCGCATATTTCACAACATTGAGGTAATGGCTGTCAACAGATTCAATTGTCCAACCTGAACCTTCAGATACCCAAACTGCAATCTTATTCATTATTTGGTGTTTTGACAACTGCAGTGATTCAGTTACTTCCAGATTATTCACAATTGTTTGAGCTGCACTGTTGAAATATGCTGTTTTAAACTCTAATTGTCCATCAGTCATTTTTACAAATGTTACCTTTAGTGTTTCAACGAATTTCAGTCCTTTCATTTCATTCAACGATTTTATAATATTATATGCAACAGCCTTTCTTGTGTTTTGCAGTTGCGCAAGCGGGTCTTTATTATTTTTTATACTGATTTCAAAAGACTCAGTGAAACCTTTTAAAGCTTTCTCTGTTTGTACAATCTTAGTCCTGGGTGCAATCGCTGGCTTTTGAATCACCTGTTTGGTTCTGGGCTGGGATCGGTCTCTTTTTCAATTGTTCTATTTCTTCCAACCATTCTTTTGGTGGTGCTGGTAATCTTTTTCTTTCGAAGTAATCAACCAATTCTTTCACAGTTGGTCTTTTCGTCCTTGGGGCGGGAATTGGTCTTGTTCTTGGTTTAGGCATAGGTTTTGTGTCATCAACTATAATAACTTTAGGCTTTTTCTGCTGCTTCAACAGCAATTCGATTAGCTTAGATTTGCTCAATTTTTTAAGACTTTTCTTGTCCATATTACTACTAGTTTCGATAATTTTTTCCATTTGTAATATATATATATAGTTATTATTTCTTTAACAATTAACATGATTAAATTGTTTTAAAGAGATATTATATAAACTATATTATTATGAGTAAGATTGAAATCAATGAATGCGTTTACCATATTCATCCAATTTATGATCTGTATGCTTCTGATAAGGATGGAAATGTTATTAATATTATCAAAAAAATGCCTATGAATGGAGTCAAAAATAATTGTGGTTATATGATGTGTTGTGTGAGAAAACATGGCCAAAAGGGTCAAAAAACGTATTTTGTCCATCGATTTGTATGGGAATGTCACAACGGTGTTATTCCAGAAGGAAAAGTCATCGACCATATTAATAATAACAAGGAAGATAATCGTTTGTGTAATCTACAACTTGTAACACAACAACAGAATTGCAAGAAATCAGCTGAAGGTCGTGATTATTCATTTGTTGCTAATAATCATAAAAATAAAAAATGTGTTAAAGCGACTAATATCAACAATAAAGAAGTTTTATACTTCAACAGTTTGTATGCTGTTCAAAAACATCTTCAAATTAATGTTGGTATTGTTAAAATGGTTTGTGAAAGTATCAATAATTGTAAATCAGGTGTGTCAAAAAAGGATGGACATTCATATAAATTCGAGTATGTTGAAAAAGAGGATTTACCAGATGATTTTTATTTAAAATCGACTAATGAAAGACCAAAAAGTGATGAGGAAAGAAAGAAAAACAGAACAAAATACATGTTAAATAAACCTTGGTATTGTGACGTTTGCAAGACAGGACGAAACTACACACTCGCTGGGAAATGGTGTCACATAAAGACGAAAAAACACCAATCAAATATTAATGCTTAATTACAGTTCGAAGGATCCAGTATTTGGATCACTTGAATTTTTCTCTTCTTGATAAGTATAATTTACTTTCTTTCATATGCTTAGTTATTTCGTGGATTAAGTCTTCGAAACTATTGCTCATGGTGTACTTGCATTTGTTTTTTTCATACATCTGCTTCATGATTTTTTGTTTATCCGACACTTGGTACACACCAGTTGGAGTTTTGAATTCAAGACATAGAGCATTGTATTTTCTAGTGGGATTCAACAGCATTAAATCACACTGACCAGCCATATATCCTTTGTTGTAACTTCTGATTCTCATATTTGAGCTTATTTGATTTTCACCTAGACCGACAATCATTAAAGCATCTTCATATTTTTTTCTGATGAATGATACAATCTTGCAGTGCAGATCATTTTCACTTTCAATCATCAGCATGTTATTACTTCTATCATTGAACTGTTTGTAATATCCCTGTTTTCTGATTGATGGTAATACTTTTGATGTAACCCAATGTTTGAATTTTATGGCTTCTTGTTTTTTGGAAGACAGTATAAGGGAATAAAATCCTGATTCATTTATAAAAAAACATTTATAAGACTGTTTGACCTGATGGACACTTTCGGTCCCTCTGCTTCCGACCTGATGGACACTTTCGGTCCCTCTGCTTCCAATGCTTCCGACCTGATGGACACTTTCGGTCCCTCTGCTATTCGTCATTATTTTGAGGTCTATCAAGATTTTATCATCAGATACAACATGATCTCTGATTGCTCTTTGCGGATTTTTATAGTCAAGAATTTTGGCTATATCTCTTCCTCTAAACCAAACGTCATTTTTATCATCAACATAACAGTCTATTGACACATCTAATTCTTTATTATCGTAGGAATATTTTTGCATTTGTATATTATATTAATTTATTTTTTAATTCATTTTCGACCTGTGTTTAAATATAGTCAGGAATAATAATATTCTTGGCTACATAATAGCAAATAACAGATATACTGTAGGTCTCCTTCACATATATGTTAGATAATTTTCTCTTTATTATAATGTTCACTCGCACACAAGCGACATGTTAACAACAACAAGATTTATTGCATAAGCCCAGTTCTACAAGCACGTGGAGGCTATGATAATGTATTATAATTATGCAAATTAATCATGACACCTCCCTTCCTTTAAAACAAGATAAACCTGGAATGAATGATTAACTAATCATCAAGCAATAATCAATAAAATGAACTTTGCTCAAATGTTTGCATTGTTTGCTGTAACAGAACAGTTCAGTTCATAACATAGTCCTTGTATCTTGCTGGCAATCTCACAGTACGGCCACTGGAGGTACACTTTGCTTGTGTCGGCAGAGGGCTGCTTTCATTGGCAACAGGCAGGGCCGAATCAGCATTACTAACAGGAACCGCGGGTGTGTCAGAGACAGGCGGTATCACTGCTTCATCTAGGGGTGGTCCCGTACTCACTACTGGGGGCTCATTTGTTAGCAACAAATGTCGACGATTGCGACGGTATGCAGTGCCGTCAGGTGTTGAGACTACGTAGGATCTAGGAGCTGTATGCTGCGCAGTAACAGTTGCCGGCTCCCAGGTCTTTCCCATTCGTATACGCACTGTTTCATGTGGCTTGATCTCAGGTAACCGCTTTACGCTGCGATCGTAGTACATCTTCTGTTTATCCCTACGCTCTTTGAGCTTGTCATAGGCATTGTGAACCACTCGAGGCTTCAAGAGGGATACCGTAGAAGGCAACTTGGACTTCAACATGCGACTCATCAACAATTGTGCAGGTGACTCCTTTAGTCCTGAGACTGGAGTGTTCCTGTACTCCAGGAGAGCTATATACGGGTCATTTCCATCTTCAAATGCTTTCCTAAGCAGCTTCTTGATGGTTTGTATCGCCCTTTCACTCATCCCATTGGACTGTGGGTATCTGGGACTTGAGGTGGTGACTTGAAATCCCCAATCTTTTGCAAACTGATGAAATTCCTTGCTTGAAAAGGGCATGTTATCAGCAATAACTTCATCTGGGATTCCATGCCGGGCGTACATAGATTTCATACCAGTTATAACAGAACCAGCTGTCTTGTCTCTTAGGAGACAAAGTTCAGGGTACTTAGAATAATAATCAACAACAAGTAAATATGACTTAGAGTTCAGTTCAAATATGTCTGCACCTAGCTTCTGCCATGGCCTCTGAGGGACTTCATGGGGTAATAAGGGCTCCTTCTGATTCTCTCTTTGGTACTTTAGACATACAGAACACTTGGAGATCATTCTTTCAATTGCAGTAGACATACCGGGCCAATAAACGACAGCTCTAGCCCTTGACTTGCATTTCTCCATACCAAGGTGACTCTCATGTATGCAGTTTAGAACACCCTGTCTCATCTCTTGAGGGATTATGAGCTTCTCACCAAGGAATAACAGACCTTCAGCTTCATGAATTTCAGCTCGCAAATTCCAGTAGTAGGCAACGGATGCAGGTAATTTGCTTTTGTGGGATGGCCAACCATTCTTTACAACTTTACTTAACATCTGAAGGATTTCATCTTGAGCTGTTGCTTCTTTCATCTGGGCAAGCTTCTCTTTAGTCATAGGAAGACGTTCCACGAGGCTGTGGACGATTACTTCCATGTCATCACTTAATTCTTGCTCCGAGGGTGGTTCATCCAAGTAGGCTCTTGAAAGTGTATCTGCAACATACATGTACTTGCCAGGGACATAGGTGATGTTAACTTCGTACTTCTGAAGTCTGAGAAGCAGCCGTTGGAGCCTTGGAGATACTTTGGTCAGCGGCTTCTTGTTAACAGACACTAGAGGCTTATGGTCTGACTCCACATCCACTGGCCGCCCATACACATAATGGTTAAATCTCTCGCAGCCAAATACAACTGCAAGAAGTTCCTTCTCTATTTGGGCGTAATGCTCCTCCGCTTGGGTGAGGGAACGAGAAGCGTAAGCGATCGGGTGTCCATCTTGGAGGACACATGCCCCAAGACCAGACTTAGAGGCATCCACTTGCAATTTGACTGGTTTGGTGGGGTCATAGAATTTCAGAAGAGGCTGACTAGAGAGGATGTGTTTCAGACGCTCTACTGCTTGAGTATGCTCATATGACCAGATCCACATAGCATCTTTCTTTAGAAGATTTCGCAAGGGCGCAGTAATTTCTGACTGATTAGGAATGAACTGGGAGAAATAATTCACCATCCCTAAGAACCTCTGCAACTCTTCTTTGCTCTGAGGCAAGGGCAACTGTGTGATAGCACGCACTTTCTCAACATCAGGTTTCAGTCCTGATTCAGAAACAATGTTTCCCATGTACTTGACTTCACTAACTTTGTATTGCAGCTTTGCAGAGTTGAACTTTACATTTGCTTGTCGAGCTCTTTCCAGAAGCTTAAGCATAGTTTCATCATGTTCCTTCTCATCTGTAGCTGCAACAATGATGTCATCAAATATGACCTCCACACCATCAATATCTCCAAACAGGGCTTCATTCTTCTTTTGGAACACCTCAGGTGCTGAACTTATGCCGAATGGCATACGCTTAAACCGATAGCGGCCGAAGGGGGTATTGAATGTACAGAGGTGGGAACTTTCTTCATCTAAGGGCACCTGCCAGAAACCATCTTTTTCATCTACAATGGAGAAAACTTTCTTGCCACTGAGGCGACTTGCAATGTCCTCTGCTGTGGGTATCCTGTGGTGCTCTCTCCGAATAGCCTTGTTGAGATCTCTAGGATCCAAGCACAGTCTCAAAGAACCATCACGCTTTTCAACAATGACTAAGCTGTTAACCCATGGGGTGGGTCTGTCAACTTTCTGGACAACATCTTTCTCCTCCAACTCTTGAAGTTTTGCTTTAAGTTTCTCAAGTAGGGAATACGGTATTCTTCGAGGCGGGTGAATGACGGGCTGAACGGAGTCATCCAGCTCAATGTGGTACTCGCCTTTCATGCAGCCTAACCCACTGAACACATCAGCAAACTTGTCAACAATCTCTTCTTTTGTGCGAGGGGCCTGGGCAACACTTTCTACTCTTTTCACCAGATTTAATTTTGAGCACGCCGAGAGCCCCAAAATTGGTGGTGAATTAACAGCAGCAACGAAAAATGGAAGGCTTTCCTTTAATCCTTGAGCCTCACAAGCCAGGGTGACTTTCCCTTCGGGTTTTACCTTGAAATCTCCATACGAAGACAGAACAACACTGGTATGCATTAAAGGTGGCTTGTTCTGGAGTTCGGAGTAGACGCTGAGTGGCAAAACATTCGCTTCGGCGCCAGTATCCAGCTTGAATTTAACAGACGATCCACCGACTGTTACGGTGGAGAACCAAGCTGAATCAGTAGCCACACCGGTGACTGTTCCGATAAATAACTCTTCGGTTTGGACTTTGCACTGTCGACCAATGGCGCCGTCTTGGCTCGGAGTCACAGTGTGTACTCGAGAATTCTTCTGTGGGCACATCTTAGCGTAGTGATGTTTCCCTTTGCAGATGTGACAGTGTCTTCCAAACGCTGGACACGATCGCGGGTAGTGCTTTGTTCCACAATTCTTGCAGTTAAATTGCTGCAGCTGGCGCGATGTTGTGGCGGGCGCTGGCTTGGTTGGTTTGTTTCTTGGTTTTACCGCGTGAACGGGGATCTTCTCCGAAGTCTGCACTTCCTTTAGTTGTTTAGCGCTAGCTTCTGCCGCTCTGCAAAGACTCGCCGCTTTCTCAAGGGTAAGATCAGACGATTCACGAAGCAATCTCTCTTTAAGACGAGTGTCACTTACACCAAATACAATTCGGTCTCGAATCAGGCTATCTTGCTGGGCGCCAAATTCACATGACTTCGCACGAGTCTTCAATTCGGTGATAAACTGATCGATAGATTCGCCCTCTTGTTGTTTACGTTCCCAGAACTTGTATCTTTCGAACACAGTATTCTTTCTCGGATTGAAATAATCTTCAAACTTTTTCTTCAGGTGATCAATCTTGTTAGGATCTTCACCAGTAGCGAATCGGAACGTATTGTATATCTCGAGCGCTTCTTCGCCGATTGTGTGCAGCAGAATGGCGCACCGCACCTTTTGATCTTCTTCGATCTTTCCCGACGCCGTCAAATATAAGTCAAAGCGTTGCACCCATCTCCTCCAATTCTCGGCAAGATTCCCTTCAAGCACTAGAGCTCCTGGAGGCTTGAAAACTTCCATATTTCACTTCTGACACCATATAATGTTCACTCGCACACAAGCGACATGTTAACAACAACAAGATTTATTGCATAAGCCCAGTTCTACAAGCACGTGGAGGCTATGATAATGTATTATAATTATGCAAATTAATCATGACATTTATAATATGTCTTTTAAATCCTTGAACGGTATCCAACTGTTGAAGTCATCGCTATATCCCTTCCACTTCACCAAAGCTTGTTTCTTTTTGTAATCTCTGCGAATGACTTTATCAATACGGAATACATCCTGTCTGGCTTTCAATAATTCAGCTTCATAAAAACTCCCTTCAATATCTTCTCCTCTAAGATCTTTTAGTTTGTATGTTATTGGATTAGTGTACTGGATTTTATCAACTGTAAACACTTCTTCAGTCCAATTTGGTGTATAGCCCTTGTCGAACACATTCCGTTTATACTTGGATATTCGGACCTTGTCACCTATTTTAAATTTTGGTTTCTGTTTTAATGTTTTCATATCACCATACAAATTGAAGTAAACAGTTCCTTCATTCCTCTTATCAGATGCTTCAACGGGTGTCATCTTTGTGCTTGAATGTTTTGTGTTGTTGTACTGTTTCACTAATTTTGGTAACATGTCTAAATACTGTGTATTACCTTGAACAGTGAACTGCTTCCACATTTTGGACTTCATTGTCCTATTCCATCTTTCAACTACTGATGACTTCTCTTCATTCTCAGTTGAGTACATCTGTACACTATGTTTCTCTAGCAAGTCCTTCAAGTGTTTGTTGTAAAACTCTTTTCCCTTGTCGACCCATAAATACTGTGGTTTTCTGCCTCCTTGAATATTGTTTTGAATGCTTCAGTGACAGATTCACCTTTCTTATCCTTCAATGGGACAATCCAACCATATTTGCTGAAGACATCAATGACCATAAGAAGATATCGATAACCTTTATTCCATTTACTGAACTGTTGCATTTCAACTAGATCACTTGCCCATATTTCATCAATTTTATTTACAATCACACGCCGCCGAGTGAAATTTCGTTTTATGGGTGCATGTAATTCATCAGCTAGTTTTTCTTGCCAGTTTTCTTCACTCGACGGCTTTTTCCGTTTTTTGAAACACCAAGACCTAATTTCTGTTTTTTGTCGATTAAGAATCTAGCTGTTTGACCCCATTTTGGCATCTCACCATATGGTATTTGATCTAGTGACTCGACCATTGTTCTATCACAATCACCTTTATTTTTTCCCATATCATAACAAATATCATGATAAGCTGCTATTTCATCCACCTTATTGTAAGGTTGTACATTCCATTTCAAGACCTCACCAGTATTTGGATCATATTCCAACTGCTCATGCAATGGATTGTATGGTCCCATATACTTATACTTACTTGGAGTCCAACCTGCGTTTGGTTTAGGAAGCTTGCCAATTACCTTATGGATATCAATCGCGCCTCCCATTTTATTGATTTTAGCTACCCATTTTTGTATATCTTCTGGTTTTGCATACATGATATCTCCAAGCAATGAGCCACCACGTGTATAATCAACTCCAGCAATATCTGTTTTATACATTTTTTTCTTGTCAGAGCGTTTGGGTCTAATAGCAGTGCTCAATTGCATTAAGCCTTCTTTACCAACCTTTGTGATTGCAGGCTTTGCGAGGGAAAGTCCTTTGTCAATTAATTTCTTTTGCAGCTTTGGATTTCTCATAGCTTCAGAAGCATAATATCTTCCCATTTCTACACCTTTCTTTGCTAAATAAGGGACTCCATGTTCTAAGAATCCTGTTAGTGCCATATCTGCGGCTGAATCTAGTATGCCCGCCCCTTCAGACGGGCTTATTAGTTTCCCCGATTTCTGACAAATTTAGTCTTTGTGATTCCACATTCAGCACAAGTACATTTCATCACAGTTCGACCATTTTTTGTCTTTTGATATCTTTCACTTCCTGGTACACATTCAGTGACTTTCTTCTGTTTCACACAATATGATTTTACCATTACACATATAAGTTAGATATTTTCAAAGTAGTCTATGATAAACCTGTGATTGACACTCGTATCTGTTGGACTGAATTTGGAATTGTGTATTATATCCAGAATCGATCTGCCTTTTTGTCTCTCAAGAAGATAGTACAAACACCAATATCCACATAATACTGATTCCCTTTCTTGTATCTCATCACCAGAGTATTCAAGTTGTTTACCGCTTGCAGCCATATACATTTGAACTTCTGTTGGCATCATTAAACCGAAAGAGTCGAAGTATTCACAGTATTTATCATTTTTGAAATTCCTATAACAAACCCAATGAGTACCAGGTCCAATTTTGGAATCAAGATTGACTATCCCACATTCATTGTTTCTCATCAGGTTCGGCAGATTGTCTCTTGAAAATACTCCTCTAAAATGTTTTATTCCAAGTTGTTTAACCCAATTGATTAAATCAAAGTTGGATAAGGGTTTATTTACAAAATGGTTCCTAGTATGGGGATTGAATTGAATGGACTGTTTTTGCCTAGTAGAAGTCCTTTTCCCTTTGTCTTTTTTTTTTTTCATTCCATTACCGATTGGAACGTGAACATCTAATGACCGTCTTGGACGGCTGCTTTCAACATGCAATCATTTTCCAGTTAATTTTCTAATTGCTTCTATGGCCAAAGGAATTCCAATACTGGCGAGTATTGTTCCAATACCCTTTCCAGTCTGCGCTTTTGTTGGTTTGATAACAACGTCTCCACCATACTGCATTTTTTGAATAATATCTGCCATCTGTCTCGTATTCAATAAATTTCCTACATTCAATAATTGGGATAAATTGGCATTAGGAATAAGAAATCCTCCACTTTGTTTCTTCCCAAATAGTTTATCAACACCGAGACTTGCTAATGAAGAAAGAGCACCTGTAGCCAATGCTGGAGCCGCTTTAGCTACTGCTTTACCTGCATAAGGCAATAGTCTTGTTCCAAGTGAAAAAAGACTGGACCAAAGAGAGCCTCCTTCTACAACTGCTTTTCTGATTTGATTTTTTGATATCTTGATGTCTGAACCTTTTCCTGATCTACTCGATTTAATCAGTTTGTTGATTTGTGTCTTAGTCAACATTAGTTGATCATTTCCAGACAATTCACTATGTGTCAACCTGATTGTTACAGGCGAATTTGTTGCATAAGCTTTTGCTAGCTTTTGTTTCTGACCCTGTGAAAGTTTCACTCCATGAGGATGATAAGTAGTCATATAATATATGTTTATACTAAATTGTATTTAATACAAACAATCATTTAATTTAATTATTTAATTTATTCAATTTATTTAATTTATTTACAATTAATTATTTAATTTACATAGATCTCAGAATTAATTTTCCATCAGTCTTTCTCATCTCAATATCCTGCTCATAGAGGACCAGTGCATACACACTGTAATCAGCATTTGTTGCAGCACTCAAAGTGTATTTGAAAGTCAGTTTTGTCATTCCATCTTTAATATCCTGTTTCTGTTTTGTCAGATCAAAGTAAATGAAAGGGAATATTGTACCGAAATTGCCCCTGTCAAGAAGGGTACTTTCACTGAAATCATTTACAGCTTGAACATATTTCAAAACATCTCTAAATACTCTTGTTGGTTCTGTTGATGGTTTATAATGAACCTCTGGATAATCATTTCCATTGCCAACTTCAAGATAACAATCAGTCAAAGTTCGGTTATTTGCAACTGAGAATGTTTATAGAGAAATTTATTGGCTGTCTGAGACGAATCATTGGCATCATTGATGATGAATACAAAGACATGCCTGGGTTTGTTTATTCCTGTGGAAATACGGACATTGGCAGTCTGTTGTCTTGTTGAATTGCCTCTCTCAACCATTTCTCTCATGTAAGTCCACTTTCTGTTGTCAAGATACTTGCTCATGTACAAAGACTTTCCCGCAGAATTGAAAACAATACGAGGAACAATTAGCTGGAATTTAGTTAGTTCCACACGACATTCATCAGAAGCCTGCCAAATCATATTGTCATCACTTTCAAGTGTCAGGTTCAACTCTATTTTTGAGTTAGGCATAAGTTCATCCCAAAAGCTCTTGAAAAAACCGTATCTGTTCAATGCAATTTCTGCATTTACAGAACCATTTGCATCATTCAACAGATTCTTTCTTTTTGTAAATCCAACGTTATAAGCAGCTTGTGCCACTCTGTTTTCAGCACCTCTGCTGGTGTCAAGATATAATAACTCATTGGTTCCCTGACTTACAGCATAACCCTGTGAATACTCAAGCAATGACTTAATATTTGTGGCTTGGTTAGCATCTCGGCATTCATAAACATCAAGACCATTCATTTTTACATTAATGGTGTTAATAAGAGCGTGGACTGAATTAACAATACCATTTTGATCTGCAGCAGCAATGTCAGCTCCATCTGCAAGCTTTTTTACAATGAAAATAACATTCAAACGGGCATTATACCAGTCAAATGGTGTAGTCTCTCCACTGTTATGAACAACGAAACGGTAACCTTTTTTCCTCTGATGAGCATTATTTGCTACTACAGTATTAAGTGCTGTCTCTAGTTCGAACACCACATCTTCATATCGCTCGATATGTTTTGAGTCACGATAGTTTGACATATATTATTGTGTTAGATAAAAGTTATTTTATTTTACGAGGTCTTCCTCTCTTTCTTTTGATTAAACCACCAATCTGGCTCACACTCTCAGTTCCACTCTTGTTTCCACTCTTTCTCTTTTTCAAAAGTTCTATGATTTTGTCACCAGCTTTTTTGCCAGCATGTTCACCAATTGTTGTGGCTGCTTTTTTTACAGCTGTTTTGGCAATGTCAGTAAAGATGCCTTCACCATGTTGTTCATATTTTTTAAACTCAAACCGTTTCATATACTATTAGGTTTTATAATTCCACACCTCTCAAGAATAACTCAATATACCAATCTATCCCATTTAAATCGACTGGAGCTCTAGAAGAGTCTGTGACATAAAAGCGTATTGAGCTGATTGTATGTGTTGAGACAGGATTCCATGAAAGAAAACGAGGTTTGTAAGTGAAAGGTAAACTTCTAACGAGATCTGTGACTGGAATGACTGCGATTGTATTTGTACTATTTCCATCAACAATGCTATCTATCACCATATCACAATTGATATAAATTTCATCTACTCCTCTTGTAATATCAGGTAGATTTGTTCCATATTCTGTGGCTGAAACTAATTTTGAATCGAAACCGATAAGTTTTCTGAAATCAAGATTTCTCAGATCCACTCGATAGTTTTCATCAAGTTCAATCAAAATGCGATATGTTGACAAAACGAAATACATGTTAATACCATACAGGAATCTTGATTTGTCTGTTTCAGATGGATTCAGTACATGGCTATTTTTACTCATATACTCATGAATGTAACTATTGATGTCGTCGTATGAATACATCCCGTCAACGAATGTTATTGTTTCCCAGTTTACACCTTTGTTATAGCTGTATTTCATTTGATTATTTTCAAAAATATCTCTGATATTGTACCAACTGTATGTCATATTGATAACATTCACAGCCATTTCATATTTCAAATCATTCGTTAATTTAAGAGGTGTATTGAATCTTTTTTCAAAATCATGACTCTTGCTGACACCAATTTTGTCTCTGTTTTTACTGTTGAATCGTAATGAAATTTCTGTCATATACTTTTACATTAGATATTTCATCATTATTTTATTCAACTCACCGGTTTTCAGGATTCCCAGTCTGTTCAATGTATGCAATATTTTTGTGAATTCATTTTGAACATTTTTGCTGTTGTTGCCGGCTGAAATAGATCCACCAAGCAACTGCAGTCTTGAAAGCATGTCTCCCAAAAATGCATCCCTTGAACCCATTGCACCTCTTCTCCTTCCCATGCCTGAACCAACAGTTTGTGCACCTTCCTTAACAGTTTCCATTCTTTTTCGGTACTTTTGCAGTAATTTGATCCTTTGAGTTAATTCATATATCTTATCTTTGTTTTTATCCCTATTTGTTTTGGTTGTTGATAGATGAGCTTTTTGTCTTCCAAGTTGTCTGGTTATTTCACCAATATTTTTGTTATACTTTCGATGTCGATTGTACCATCCATTATCCTATCTAAAATTGTTGTTGGAGGAGACAATTCATATTCTTGTAATACCTTAACCTCATCAAGTGAGAAACCTTTATCAAGATTTGACTTATACTTTGGTTCTGTTTCAGTCAACATTTTAGGTTTGTAATCAATTGGTAATGTTGTTTTCATTGGTACTGATTCAGGTAACGTGTTTAATAGCATAAGATCTTCAAAACCGGATGTCAAGGCTTTTTGATTTTTTTTTCAACTGTTCAATAACTTCATCCTGTTTTTTGTCGACACTTTCTTTCACACTCTTCTGGACATCAATAGAGGGTTTCAGTAATTCTGATGTTGTATCATAAGCATCCTGTTTTCTGTTTTCATAAGTCTTGATAACCTCACGAACTTCTCTAGTTTTATTTCCAGCTTCAATTCCACTTTTTAGAAGCCTTTTCATACGTTCTATATCCATATACAATTGTGTTAGACTAATCTAAACTATTAACATATGGAAATTCCAAATTATGATATTCAGGGTTCAAAGAATTCATTCAGACAGTTGTATCCGTATATGCCAAAAGATACATTTAGAATGTTATTGGCTGGTAATTCTGGATCTGGAAAGACAACATTGTTCATGCATCTGATTATGGAACCGTTGGTCTATTATGATCAGATACATCTTTATGCAAAAAATTTGGATCAAGACAAGTACAAATATCTTCGGAAAGTAATGGATGAAATAAGCAGTCACATTGGATATCCTGCCTTGGTTTGCAGTCAAGAAGAGATATTGCCAGTTGAACAAATAAAAGACACAGATTTGCAGCGATTGGTTGTTTTTGATGATTTTGTCACTGACAAGAAACAAGATCAGATAATCAGCTATTTCATTCAGGGGAGACACAAGAACTGTTCAGTCATATATCTCACACAATCATTCTATGGCTGTCCAAAATCAATCAGACTCAATTGCAGTCACTTCTGCCTTTATGATTTCCCATCCTCAAGAGAAAGGAACTTGATTGCACAAGAACTTGGAATAGACAAGAAGAAATACATTGAAGCAACCAAGAAACCATATTCCTTCTGTTATGTCGACAAGCCAATGAAAACAATCAAGAGAAATTTTTATGGTGCAGTTTAATCTAATCTAATATTATATGGCAACATTCAATCCTTGTCCGAATGGATATGAAATAATTCTTCCAAAAGGTAAAAAAGATAACAATGACAACAATGACAACAATGACAACAATGGTAATTCATAGAACAAACTTTCTGTGTTATCTAATCTAATATTATATGGGAGTTTTTAATTCTCCACAAAATCAAGATAAAACAAAAACTGGAACTGGTGAAAGAGGTCCAGCTGGTCCAATTGGTCCCAAAGGTGATAAAGGTGACAGAGGCCCAAAAGGTAATACAGGTGCAATTGGTCCACAAGGAGCTACTGGAGCTGTTGGTCCCAAAGGTGATGGATTCAAATTAACACAAGATGGTAATTATGACATTGAAAACAAAAAAATTAGTAATGTAGCAGACCCAACTTCTAACAAAGATGCTGTTAATATGAGATACGTCAACGATGCTGTTTTATCAATTGAAGGAACACGTGTTAATCCATTTAAATTTCTTCTTGAAGATATATCAAAAACAACTATTCTTAGAAATGCGAATAATCTACAATTGGAAAATTTTAATAAAAGCCCTTACTCAATAAATAAAAAAGCCTTGTCTTTTGTTATTCCTACTGCTGGTCTTACAACTGTTCTTCGTTTTGATTTGTCACAATTGGAAGTTTCAAAGTACACTTTAGTTGTTGAGTTTTATACTGATGGTAACCCAAATAATGCAACAGTCGATGACGACAATCTGTCATCTAATTTAATTGAAAGAAAGGATTCAATAAAAAGAGCATTTCCAAAGACTCATCTTGTTGATGGTTATCTCAAAAGAATATTCTTCCTTGAAAAAACAAGTCATGGTTCCACATCAATGGAGTTATTGTTGATCTCACCATATTTATCAAATAATGCCAAACATCATGTCATAGTTTATGGTGTTTATGGATTTTCTAATATCATTTTATCACATATTCACGACCCAGCTTTTGAAATAGAAGCAGGAAGAATTGTATTTAATAATGAGGTTAAAATGAGTTTTCATAGAATAGTCAATGTTGCACGCCCTATACTTCCACAAGACTGTGCAACTAAAAAATACGTTGATGATGGTGTAATAGGTAAAGTGAGTACAACATATCTCAATAATAACTTTGTGAAAAAAGATGGAAGCGTTGCGATGACTTCTGATTTGAATCTTGGAGGTAACAAATTGACTAATGTAGCAGCGCCAACAGCAAACAATGATACAGCCACAAAGGGGTATGTTGATACTGAAATTGCTGGAATTACTGGCATTGATGTTTCACCATTTCTTAAAAAAGATGGAAGTGTTGCAATGACTGGAGATTTGGACATGGGTGACAATAAAATAACAAATGTTGGGGCTCCAACTTCTGACAAAGATTCTGCCAACAAAAAGTATGTTGATGACCTTGTTCTTTCAGCATCTGGTACTCAACGCAACCCATTCGCTTTTCTGTTAAAAGACAAAACCAAGTCTTCTGCAGTCAGTGGTGTGGAAAACCTTCAAATTGAGAATTTTGACAGATCACCTTATCACATAAACAAGTCGTCATTGTCTTTTTTCATCAAACGAAGAGGCAACTTTACATCCACAATTCGTTTTGATGTTTCATCTTTGAGAAACAGTCAGTACACTTTTGTTGTTGAGTTTTACTCACCATCAGACCCACGCCAAGCTACAATTGGGCTCGATCTTCGCACATTGAACATACGTGGCGTCGGACAGCCATTTCAAAAACCTTTTCTCAAAACCCCGTATGTTGATGGTTATATGAAGAAGCTTTTCCGAATCGAAAAAACTGGTGGCGGTCAAGCGTTAATTGAGGTTTTACTTTTTAGCACAGCTCCCGCGTCTAACACCAAAACACATATCATCGTTTATGGGGCCTATGGCTATCATACCAATTTGTCTTACTTTCTCCATGACCCAGCTTATGAAATTGAAAACGGCCATGTTGCGTTTGGTAGTAATATTGACATGAAATTGAACAAAATCATCAACCTGCAGGATACCCCCTCAAACCCACAAGATGCTGTAAACAAAAGTTATGTGGACCAGAGGTTGCAAACCAAACTCGATATGATTGCACAACAAAATCTGAATATGAACAACAATGCCATTACTGATCTTGCTCCACCCGTAAATTTAGATGATGCGGTTACAAAAAGATATACTGACGAGTATTTTCTTCGACAAGACGGTTCGACTGCAATGTATGGCGATTTGTCGATGGGTGGAAATAGAGTGACGAATATAGCGGACCCGTCGAATGAAACTGATGCAGTGAACTTCAGAGTTTTAAATCGAGCTGGAGTAGTTATGAGAGCAAACGCTTTATTATTGAATGGAACAAATGCGATGGCAGCGGATATGAAACTTGGAGGGCATAAAATCATTAACTTAAAAGAAGGAACAAATAAAACCGACGCCGTAAATTTAGATCAATTAGAAAAAAGTCATATTTCATCTGCTTCTCATCCAAAGAATGCTTTCAAATATTTGATGAATGATATCGATGAAATTAGCACTGAATATGGCTTGACAGTTAATGGATATGTCAATTTACCTCGTTCACCACATTTGATTTTAAAAAATGTCATTGATGTAGACTTGAATAAAGAAGCTAATCATATTTACAGAGCTAGAATCGGATTTAATATGTACACAATAAAAGATGGAAAATACACATTTATTCTTGAATGGCTATTTCCTGATTATGAAGGAATGAGTCTTAGTAGTGTAACATTCAATGCAACTGGTGGAATTACAATTCATAAAACTGTAGGGAGAAAATTTGATAACAGAAATGAAGATCATTCGAGATATTTATTATGGATTGAAAAACCTTCAGTAAGTTCACCACCTGAATATTTATATTGTACGATTCATATTAATGCTAACCCAACTTATGCAAATAAGTACAAAGTTCATTGTGTTGCATATGGTATTGATTTCGAAGCAGCAGACGTTCCATCAAGTGTTTACGACTTCACTGAAGCTTATAAAATCGTGAATGAAACAATACAATTACAAACTGATTTAGATTTGAATGGTTTTGATGTGAAAGAAAATGAAGAATGGTTGTTTGGTGGAGACAATGGCGAATTGACAATGCTGAATAATATTAATATGAACAGCTATTTGATAAAAGAGGCTAAAATTGGTGGTGATTTAAATCTGAATGGCTATAGAATTCATAATAACAGTTTGAATCTATTTCGTTCAAGCGTTACAGGTGTAACTATGGAAACGGCTTTCGATTTGGGTGGATTTGCTCTTTACAGGCCGAAATTAGGAGGTGATCTAAATTTGAATGGGAATGGAATAATCGGTCAAATACAATATTTAAATTGCTCTGTCAAAGCCAAACAAGGACATAATAAGAATGCTTTAAAGCCTGTATTGATAAATGGCTCTGATTTTTTAGTCATTCATAACAATAACTTTCACATTAAGAATATGTATGTAATACAAGGAACAAAACCCGGAATATTCTACTTCAAGACAAAAGCTGAAGGTGCTGGAAATTTGCCATTACCAGCAACAATTTTTGAATACAGACATGGTTCTGCGGGTAGAAACATCACAACGGTTGACGTCAATAAATCATTATCGAGAGGCTATCTTATAATTGACTATTCACATCCCAATAGTGGAGAATTTGATACAGCATTCACACTTGAAGTAATTATGAATTAATCTAAATTAATATTATAATGGGAGTTTTTAATTCTCCACAAAATCAAGATAATAAAGGTGATAAAGGCGATACTGGTGCAATTGGTCCTAAAGGTGAGAGAGGTGATAAAGGAATTGGTTTTACATGAACACAAGATGGTCACTGTGATCTTGGAAACAAACATTTAACTAATGTAAAAGCAGGCACTGATTCTGATCATGTTGTAATAAAATCACAAGTTTCAGATATTGTCAGAGATAGTTTTTTGGATTTATGGGTTTCTGAATTCATCAGATTAAACTCTAAATGTACTTATCAAATCGACAGAGCGAATAATAATTTTTATAGATATGAATGCAGACAGAAAAGTTGAAACATTATATGATCTCTCAAATGAAGAAAATAATGCAACGCAATCAACTTTAAACATAAGACCCACTGTTTGTACCAAGGCTGAGAAACATAATGGACGTTATTTTTTGAAGTTTGATGGATCACAGAGAATGATAAGTCAAATCAATTTGAATAATGATGTTGTTAATATCTTCATTGTTTATAAATTAAATTCAAATACAGGTGGAAGTCCATGGAAAAATGGTCTTTTTGGTCATGATAATAGAGGTTATGATAAGTTTGTCAGCTATTACAATGGTTCAAATTTAGTTATAAGTGGTGTTGATGAAAAGAATTGTGTGTATTTCGGTCCTGATGCTTCCATACAGAACTTCAGAAAGATATCAGATTATTCCTCAAATGACTTGGGGCAGATTAATGTTTGGCACTGCTTGTCCGTTCATTGGGATAATTTATCTTCTCCAAATACCAATACCAGCAAGATCTATTGGAATGGAAAACATATGGCAGATTTTACAGCGGCTAACAGAACTGGTAGCACACAAATGACTTTCGGTGATTTGAATCCAAGCTCCATAGCACCATTGGACGGTTGTATTATTTTTTTCTGTGTTTACTTGGATTCTATATTAGACGAAAAAACAATTTCAGATCATCATCAAATTTTAATCCAACGATATAATATATGATAGAAGACATAATCAAATACGTTGAACATTCATTCGAAGAAACCAAAAAACAGTATCCTTATGTTGATGACTCGATACTTAAATCATCTCTTGTATACCAGTTTCTGTATCATAAGCATTTCAATAAATTGCATACAGTTGAAAACATATTACATGTTCACAAGGATATTGGACTTATTGGCCCTGGGAGTGGTTGTATTACACGATTTCTTGAAAGAACACTTGGTTGGATTGATGTATTGAACTCACATGGTATTCTACATGATGCTTTCGGTAGATTCTATGATTATTATTCACTTGATCGAGGGTACACATATGCTTTGTCAGAGAATGCAACATCAAGATTGATGAAAAGATCTCCATTATGCGGTCAGATCTCTGGAATACTTTATTGCATATTCAAGAGAATAGTTATATAAAATATATGTATGAAAGAGCGAAAAAGCATATTCAGCTGGAACCATATTTCAGGTGAATTAACAGAAGATCAGGTAAATGAATTAAAATCCTATTACCGAACATATCACAGAAAGTGTTGGGCTCATAAACAGGCTGTTAAACGGTTCAAAAAATGGAAATTACTGGGGAATTCCTTGTCCATCATCTTTGCAACTGGGGGTCTCGCCACAAGTGTGGCAACAGGTGGTGTTAGTTTGGTAGCCATCAGTACAGCAGCACTTTTGATACAAGGGTGGATGAAGCATAAGAACCTAGATTTGAAAATCCAAAATTGCACATATGCTTATCAAAGCTATCAACATCTACTCAATTCAATAAAAGACAAGTTGAGAAGTGGTGATTTTGATGCTTCAAGTATACAAATCTCAATGAAGAATATCGATGATTATGTGACTGACAATAGTCCAATTATTGATAAGTTCCTACTGAAATATGATGAAAAATTCACTGCTTGATAATACGAATAATCTTATCAAATCTCAACAATAGAATCTCAACCCAATATTGGTTATAAAATCCAAGCGTCTTTTTTGATCTAGTAACTATTATTTCATCAAATGGAAGATCAATCATTAAAAATATTTGCTTAAGCATAAATTTAGTGCTAATCATTCTTTTACGTTTATTGTTCACCAAGGGAAGCACTTTGTCTATCTCTTGGAATATTTTCAATATTTTGCCTTTATCTTTTACAGAAATTTGAAGTCCATTCTTACGACATATACCATTTATCACATTTTCAATGTGGTACTTCCGATGATATACAGATTTTCGCTTTATTTTATACATACTATTATGAAAGTCAACGTACTCTTTACAATAATCATAACCATGAACTGAACCACAATTTAGACAAACATTTTCACCATCATCGTTAAACATTTTCTGATTATCACAGCAAGGTGCTTTCACACTTTTAACAACTTTGACCAATAGCTGATCACAAAAAGAACATGTGAACTCTCCCATATTCTTTAATTCATTGTGGATTACTGAATTACAACTCATTCTATAATATTATGTGATATTTTATTTTTAAACCATGAGACGAAACCAGTGAGAAATAATAGCTATAGGCGATGACTCATTTCCTGTTTTTCCGAGAATGTCACGCTTGGTGATTTTTCCGAGAATGTCACGCATTTTAATAAACTATAGATTCCATCAGATTGAACCATAAATTCAAAAGTGTGCTGACCTTGGTTCCATCAGATTGAACAACTATATATTCCATCAAATTAAATAACTATATATTCCATCAAATTAAATAACTATATATTCCAGAATACGAGATCATTTTGCTAAAACACCCCATTTTTGATCTGGTACCCCCAAACACTATACTACTCTTGTGTCATTGTGTCATACGATAACTGTCTGCCAATCAGATTTTATTGGAATTCCATGCGGTAATCGCGGCAAGGAAAAGCACTGATACGAATAATGCTTAACCATTACTGCGTTTTTTCAGTTGAAAACGTCAAGAAACAAATAATTCACTAAAAAAAGACCGCCGGTGAAACATGAGAATCCTTTATTTTATCGTAAAGCGATCAAAAGTGTGGGAATAAAACTTTGATTCTGCAGCAGTACGTCTTACAACAAGTGCGCCCGTGAATATTAAATAGTACTTCCACGGTTTCAGGATTTGATTTTCCGATTTCTCTGTGAACCCTAACTCCTCGATCGCGGCAGCACAATCCGCCTTCTTTTGATTTCCGACTTCTTGGTTCCATATATATTCCAGGGGACTCACCACAACTACCGTAAAGATGTTTTAGAATCAGTAGAACGATGCATTTTTTTTTCATCACATTCGGAACAACTAGTAAATGGCTCTCCTGCCAAATCCCGCGGAAAGTACGGCTGAAACGTCATCTTTTAAGCAAAAGATCCTTGGGATACATTCCATCGGCTCTTCCTTCAAGGATTTGTGAATAAACTCTTGAAGAGAGTAAGTTATAGCTGCATAAAATTCGCCTCGGCAGCCGACATAACGGCTTACTTGTGTTGAGTTTGCACCGGAAGTCAAATATGTTAATCAAGTAACCAATCAGAACTGGGCTCAAGACTCTTTTGTTCTACGACCAGTCAGACAAAACTCCAGATTCTAGCTTTTTTACATGTGATCTTGTAAAGAAATGTATCATGGCCTCCTCTCCTCAGCGACATGT
>JAEMWC010000037.1:135000-185000 GCA_016490735.1 Pachyseris speciosa
TGGTGAGGAAAGTTTCTTCCGAGCAATTCCTCCGCAGTCTCGTAGCTACTCCAAAAGGGATGGCCCTAAACACATGTTTAGGATGGGCACTAGAGGGTGGGAGGTACAGGTGACTATCTGTAGGTTTGGAATGAACATCTGTCTTTATAAAACCGTTGATGAGATATAAAGTGAGGTCTACCACATGAAGCTCGCGTTCAGAAAAAAACTATTTCAAACTTAATAGTAGGGTATAAAGAATTAATGTAATTAGTGAAATCATTTGCCGGCCGGGAGGTCCATATTGGGAAAAACTGTTCCAGAGGTCTTGAGTACGCCTCGGGTCATACCCGAGACCCAAGACACAGTTTTTCCCAATACGGACCGACCTAGGCCGGCAAAAAGCGTGTTTACTTTTTTCGGCGTGGAAAAACTGGCTTATAGGTGGGTTAATCAATCTTGGACGGGCAAACTCCGTTTATTACACGCGAATTTACATTGCCTTTTATATTCGGTGAATAACAAAATACTAATGAGCAAAAGTTTTCAAATTTCTCGCATTACCACGGCAAAAAATGATTATCGAAATCTTCATGGAGAATTTAACTGGCACTTTAAGGTCAGGAACCTGATCTGTATTAGAGGTAAGTTTATATCTTTTTAACCGGTTTGCTAGTATTGTGCAACAGTGACTCTGGCGTGAAACCTTCGCCTCAACAAAAAGGCATAAATTGAACGATAATGGAAAACTCGTTTCTTCTTGAATTAAACTCAACAAAACGTCGATTAAAGAATTGAAAAAGTGTAAAATGCAAAGCAAAGAAACCGATTCAACGCAGCAAAATATGGCAAAGCTCGTAAAAAAAAACTACGGTCATCGCTGCAACAACGAACAACAACAACAACAAGTGCAAAATGTGTGCAACACCAAAGAGACGGAATGCCATGACAACAAAATACGAGAGTACACTTTCTTGTTCGATTAAATCGTGAAAAGACCTCGATTATACAAGAGAAAACGAATGATGACAACCCGAAATGGCGTTCACAGCGCCCAATTTGTAATAATATATAAGCCTAAATGGCGGTGACGCGTAAAACGCCCAATAAACAATGCTTCGAGAACTGAAATTCCTTTTCTTTAATCTCGATTAAACCAAAAATTACAGTTTTTGTGGTAACATCTAAATCGAAAAGATTGCCCCTACATAAGAATTCTACATTTTTCTCAGAACGTGATAATAATGTATGAATAGCACCAACTAATGTTTTTAGCAATTATCACAGCTGAAAGAACCGGCTGCAATACTCGAATTTCGAAACATAAGACCGTTCGTTTGGCAGCAAAGCCCAAGCTGCCAGTCTTTTGACCAAAACTCAACACCAAAAATTAGTTTTTTGTGGTCAACATTTTAATCGAAAAGATTGCCCCTACATCAAAATTCTACATTTACAGCAAACGTTAAGGCCAGACCTTGGTATCTGTATGGAAATTTTTTCTCACTTTTTGCGCGGGCCACGCTTTAGCCATTCTTTAGACCTCTTTAGCTTGTTCATTTTGTTTTCCCATTTTAGGTCACGTTAATTTTGGGTGAAATTAAACGTAAAATTAGAAGACTGGCCATAACTTAGCGGCCAAAAACCAGTTTCTATTTGAAAACAAGAATTACCGGAAACTTTCACTGGTTCTGAGAAATCCAACAAGGCAACGTTTTAATTGGCGGCGTTGTTTACCATTTGTATCTTACTGATAAGATTACTGGTTAATATCGGACAAATTACACGATTTGGTTACAAGGGTCGATATTGTACTTTCCATTGAAACGGACCACTCCGCTATATTTCTAGAACTTGAGGAAATTAACTCCTCTGGAGGTGGTGTTGCCTTCTGGAAACTAAACACTACGTTACTGGTCAATGAAGATTATAAAAATATCATAACCAATCTACCCATCTGGCTTGATGAGGATAAAGATACACAAGATCCTAGACTTTTGAATCAAAAGCTACCTTTAAAAAGAGGATGTTGCCTATAGGCAAAGGAATTGTTGATATCTAGGGATTACTGATTACTATGTAATAAAGTTACTAAATGTGTGTTAAGTTGAACGCTTTTTAAACACTGTATGTAATATTATTTGCTCTCATTTCAATACGGCTTTCTTGTAAAGAAGTTACTGAATAACTTATGAAACTAAGGAATAACTTATGAAACTAAGGGCAAATAAAACTGAATAACTCAATCAACAATTATACGCAAACCAAACGCAGTCCTTAAGCTTCCAAGGGTAGACTCTATGGATGAAAGATGAAAAAACGTTTTTTCCAGTAACTGTACCTCTCGACACTTTGCCTGAGCGTTGTACCATAACGGCGTTGACGCGCGCATCGCTTACATCAGCCGAGAGTGGACGGGCGACAAGGTTAATTAAAAAAAAAAAAAACCGGTACTGGTACCTCTGGACCTGTTGCCTGAGCGTCGTTCCTTGACGATGAAGCCCGAGATTTCGACTCGTGCATCGCTTATACCGGCCTGGAGTGCTTGGTCCTTCTCTACATCTTTCAGATACCCGCAGGCAGTGAGGAAGGGAAAAGTCGGTTCCTAGAACATGTGATAGACCTCTTTCGTACTTGTAGTTCAGAACCGCTCCACGCTCATATACATAATTTCGATCGATATATATACCACGATGTATTTATTGAGTTCTCCATATGGTACGCAACTGCGTAAAGGTTACGCATGCGCATTTGCTAAAAATTGTAATTTGACAAAAGGAGCAACGCAATCTCCCCTTACACTTTTTAAAGTTGTCGTTTCGAAATGGTACTCAACTGCGTACACGGAGGTTACGCGTGCGCATTTCCCAAAAATGATAATAGGACACAAGGAGCAACTCAATTTCCCGTTACACTTTTTAAAGTTGTAGTTTCAAACTAGCACAGATTACTTTTTTCAGAAAGGTGACTCCAACGTAAAGATCCAAGAACGGAAGAAATGTTAGCATAAATTGATTGCACGATCATCAGTGTGGGACCTTAAACAAGCATCAGGGAAAAAACTGGGGTTTAATACAAAAGCAGCCGTTGCCGAAAACTATCTACACAAATCCTCCGATTATATCATATAAGAGAAGTAAATCCTTCAAAGACCTGCTCGGCAGAGCGAGAATTTAAATATAGGCTAAAGAGCGTCGCAACCGCAAACCCTAAATTTTCTTCCCTTGTTCTTCGCTCGTTGTTTCGCCCGCCCCAAGTGAGAGCCTAGAACAGGCTACCGCAAACCCCGAGGGTAGTCTGTGTAAGCCTGTCATGACTATTCTTTACTCTGAAATTGCGCGATATCTCAATAGCTTACAAAACCTTGGACTAATTAACATTTACTTTTGACGAAATATCTATGAAAGTAGCATTTCCAAGTCTCTAGATTTCAAATGTTCGGAGAACATCCCCCCAGAGCCCCGTAATGGCTTTTGCCTCCGGCGCTTGGCTTCATAGATCTATTGGATTCTCAATACAATAAGTCGCTTAAGAGGGAGTTCTCCGTTTTTGGCGCCAATACGATCAACTCACTAACCTTTATTAGATGTTTTTCTGCTTCTATGATGTGTTCACACTTGTGAGGTCTTTATACATTTAAAAGCTTCGAGCGAGCGTCTTATTGTACAGAGAGTGTGATTGATTTTTTAGGGCTCCATGACATGGATAATCTATGAATTGTACCACTTGAACATGGCCAGGTGTTCTAGCCCTACCCTACCAAAAATGGTCTCTACGGTTCCTAACATAGATTTCATTATTTTATTTTCATATGTTTATATTTTTTATTACTACACTGATGCGATGATCAGTTAACAAGTATACGAAGGTGTAAAAAGAACAAACAAACCAGCCATTTTATACCAATTTGTTCATTTAGTTTTAATATAATTTACCACTAGCTTCTAAATCTATTTACAAAACAAGGGCTTATGTGTCCATTGTTGCATTTAGTTTTGAGCGTGTCCGTTCTCATTAACTGCGGCAGCTGTTTGTGGTTCTTCATCCTGTCGAGCCTTTTTCACCGGCACCTCAGAGTCCTCTGTTGGATCACTTCTCTCTTCCTCTGGCTTCCTCTTGAACAAACATACATCACACATTACTTTATTTACCCTCGGATTTTAGAGTAGCTTGTGCAGCTAATATCTCCGAGCATTTAGACATCAGATGACAGATAGACCACCACACCGGGAACTACGTCCACTAGTCTTTTCGAACAGTGTGACTTTATTTAAACACGGAACATCATCAATTGAGTATTACAAGTTAAAAACTAAAACTATTTACATCTGCTTTACATGATTGCCGTGTGGGAATCCGATATATTGGATACCTTCTTCAGATTTCGTTTAAATTGATCAACAGATCCGACATTTTTTAAAGTGCACCCAACCCCCCAATTTTTTTTTTCGCTAAAACAAATCTTTGCACCTGTTTGAAACGCATTGCACCTTTTTAAGCAAATCTTGACTAGTTACTTTGACTTTTCTAGGGTGTTAAAGTTGCGAAATCTGACCCCATGATTAAGTCAGAAGAGGCTTGGGTCTATTCTCGATTTGACGTCACAAACTGCTTTGCATGCATATTTACAAAGACTTAATGCGATGTAAATCAGTTTGTGACGTCAAATCGAGAATAGACCCAAGGCCCTTCTGACTCGGTCGCGGGGCAGACGATGGCCAGATTTTGCAACTTTTAACACCCTAGAAAAGTCAAAATAACTAGTCAAGATTTGCTAAAAAAGGCGCAGTGCGTTTCAAACAGGTGCAAAGATTTATTTTAGCAAAAAAAAAAAAACATTTTGGGTGTTAGGCGCACTTTAAGCTATCGGGCAAGTTATTCTATAACTTGGCCCCGTTATAGGAGAAGCTACGTTTTAAATAATTGGTTCTCGGTTTCGGCAATGCCAGTTTTCCCTCAGAGTTTCTCAGGTTGTAATTAGAGTAGCTCTGAGCGAAAAGACGTTGAAGATATTTCGGGGTAAGACCATTGATTGTTTGATACATCATTAAGGCTTTCTGTTTCTTTCGTCTAATTGATAGCCTCTCCCAGTTAAGGGTGGATAGGAGGTGGCCTGAGTTCGTATCAAAGGGCAATTTTGTAATTATTCCTGCTGCACGATTCTGCAATTCTTGGAGCTTATCACTCAAGTAGCCACTGAGACAGTCCCAAACCGGGCTGCAGGTCGGTCGGCAAGGATTGAAATTAAGCACTATTAAGCTGGGAAGGTGATCATGCAAGCTTGTGAATTCAACTCTGTAAAGATTTCATATCAGAAATTTCAAGAATCACACTTTTTTTTGAGTGTGGTTTGAAATTCTTTACAACTGTTGAAATGTTTCCCTTCACACTTTTCTTGCTTTGTAGGATAAACAAAACGTACCGTTAAAAAACTTAAAATGTTGGCATTTTAGATAAACACATTCCAAGAATTAGCACACTCAAATTTTAACTCTCCAGAGTAACAATGAACCTCCACAGTCGCTTGTCTAGAAGCGCTTCACTGGAGTCCATAATTAATTGGTAAAGATAACCTAAAACTTTAGAACGCAGCTCGCGTTTTGATTGGTCTAGGAGTTTGCGATTAAAGCATAGACGCAGGAATGTCATTAGCCGAAGACAACCGAAACAAGAAATAAATGAAACGAATAGACTTTTTTACCTCGTCGATTTTGTTTTCCCAATGTAGACCATGTGATCTTACCAAGGGAATTTGCCTTTTGTCTTTTCCTTAATTATGCGTACATATGCACGTGAATAAGGCGAAATTTCAAAGAAACAGTTCTCTAGGGTAACATCACGTGGTCTACAATGGGAAAACAAAATCTACAAGCTAAAAAGGTCTATTGATTCCATTTAGCCCAGTGCGTGTGCAATCCGATAACGCGCAACGAACGTCGGTACGTGGTAAGAACATCAGTCACGGTACTCGCCTGCGGCTCGTGGCGTACTTTTTTGTTCTCACGTTTTGACGTCATCCGTGCATTATCAGAGTACAGTCGCACGGCCAAATGGAATCTACGTTAATTTTCTCATCGTGCAAAAAGTCTATGCACAAATATGTTCCTTACCTTTCTGCGAATCAAGTGACTAACATCGTTAACTGGCTGCTGGCTAGATACTTTCTTGATTGGTATCTGACAATAACAAATGGTACACCTCATTAGTTAAGCAAGTTTGCGCGAAAGTATTCTTAGACAAACAATATTTTCAAAATTTTCCTGGTCAGATAATGAGTTATTCTTACCATAAAAGTAAAAGTAAAAGTTAAAAAAGAAGCAGAAGGAAAAAAACCGGGGTTCAACGAATTCGTTTCCGAGATAAAGATCAAACTTTGCCCTCGCTGGTTGATACATATGGCCCACTAATAGCCCCGTCCGTCCAAAGAAAAGCATTGGTAAGCGTTTAAATCAATGCAAAGCTATTGTCGCTCAAAGCAACGCCAGGTTTGCCTTCATTTTTTGATCAGCACACTTGAGATGTATGACGGTGCGTGACATTGCATATGGCATTAAGGTTGTACATAATTTACAAGTGTTTTTTTTTTTTAATTTATATTGACTTGATGCGAAAGCGTTGTCAATTAATAAATGTAGATGTAGAAAACAATCAGCGCAAACGTTATCAATGGCCCATTGACCGACTTTTGTGAGTGTTGCTGAGGGAGTGAAATCTCATTTACGTTCAGTGACGTCATGTGTGGTTCTCGCTAGCCGAATAAAAGCCGCATGGGTAGCGTTTGGAAGTGAAATAAAATCTCTGCATAGCGGCATGGTTATTACTACGTGCGTTCTTCTTCGTCATCTTGTTTCATTCACAAAGCTCACTTTCGGCGTTTCTGCGCAAGCGCTAACAAAAAATAACACAACAACGGGAATGCCGCCATGTTGGATTATAGGGAGCTTAAGCAACGAAGATTGGAACGGCAGAGAAAACTTAACAAAACAATAGGGTTAATGAGCAAAAACAATCGTTCTGCACGTGCATTTTACAGTTTGGTAATTTCTTTGCCGTCCTCTGCCAAACAACATCGTGAAATGACCAAGTTTTATGTTTTCTCGAGAACGTGAGCGCATGACGGGAAATTTTCTTTCTTTTTCCTGACTCTGACGCCGTTCGTAATGATCTAACCCCTTGCGAATTCACCAGTATTTTCCAATTTAGACAAATTGGAATAATCGCAAAAGAATTATAAAAGCGAGAAGTTAGATGTTTGAAATGACGTTTTCGTTGCCGTTGTCGTTGCTTAAGGTACACGATATGGGTCTTTGATGTCTGAACGACTAACGAGAAGCGCCTATACGAATGTTTGCAAGTTCCACAGCGAGACGACAGGTTTTAACATGGTTAAACCAAACTGCAGATGTTTTCAATCCGACTGCCGTGTTTGTGCCCCTGGCCGTACTAAAATAATTTTGAGTGGTACATTTTGCTGAATAACTCAAGTAGGGGATATCACACACCCCTAAGACTTTTGAAAGGTTGTTTATTTACTATTTTTCTACAATATCTCAATTTTTGGACATTTTTTTGAATGAGGAGCGACTTAACTTTTACTTGCGTGACGTGAAAACCAACTATAGAACCGACCGCAGAAGCCTTAAGGTGATGTTACACGGGCCGATTTTTAACGCAACATTAGGGCTGTTTATACGAGAGAAAATAAGCCGCGGCTTACATAAGACGCGAAAGGAACCATTTATACGAGTAAAAAAATCCTATGCCAGGATAAGCCGCAGCTTGAGAAAGCTGTGGCCAGAGTAAGCCGCGGCTTATTTTCTCTCGTATAAACGGCCCTATTGTTGCCGGAATTTTGTTGGAGTTGGAGCGTGTAACACGCCCGCCATCGACTTTTTTACAAAACACCATCCCCGAGCAGCGAACAATGTTGCGTTAAAAATCGTTTCGTGGAACATGCCGTTGCTGACCGTTGCAACGGTTGACCGTTAAAAGTTGTGTCGTATAACATGGATTAAAAATCGGCGTTCAAAATCGGCTCGTGTAATGTTACACGAGCCGAATTTAACGCTGATTTTTAATCCATGTTATACGAGACAACTTTTAACGCAACTTTGTTGCGGCAACGGCATGTTACACGAGACGATTTTTAACGTAACATTGTTCGCTGCTCGGGGTCGATGTTGTGTTAAAAGTCGACGGCGGGGGTGTTACACGCACCAACTCCAACAAAATTCGGGCAACAATGTTGCAGGCTTTTGAATTGCTTTCAAAAACCTGCAACATGTTGCGTTAAAAATCGTCCTGTGTGCCATGTTACGCGAGACAACTTTTAACGCAACAATGTTTGCGTTAAAAATCGGCTCGTGTAACATCATCTTTCTTATAGTACTGTATCTGTTTCAAATGATGTATTTGGAAACAGTTTCACTCTGCTTAATTTTTTTTCTCCTCACAATTCACCGAGATTCCAGTAACGTGCTAAAAATCCTCCGTTATTTAATGCAAGCTAGCGGACCTATGGGGAAACAAACTCCTAGGATCAAAAGCCACTAATCATTCATTGTTTTTATGGGTCATCGCTTTCTAGGTAGTCAGGCGGTTTTCTATGCCGTCGATCATTAATTCGTCGTTTTCTAGACATCCATAACACAAACAATGTTGAATGTCCTCGAAAAATGCGATGTATTAGACAAGGCAGTGCAATTATCTGTACGTGGTCAACATGATGTCATAGTGAAAATAAAATATGGAAAGTAATTCAGATCTCGTTATGCTAACTTTGTCATAATGTTACAACTGTGTAGGTGAATCAGGGAAGAAGCAAAAATAATAATAAATAATAAAGTATTATTATTATTTATTATTAGGTTAAGGCAGCGTTGAACGAGTGTTGTATACGTTTTTTGTATGGTGCGAGCAGAGCGTGCTACAGAAATTGCACGCGACGGTCGCAAGTAAAACGTTGTAATTAACGTGTAAATCGGATGACACCATCTTTCGTAGCATTGGCAGTCAGGAAAAAGTTAACGCTCCTGATCTTACTCCGATAATGGCAGAATTGAGCGAAGTTACGTGAAAATAAACTTTCCTCGTTGTGGTCTAACAAAATTAATTGGCCCTTAATTACGTCTACGACAATTTTCATACTGATAGATAATCAGCAGGCCTGATTTGATCTTTCAGCTTCATGTAGTATTTTCCTTTCTTACCGTGTTTACAGGAACTTTACTTTTGTCTTGTCCACTAGATCCAAAGCCCTCTTCTGTTGTGGACTCCGGCTGAAAAAAAAAATGACCATCTGATGAGAATTTTTCAGTGAGCTGAACCGAGTAACAATTATACTACATCTGAAGATCATAGTTGCTGAACAAGTCCACTTGTTTGAGGTCAGTGGGGATAATATTGAAAAAGTCAATGCTTTTTAAATTAAAGCTGCAATGATTGATCTTTTACTCAGCATAATGGACATGTGCCACTCTCCACAAAGCATGGAGGAAACGCTAAGCAGATACAGGCTGTAACCTCACTCAAGCTATAGATTCACCTGATTAGCAGCAGAGTTAATCATCTCCTGGGCTTCATCCACCTAACATACCAAATAACTCTGTAATTAAACTTGTCCAGTGTAAATAAATAAATAAATACATAAATAAATAAATATGCACAGGTACAGAGGTTGAAATGTAAGCACAGGCAGCCCAGACATACCGTATGCGTAGTTATAAGCTTAATATTCTGCATGTACATCAAAATATTGGATTTAAAAGTTCAAAAATAAATATTGTTTTAATTTAATATTACTATGTGTTTGTTTGTGTCACTCAATAAGGTCCTGAGGGACCACCAGAATTTAGAAGTAAAATGACTGAACTTCACGTATCAGTATTTGATTCAGTTTTTCCTAGATAATCAGGAGCTTAAAAATGTGATGCCAGTGTCATTTTTGGAAGTGTGTACATTACTCTCAATGTACGTACCCTTGCTTTGATCTCTGGATACAAGTTTTGCAATTCTTCAAGTTCCTTTCTGTCTACTACACTTGGATTGTCATCTGTAGCCTTCCCTTTTCCTTTACCTTCGGATTCGGCAAGGCGAGTTTCCAGCTTTGACATTTTCAGTTCTATAACAGTTAATGCCTTGTTGTAGAATTCCTTTGCCTTGGTGTAATTTGGTTGTAAGCTGTAAGCCAGACCTACATTATAGGCTCTTTAACACAAGTTAAGGTTAAAATAAAAATGTAAAACAGGAAATGGAGTTTTTAAAATCAGGGAAGGGGAATGAAAAAGCCATGAGTAATAATTGTACCTCAAAAGACATAAGATGGCTATTACTCCCTTATCACTAAAAACCTACCAGAATTTCACCCCTTTGGAAAACTGTAAATATTATCAGTTCTACGCATAAAAACATAACAAATGTTAAAGCCACAGTAATCCTGCCAGCATGAATTGTTTACTTAGCTTCTGAGTTTGTTTTAGCAACAAGAACACAGTACATAATTGCTTCCTGACATAGTCCTTTAGAATTCTTACAAAATTAAGATATCCCTATTTCATGAGCTACTCTCATCTTCTGTTTTTCTGTCATATACATGAGTATAAATAATGAGTAGCAAAAAGGCACCTGCTTAGTGTAGTTTGAATTTTTAAATAACAATGTATTTGGAGTAAAACCTTTCATTTCAGTAGACTGTCAAACAAGATTTCAACTGGGAAAAAAACAGACTTTCCATTCTTATCAACAATAATTTGTGAATCAAATTGTTTGAACAATAACATTGGAAGAAAATTATGAAGGTTCCAAACTCTTGTAACACATCTACAAACTCCTCCATAAATTGTACCGTAATTTGTACTTATTCCACATACCTACATCCTTAATGTTAAGACCCGCACCCCAGCTTCACTTCCTTTTATAGAAAACTCCATATCTGTGATTGATTATCCCACATACTACAGCCCATGCCCATTTCCCCAAACATGTGTTCCAGTCTCTAAATCCCCAACCCCCTTTCTTGACGTGTTCTTGACTTTCTTCATGGACATGCTATAACAAAAACGCTTTGGGCTGGTAAGTAGTGAAGATGGCAATGCTGACAAAGGTCATTTAAGTTACTTCAATTAGTTTGCGATGATTAAAAGTACATGTAGTTCAACTTGTCCAATGTGATCCAACTATCCAATCTAAACTATAAACAGATATGGAGTTGATAAAAAGAACAACAAACCCTGAATTTGGTCATTTCACAAACTTGTGAAGGTTATATAAGCCACATTATAGGGTGTGCCACTATCCTCTTTGCATCTGTTAATAGGATCACTGTGCCTTCCACCAGCACTGTTCCATATGCACTGTGTGCTCTCCAGTATGACTAAGATGGTAGTCATCACAAGTAAAAAAAAGTCAAGCTGCTCCCTAAGAAAATCAAACTAGACCCAAGCGACTGCAATAAGTCAAAATATCTGATTGAAAGTGTCAATGGTTAGCATTGCTAGCAACCCTTTTTTAAAAGATGTCAGCTCATCACTGTTAGGATACGTCTCTGCAATAAGTCTGTCATCAGGTTCTAAATGCTTCTCTTGAAGTTCAAGACACTTGAGAAAGTCTGTTACAGCACCCACAAATTGCTCTTCAATAAACCATATACGTTAGTAACATACAAGTATGCCTGACATCTGTAGCTTGTTCTTAACTACAGGGTAGCTTTAGACATTTGCAGTTATTATGCAAATTACAGCATGAATACAATGCCATGGGTACTCATTTAGATGTGGATTAGAATGATTTTTGATTTAGAGCACCACCTTGGATATAATACACTACATGTGAATGCAATGCAAAGATGGATTTTAATTGCTTCTCCATATTTGCTTCATAAAGTGTCATACAATGCTTAAAAAGCTGAACTTGGATAAGGACTCATTAAAGACAGCAATTTTCCCTGTTTATGTACAACATGTTATTGTATCTCAGTACTGCGATATGTTAAAATATCAATATCTGTATGTGACAAGAAATAATTATGTATTGTGGTGCACCAGTGTATCATTGCAGCATTATTCATACCACAAAGCAGTCAAGTTACCTTGTTCTAGCTGAATTTCTCCAAACTTGAGGTGAACTTCTGCTATATCCAACTGGGCATCCTTCTCACGTCTTAAAAAAACAAAACAAAACATATTCTTGAAATAGCCAACTGATGAAGGATTGTCTAGTTTATCACTGACATCTTTTGAGAATACAAGTACAGACCTTAAAAAGACAACACGTGCCAACACCAAAGACTCCCAGGCTAACTGCATGGTGGGGACGTCGGCATCTGCATCCTCCTGGTTAAAAGTTTAAAAATTCACAAAATGGACCTCAAAAGACACTAAGTTATTGTTAGATTTTAGAACAAGCATTTCCTAGACTTTAATGTAGATCGACCTGTGCTATTTTGCCCAAAGAAATGATTTAAGAAGCTCTGCTGAGCCAACTGAAGACAAATTACAACTGTGGTCTACAGACAACAGACCTTTCCATTGGAACACAAAGTATATCCAAACATGACCTAATGAACACATCCTTCAACATAGCCACAAATCGTTGCATAAATTAAAGGGACACTGTCATGGATTGACATGCCCAGTATTTCTCACATGGAAAGATTTTCCTAAACACCTTGATATTTTAATTGATGTTTTTCTTTAGAAGTGTACATTAAATAAGCCTCTTTGAGGTTAATAAAATGTACAGTTATCTGCAAACGAATATTCAGAGTCCAAAGGAGAAGAGTTAAAAGAAGCCAAAACTTATGCAGTGTTTGTTTACTGGCAGTCGAGGTCAGTGAAGTGGGACTGGATACACAGTGCTCACCTCTGACATAAATAAATTTTTCTCTCCAACATACCTCAACATTAAATTTATTTGGGAGCAACAACCTTGAAGTCAAATGATGGTAAACAGAGAAAAAAATTCTGCTGTGTTTTAATACTCACTGCTTGGTTTAATTTGTGACAGAAGTAAACACAACCAGCTGGAGTCCGGTAGTTGAGAAAACGAAGACCAAAGATCTCAAAAAAGGAAGACCACATAACACAAAACAAACACCCCAAAAAATGAAAACGAAGACCCCAAAACATGAAAACCAAGAGTCCTAGAAGACGCAAGAAGATTCCTATTAGACACAAATTACCACACATATATATCAAAATATTTTAATTATTTATTTATTTAAATACAGTAGAACCCCGGCAACTCAAACTCAGATAACTCAAAACTCCCCCGCTAACTTGAACTGAGTCTCAATTCCCTTGGATTTGACCCAACTTTTCAGTCATTTTTACTTTGTTAACTTGAACTCAGATAACTCTAAAACCCCACTAACTCAAACAAAATTTTGTTTCCTTTGATCAAAATTTACCCTGATAACTCGAATTTCTGGTTCTTATAACTCGCCAAGGATGCCCATTGAGATATCCCATTAGCTTTTCTTATCATGTGATCGAATTCTAACAAAGACTGGAGCAATTTGATTTTAATTAGTGCAACATATTGCATTGTCGTAAGAATGCATAATCATAACAGTTGTTACAAAATGTATTAAACAAAACATAATTTTTTTTTTGATGTTGATATTTTTTATTGCTCACCTACTTAAACAAAAGCCTTTGAGGCTAGTAACATATCAACGCTATTTTATTCGAAAATAACCATATGCTGCAAGATCTGGGGGGAGGGTACCACTTTCTGGCCAGTATTTAGCTTCAAGGTTGAAGTTGCATGAAAGCCAACTTGAGGGGGTGGTGATTTTAAAAACTAGACAATGGAGGTCGAGTTGGAGCCACTAGTGACAGTCAGAAGTCGATGATCATCTCATCTAGGGTAATTGAGTTTGATACTGTGGCTTGTCACGTGACCTAGCCAACTGCAAACCCAGGAGGTAACGTGAAATGAGGCCTGGCCCTGCTAAGTTACCCACCCCCCCTAGAAACTGTTTTAACTGTAGAATCTTAACTCTGACCCTGGATTTAAACTACCACCAACCATGACTTTCACTGGATAGTGTTAAAAGGACCGGTCACGTGACCTCTATTTTTCTTTGTTAACCCATTGACTACCGCAGGGTTTTACATTTTCAGAGTGATTTTCCACCTATAAACGATGAATAGCAATTCGTGACTCTTTATTTGAACTACCAGGGAAAAGTGGTGCTGTCCTAAGGCACTGGAGGCTCAAGGTTTCTGAAAACGTCATTTTGACGTAGCTATTTTTTATCCGTGAAGCGACAGCAATGGCCCAAGTTCGGTTTGCTTGCGATTTCTGCTAAATTTACAGCCATTTTTCATCTTTAGCGGCTGCCTGATGAGCATCATTAAGCGTGACGGTAGCTAAGAGTCCACTTTCTCAAAGAATCGAGCAAGGTGATGTACTTTGTTGTTGAATTTGGCTTGTTACTCGACGAACTGGGAATTTGGCCGGTCGAACACTTAGTACCTTTGGGACTCGACTATTGATGAATTTCTCGCCCTACCGCCACATATTTTGGAATTTCTGTGTACTGAAGATGACCAGGAGCAGGAAATTTTGGCGGTAGGTCGGAGTGGCTGTAGACTTAGTTTATATGTGAAAGAATTGGGGGAAGGAACGGGCGCTGTCAAAAATTCTCGTTAGTTCCCAGCATGCAATGCGCTCAAGATGTGGAAAATGTCGGGAAGGCCCGAATGCACTGGAACAAAAGGCTGTATCTACGCTCGGGAGAAGAATATGAACAAAAAAAGTCATTTCTAAGCTAGAAAAAGGACTGAATTTCGTTATGATGGTTGAGTTTTGGTTTTTCGACGATGATTTCCCTAAGAAAACATGAAGGCAAAAAGGGGCATTTTTGTTGTTTCTCTTTGACGTTAAAAACGGCCAGTTTCGTTCTTGTCCAAACTCAAAAGGCCATATTTGGTAAAAATCGCTACGTTTCTTGCATTTATTGGATGTCCAAATTTAAAGGGCATTCCATTTCGTGCTCACAACTAACAGTTAAGGCAATATTCGTGCGATTGAGAGAGTTGCAATGTTTTGAAGCATGGGAGTTTTTTACGGCCGGTTTTGGCCGGCACGGGTGCCAATGGGTTTATATTTAGTTTCTCGTGAAATAACTTAAATTTGCACTGTACTGTATACCGAAGCGCTGAAAATCAATTAACTATTAATTATTAACAGTTTTTCATTTCCCTCATGTTTCCTCGTTACCGGGGTTCTACTGTATCAAAATAATGGCTTTGTTATCATGATGTTAACGCTAAGTGACTAAATGATTGTGGTTATCGAAGATAAATGGCCAGGCAGAACCAAACCTTTTGACATTACGCTGGACTGCAAACTAGCCATTATTTTGATATATATGTGCTGTAATTTAACATTGACATGTTGCGTTTTTACACAAGCTAGGAATCTTGTAAGTGGAATATTTCTCATGAATTCAAGCCTTTGAAAACGTTTTTCCTCGTTGTAGATGCATTCAGGCATTTTGACCCCCAACTTTGCTCTCTTGAGGCGACTGAATGACAATTTTCGTGCAGAGTGTTCAAACACTGCTTTAATTCGAAGGTTGATGCAATTTTGAATGTGTAGCTCTCCAACTTGAAAAATTCCACGTGCACTTTTCAAGTTTTGATTTCAAAAGCCAGTGCATGCGCAAAGATGACAGTGTCCCTTTAAGTCACTTTTTAAATTCCTCATTAATGTTTAATGTTTGTTTGGCAAAACCTGGATAGTGCAGGGGTAACCCAGGGATGAAAACTACACCATTATGCTAGAAAACAAAACATAGAAAAATTGAAGATCACCTAATTTTGCTTGGAATCAATACCTCTTGTCCTTCTGTGGTGGTGCCTCCATTATTACCTTCACCTCCTTCTGCATCTTCACCCTCATCACTCTCTTCTTCCTCACCATCATTGCCTTCTCCTTTATTCGCTCCCTCTTCAGTATCCTTCTCCTTGTCATTTTCCTTTTCTTCTTTCATCTCTACATCTGTCTCATCCTTTGGTGCTGCATCTTCTGATTTACTACACTGTGTGCTCTGATCTTTTCCTTCCTCTTTAGTTTTACTTGTTCCTTCATCACCCTTGTCCACATTTTCTTCCTTATTGTCTTTGTCTTTGCCTTGTTTCTCTTTCTCATCAGGTTCAGTTCCTGCAATAATAATAATAATAACAATAACAACAACAACAACAACAACAACAAAAACAATGTCTAGTAAAAGTGTAAAAGCATGAAAAGTAAGAATTAAACATCTAGTATAATTATCAGTGACATAACTAATTCAAATTTAAAAACTAAACAGTTAATAAAAGCATGTTGCTTTCACAGTATAAACAACAAATGCAATAAAACAAATGTAGAGGAAGAGGTAAACTGCAAATTGAATGTTCAGTCATGTGTCAAGAAATCAGAGGATGGTAAATTAATTTAAACATCTTCTCTGGCAAGTGAGCAATCAAGAACATGGTTAAAATTCACAATATTGTCCTCGTCTAGTGGCATGCTGGATGCTAGGCCAAAACACGGATTGAACACTCAACAGTAAGTTGCACATTAACGAAAGAAAGGACGGTGGGAAGCAGCAAACTCTCAAAACAGTGATGAACTGCAAAACAGTGGCTCAAGTAGAGAAAGTTTGTATTTGTCACGAGTGGATCAAAGTGTGTACCGCGGCAAACATTCCTCTTCACAAGTCGGATAACCCCCTGATGAGAGAATTTCTGCAATCGCGTGTTGTTAATGGTGGAGCCATTCCCAAATGTTCGCAGCTACGCGACTATTACCTTTTTGATGTCTATCAAACAGAAAGGGCTGCTATATCATAGAAACTTATCGTAGGCAATCGCCGAACTGTTAGTGAACTGCGATCCACGCTTGTCTGTGGTCATATGGAAACCAGTCATTAACTGAAACAAGAGCACTTTATACAATGTGGCTTATGGGGCAAAAGGTACTAGAGTAAACAATTAACACACTGTTCTATGAATTTGCTTCTTGCATTTACAACATTTTTTTTTTCTTTTTTCTTGGACTTGATAAGAGAAGCCATTATCACATTTAATTAGCACAATCATAAATAACTTTATTGTGTGTCCATGAGCTAAACAACATCGATTTTCATTGACAGAAACAATGCGGATTCCGGAGAGGAAGAAGACGGCAACAAGAGGGAAGAGCAAGCACAAGCGTGGAAAGTTCAGAAGATTGAACAGGAAGAGATAGAAAATTATTCTGTTTATAATTAATAAAAGAATTGGATTTGAAATGGAAAACAAAAAAAAAATTACATTTAGGCTGTTCTTTTTATCATGGGTTATAATTTTCAAATGATGGTGAATTAGACTTAATGAAGCATGTTGTGTACAAAGTCTACATTTCATGATGTTTCGTTGCAGAAAGGTTTTAATGAGAACTAAGGCACTGTTAGATATAAATACAAAAAAATATTTCATTCATAAAAACTTGCTTCTGTTCATCATTTAGCGTTTAAGCAATGCCTCGCTACAGCTACATGTCCTTGCACATCCTTTATCCCACTCCTGTAATTTGTATTTCGGGTTGTAAGGACACGGTAATACAGTCAAACCTCTATTAAGCGGCCCTCTATTAAGCGGTCACCTCCATTAAGCGAACGCGGTCACCATTCAGAATTCCCAACTGGCTAATTTTATTGTATTTCACCTCTATTAAGCGGTCACGTAATGTCAGTTATGATGCGATATTTTGACACCACTATACGCAAACCATGTCCAGTTTCTTTTAACAGCAGTCATCAAACAACATAACATAGAGGTATGTATAATCAGCGTAAGAGAAGTTCATGTTGAATGGCAAAACTGAATGTTATCAATGTAGTTTACAACAAAAACGATTGCCTTAGAATCAACATTAGAATCTTCGAACTACAGGCGTGACTGTCCTTTAACATGCAGTTACTTGATGTTTTTCTCATATTTTATGTTACTTTTGTTGTTAACCGATACAATATTCTGTATACATGCCAAAGTTCCATTTTACCATATCATATACTACATTCTGGAAAACCTCTTTTAAGCAGTCAACCTCTATTAAGCGGTCAGTTGGCTCATTCCCGAGGGTGACCGCCTAATAGAGGTTTGACTGTATAAGGAAGGATTCTAAACAAAATTATAAGAGTCCGTATACTCAGTAAACGCTCCCAGTATATTATGAAAGGTGTTCGTCATCGTGGTTTCAAATGATAGCTGAGTTAATCTTTTGTCTCACGATTAAGTCACAAAGATTTGGATCGCGACGTTTCGACCGCTATACTGCTGGTCTTCATCAGGCGATGGTGTCGACTGGCTGCGTGCGAGTATAAGAAGCACCGTGGCTGGTGGTGATTGGTGCGTTTCGATCCTTGGTTAGGCTATTGTTGATTGGAGGATTTCGATCCTTGTCGTTCGGACTAGAAATTGTTCCCTCAGCAGTCCGCTTTGGTACTGATCGGCTGTTGTGTTGTTTGATCGTGGGCATCCATGATTCAGGAATTTCGATTCCATTGTCCCTGTTGATGTTGTTAGGGTGAAGTCTTATGTGAATAGCCTCTTCAACCCTACGGGTGTACCAATGTGGGTCTCTGTCAATCAATTTAACTTCGTCCCAGAGCGGATAATGTCCCGTCGCGTTGTTATGTTCTGAAACGGCGGAGGATTGGGTTCGAGCAAGCCGTATGTCTCTATCGTGTTCCTTATTCCATTCATGCATAGATCTTCCCGTCTCTCCAATATAAACCTTACCACATTCGCAGGGAATCTTGTAGACTACTCCATCTTGTTTTACTAGATCGACAATGTCCTTAGGGTGCGCCAGGTGTGATCTAAGAGTTGTGTCAGATCTGAAAACAGTCCGTATGCCTTGCTGTTGTAGGCAACGGCAAAGAGCCTCCGATGTGCCTTTAACACATGGCAGAACCACAGTAGATTTAATTTCGGGTTCAGGTTCTTTAGTGGTTTATAATCGTCCCTTGGTTTTCGTGAGATGTTTTACAAAACGAAAACGGATAACCGTTGGAAACAAGGACCGATGAGAGGTGTTTCTTTTCATGAGAGATAGCCACTGGTTTTGTTGAGGTGTTTAGATCGATCGTACAGGCACTTGACAATACCGCATTTTACAGATTGCGGGTGGTGTGAATCATGCGCTAGGTACTGGTCAGTGTGTGTAGGCTTTCTGTAAACACTGGTAGAGAGGTATCCATTCGAATCCTTGATAATCAAGTATCAAGGAAGGGAATTGAGTTGACATTCTCAGTTTCCATTGTGAAATGGATCGTCGGCTGTTGACTATTGAGGTGTTGTAAGAACGAGTCAACTTTGTCTCGATTTAAGATGGTAAAGGTGTCATCCACATAGCGTTTACAGATCTTAGGTGTACAGGGCATCGATGTCAAAGCTTGCTCCTCAAAACCCTCCTTGTAGAGATTAGCTATCACTGCGGATACCAGCCATGGCTGCTCCTTCTTGCTGTTCGTAAATCAGTCCATCATACCGGAAGTATGTGGATCTTAGAACGAAACTCAAGAGGTCTGCAATCTGCGTAGGTGTTAGAGTCGTGCGGTTGGCGAGGCACAGGTCAGCTTCTAGTTTTTGCAGTGCAGTCTGTACTGCACCTTTGATTGGAACATTCTTGAACAGAGACTCTACATCGAAAGACACCATGATCTCGTTTTCTAGTACTCTTTCACCATTCACAATGGACACGAAATGAGCTGAGTTGTCAACTGTGTACTCTGAGTTCCCTGTTAGGGGAGATAATACATCGGCTAGGTAGGAAGACAGATCATAAACAAAGGTGTTTACACAAGAGACTATAGGTCTCAGTGGTGTGTTGGCCTTGTGTATCTTGGGAAGGCCATAACTTCTAGGTGGTTACTTATGCTTGGGCCTGATTTTGTTATACACAGATCTGTCAGGTGTCCACCTCACTTCAGGCTCAGAATTTTTTCAGTCAACTTTCGGCTGAAGCGGTCCGTTGGGTCTTTCTTAAGAAGTTGGTATGGACCAGTCTCAATCAGTGCCTTCATCTTATCATGATGGGTGTTCTTATCTAGCACTACACTGGCACAACCTTTATCTCCCAGTATACATTCTTCCTTTTGCAGTATTAGATATAATATACTGATATGAACCCTGAACTATAAGGAATCCACCAAAGAGTACTATAACCCGTATACATACCTGCTATACAACACCAGTATACCTTATGACTCACACAGTATACATGATGTATACTGAAATATAAGGAATTATGCCACAGATGTATACGGTCCTTCTATTTTCTGACCTTGCACAACCTTGTATTTGCCGTATACCCCTATGTATACTGACTGTATACGCCCCAAGTAAAGGTCAGTATACAGGGGATTTTACACAGTGCTTACACAAAGTGTAAACCTCTCTAAGGCACCGCCCAAGATATATTCCTGGCTTTGTCACCGTGAACAATATGGCTGGATATGTCACGGTGAACAAAGTGCTTGTCACATGGTGTACAAACCAGGTCGAGGAATGTTCGGCTAAGTTGCATGTCTTTTGAGCTTCAGAAAGCAGTCATTTTGTATTTGTGTATTATACATTGCTTTTTATCTAGTTACTTGTTTATCTTTGTTGCTTAGATTTCACATGCTGGCTTTCCTACAGCAGGCTTGTCTTCTTAGTGCGGATAACAATAAGGATTTGTACTCTCACTGGCCAACATTTCATGGTCTGGACCTTTGCGTCACATTACTTAGGAGTCATTTTTTGATTCTCGCAAGCCAACATTTACCGGTAACAGCTTGAATCTGCTCAGTACACTTGTTGAGAATATCTGAGAATATATGAAAGTATTTGAAAGCCTCTGAAATTACTTGAAAGCAAAAGAGACTCCTGTGCTTGTGTTGTCCTAAGCTTGCGCATGCTGTTGTTGTTGAGTTAGATGAACCATCCACACACATTCAACAAGAGTCAGTGCTAATAATAATAATTGAAATATTAATACTGGGTAACCACTTCATTTGTACAACTACTATCAATGTAGCCCATGATTTCATCAAAAGTAAGTGATATGGGAATCTCTGTTGAACAATACTGGTCAAGAATTGGCTCTCATGACAATTTCCTTAAAAGAAAAGATGCTTTGTTGCATTTCAAGGATCGTTTTTGGAATATAATACTAATGATGTTTTACATGAGTGTCTTATTTACCAACATTGAAACAAGTTGTCGGACAATACAAAATGTGGAATGAAGTAGTACGTGTTTTGGTTTACTGAATTTATGTTGTGGTATAGACATGGTCTTACAACTGCTGAAAAGTTAAGACTGTCAAACATTGCAGGACAATATTTGCTAAATAAAGAAGCATTGATAACCTAAAGTGGATCTGTTCCTGTTGTTATGAAAATTTGAAAAAAGGCAAAATTATACCACCATGTGCAGCTAAAAATGAAATGTTTTCAGTGAAACCAGAATTTTTCGATTTGAATGAGTCAGAGTACAGGCTTTTTGTTCTGTTTACTATTTCTGCAATCTATTATGGTGACAGTCGATCTCTATTGAACTTTCTGTTAGATAAAACACTCCAGGTCAAATTGTAAATCTTATTGGGTTAAAAATTATTAGTATAGGTAATCACATGATTTCTCGTGCAATTTGGAATACATGTAAATAAGCATGAGTAAATTTTTTCAAAGACTCACAAAATTGCGTCTATTTTGATAATTACTAATAAATGGTACCTCATCTGCAAGATCCAGGGGGGGGGGGCTTATTTAATTTCAGGTCTTATTGACAGGGAGCTTATTTCAAATCTTAAACTGTTCATTTTAGTTTTTAGATAGTTTTTGTACTAAACTCAAACAACTGCAGTGAGACTGCACAGAGCAGCAAACAGTATTACGTGTGCAAACAGTATTACGTGTTTGAGTTTATATTTGTTTAAAAAGAAACCAACTGGGCATCATAAAGTGGATTTCATAAATGGGAATAGGAGGGACTAATATTACAAAATCTCATGTCCCAAAGGGGAGGCACAGGTACCCCAAGCTTGTGATTTGTGGTGACCTTTGTAACGTAAAAAGGGGCCGCACGTCACGTAATTGCATGATTTTTGCATAATGGCAAAATTTATTAGGATTTGTATGGGGGAAAATTGGGGGAATTATTTCTGAATAATAAACACAACCTTTTCTGTTGAAATTGGCTTGATTCATAAGTGTAGTGCCCCAACCATTTTCAAAGTTTGAGAAGTTTATTTACTAATCCATTGTTTTTGTTCTTTGTATGCGAAATTGTCAATTGTAGAGTATCTCTGTTAAGGACCTAGTATGAGCATGAAGCTACTTAGAAGTGTAATAACTAAGAACTTTAAGAACAACTCTACAAATCACCTTCCTCTTTCTCTGCCATAGCATCCTGTACATCCTCTCTAATTTTTTCTTTATCAGTTGCACTCATTTCACTAATCTTTGGACCAACTGAAATGGAAATACAAAAATTAATCACAAAGTAAATGCACTTTTAAGTGCTCTCCTTGGATTTCAATTATTGAGATTGATGAATGATTCTTTATACATGGATAAGTATGACTGTGACTAGTAACAATCATGCAACTTATTATGAAAAAACCTAATACCAGTGTTAATAATAAAGGCAGTCACTAAAAAATAAAAAGATGATTCACCTTACAGCATTATACCTGATATTCACCAGGCATGAGTTCAACATCTAACAGAGACCAGCTGCATAATAGCCATATACACTGACCTGCTTTCATTTTTTCCTCCTCATCTTCACTACTTTCTTCACTTGTTGGTTCAACTATAGAACAACATAATATTTATTAATAAGCATAAATTCTGAGAGAGGTCTTCAAAAGTGTCAAGTGTGTTGTTCAGCAAAGCTGAACCAAAAAACAAAGGCAAGACATGTTAGGAAACTTACCATCTTTTAGAGCATTTCCTATCACACCATTTTCAGCTCTGTTGGGAAAAAATAAATATGGGTTATTGGCCAAGTGTGAAGTCAAGATGGTAGGATATTGGCCAATGAATGAAGCCAATATCCTGCCATTTTGACTGAACAAGCTTGGTCAAACAGGGTTCAGATTGTTTCTGGATGCCCAGATTGTCTTCGGACTCACATTTCGTTGTCTATTAAACAAATTTCCTGTAAGTTTCTCCTGTTTAATAAACAGGTCTGATTGTCAATTTTGTTTATCAAACAAAAAGAAAGGTATTTTCTGCTTATTACACAAAATAGATGTCCCTTTTTGTTTAATAAACAAGAGACTTTTGCTTATTAAACAAAAGTGACAGGCTTGTCTGTTGAATAAACAAAAGTTACACTGAACTTAATGCAGACTAATTTTGACACACAAGTTACCATTACTGAAAAAAAATTTAAAACTGAGTTCTCTTAGATCACTTTTCCTGCACTCTGAGGTCATTTAAGGACATTTTACTCATGTTACAATGACAAATTTCCAGGTAATAAACAGATAAAAATACAAATAAAGGGGTTAGTTTCTAAAGAAACTGTCAGTGGTGCTGCGTCAGTGGGGAGTGAATTAAAAATGAAAATTTGGTTTACCAACGGAGTTGATAATGTAAATTGACCACCGTACAGGGATTAAAAAAGCTGACATTTCGAGCATTAGCCCTTTGTCAGAGCGAATCCAATTCGATTATCAACTCCATTGATAAACCAAATTTTCGGCTAAGAGTATGAACTAGTTAGATTGTAACACCGCCAGTAATAAGGACAGACGACACGATAATAGCGAAATACAAACACTTTACTAAGGACAACAAAGCCTCTACAAAATGGCCGGGTAAAAACAGAAACACGAGGGCCACGAGAAGACGCACGTATAACGCATGTGCGGCCGACAATAACCACTGGCGCAACTCCTTCTTCTTCTGTGTAAATAGAAAACTAAAGCGTACAAAGTAAAAGAAACCTAACAAGAAGGTTGTAACCGATAGTAACTGTTCGTGACAGCACTTAGTTAAACGGACTGTTTCTGAAGTAACTGTCATAAAACACTAGTCAAGAATGTACTCCTGTAAGTATGCTGGAGGTCGGCGGGCCCACTGGGGTCTTGGTTCAGATGGAACAGAGATAGGAATACGATCACTGTCGGAGGGGGTGGGGTCTTCTTGGTGCTCAGTGTGGTGCGGGGAGGAGGCTGGAGGGTCTGGGCTAGGCGGACGTAACAGGTCCGGTGGGGCAGAGGGCTGTTGGCACGGCTGCGGCTGCTCAGCAACTTCCTCACATTCGTCGTCGTCAAGTGTAGGGACAACAGAAAGGTATGAAGGTGGTGGAAGGGTGTGTGGTACAGCGTAGCACTCGGAGAGCTTCACCTTGTAAGAGGTAGCCCTGAGTTGCGAGCCAGAGAACTTCTTAATGAAGCACCATTCGCCATCGATGCTAACGATGAGATAGCGGTCACGGGCGCATGACTTGTCTCGGTCAGACTTCACATAAACCAGGTCGCCAACCTGCAAGGGGGGAATGGGAGCTTGTGGTCGGGAACCGCCTTTGGCTGCTTCGCTGAAAGGATGGTTGGCTTGACGGGCTTTTTGTTTCGCTAAAATGTGTTGCAAGACATTGATGGGTATCTGCTCATTGGAGAACTGGTTTCGTTGTGTCCAAAGCTCCCGTGAGGACAGGCCTTGGCTGCGGAGTCGCGAATTGAGCCGGGCAGTGGCAATGGCAAGGCTGAGCTCAGTAACTGGACCTCCACCGGGCTCCTGACGCAATAGCTCTTCTTCTAGCTCCAGCACGGCTCGTTCGGCAACAGGATTTTTGTGGGTGTTTTTGACACGGCCAACTTCGACAGAGATGCCAAGATGATGTAAGGCATGGTTGTTTTTCAGTGAGACGAACCCAGGTGCAGGGTTGACACGAATCACAGTTTGGGGACCATCGAGGGGGTGTAGGCCCACTACTAATCGGGCGAGGGCATCATGAAGGGTATCACTCTTCTCGTCGGGTACAAGGCACGATGTAGTGTAAGAGGTGGCACATTCTCTCAAAAGTAAGATAAATTGGCAACAGCGTCTAATGATATCGGCTGCAAATGACACGCCTACAACCTCGGGTGCATCTTTGGATGACTGGCTGGTAAGGGAGGTAGGGAACTTCTTGAGTGAGGCACAAGTGTAGCAGGAATCTGATACTCGAGCGATAGCAGCACTCATATCCAGGGCAAAGAAGTAACGTTGTATGACCATTTGAAGTTGGTGCTTAGAGGGGTCGTCAAGCTTGATGTGAATGGCAGTAAGTAGGCCATCAAGTACGGAACGAGGTACGACGATCAACTCAATAGGGCAGGAGAGTGGTTGTTGACGCTGAACGACGAGCAGGCCATCCTTGGAAATGGAAGTGATGTTAAGGTAGCGCTTTACGTCTCTTATGTTAGTCAGTTTCTTGGAAGGGCGGGTGCCCTGTTTCAAGTGAGCACAGACACGCCGTAGATCGGGACACTCATTTTGAACACTGAACCATGCAGGTCTGCTGGTGAAGGGTAGGCGCTTGGTGTTGTCAAGGACTTCTTGAGTGGAGATGCCATGTACTACAGAAGACTCTGATTCGTGCATGAAAGAGCAAATTTGGCAGTTCGGTTCAGTGCAATCAGGGGCATTCCGACTGGCAAAGTCCGAGGGTAGATTGGTGGTGCCAGCGAGATGCTGGAAGCTAACTTGGTACCTACTGACGGTGGTCAAGAAGGAGGTAACACGTGGACTGGCAGAAAATTCACCTCAGCAAAGTTTCTGGAGGGCTTGAACGCAGGGCTGGCTATCTGTCAGAATGCAGGCACGGTGCTTGGATTGGATTATGAAGGGGCTAAAGTGTTTTACGGCAGCTGCTATAGACAGCGCTTCGACCTCACATGGTAACCATGTGACCTGATGCTTGCGTAATTTAGAGCTGAAGAAGCCGGCAAGGAGAAGACGGTCTTGGCGGGTAAGGTACAAGGTGGCGCCAAGACCGCGTCGGGAGACTGAGCCATCAGTCACAATCCAAAGCTGGTCAGAGGCACGAGGGAGGACGATAGACTGGTGCGTTTGAAGGGCATCATGTGCAGTGGTGAATTTCTGACGAAGGTTGTCATCCCACTGGACGTGGTCGTGAGATTGTAGATTGGCCAAGGATGATTCAAGTGGATCCACAAGTTGAGAGCAGTGAGGGAGGACACGGCTAAGGACTTTGTAGGCGCCGATGAAGGAACGCATACCTTTCACAGACTCTGGAGGAGAGCAGGTTGCAAGTGCAGCAATGCGGTGGGGGCTTGCAGATAAGGAGCCTTGTGACCAGATCCAACCCAATATGGTGGTTGTTTTGGGGCATATGACAGTCTTAGTGGCGGGCAAGGGCGTCAAGTATACGAGACCAGTTAGTGATGAGCTCTTGTGGGGTGTCGCCACCACAATAAAGATCGTCGGCGAGTTTTGTAACGCATCCCTCTTGGAGGAAGTCACCAAGGACACGACACATTAATTCCTCCAATGCGGTCTCTGAACCGGGCATTCCCATGGCTGACCTGGTATATACTCTGATGCCGCGAAACGGAGTGGCCACACCGCAGTACTTCATGGAGGCCTTTGATAGAGGTATCTGGTAAAAGGCGCAGGTGAGGTCAGACTTTATTATGTACTTCCATGGGGCAATGGTGCAGAGAGTAGAGTCAACGTCAGGCATCAAGGAGGGTTGTGGTTTGCTGTAGCGTCCGACGTCTGTGAAGGCTGTAACGAGATGAAAACCGCCAGAGGGTTTTTTAACGAGAAATGAAGGGTTGAGGTACTCAACGGTAACTCCGATGTCCTCCGGACGCCGGAAGACCTGGCATTGTTCCAACTCATCAAATTTCTGTTGCAATTCAACCAGCTTGTCACAGGAATATTGGGGAACACGGCCTTTGCGTTGTGGAGGCTGTACAGGTCCCACATTGACAGAGGCTTGGACAGGACCAGCTATGCCATTGTAACCAACAATGGCAGGATTAAAAACTTCATCATGAGCCTGGAGCACTTCGCGGAACTTGTTGCGTACGGTGTCGGGTAGGATGTTGTCAGGGTCAACTTCGACAGCATCTGAGAAGAACCCAGGCTGAGTTGAGATGCTTCCACAAGGGTGGGGAGGTGATGGGTGTGGTCCAACAGGTGACGTGGGAGTCACAGCTGTGGTGTGGCGAGCTTGGCAGAGATGTTCGTGGCGTCGGACAGTCCTTGGCTCAGCAGGGTCGTTGACTAAACGAACTTTACTAGCTACTGCTTCTACAATTTGGGGCTGGGGCCAGAGTTGTGAAACTTTGGAGCTTTTGTTGGATGGTGCATCGGCACGGGCTTCTATGGCTAAGGTACAGTCAGGATCTATGTTAGGTGGTAGGTCCAGCTCAAGATATTCCCCAGGGAGGACCACTGTTGTAGGGGCGGACGAGCGTAGCACATAAGACTGGGTGTGACCGACGGCGTGAGCCTGGGAACTGGCACCTGACTTGGGATGGTAGGCTAGTATTTTGGAGCCTTGGATAAGAACTTGTCCCTTTGCTGGGCGAACAGACATGTCATTAATGATCATGAATGGAGTTCCAGCTAAAACATCAACATCTAAGTCTTCTACTACGAGGGCATCAAGGGTGAGGAGATTGCCAGCTCGTGAAAGAGTGAGGTGTGTCTCCCCAACAACGACAAGAGGCGTAACTCCATCAGCTTGTAGGGCCTGTTGGGATGTTTTCACGATGGGAGCGGCGATGCCACGGGCGACAGAGGCCTTGATCATGCTGGTTTCGGCACCAGTGTCCAAGGTTAGATTAAGCGAGTGGTGATGGTAGAAGGCATTGAAATGGGGTGATTGCTTTGTGCTTACACGGCGAGACACAGCCCTGGCTGAAGAATGGGGAGAAGAAGCAAAGTCCTCCACTTCAGGTGGACAGAAGAAATCAGAATCGGTGGGGTCATCGTCGTCATCGAGGCTACTTGCCAGGCGAGCTTTGGCGAGGAAAGCGCGGTCTTCAGCAGGTAGGTAAGTGCACTGACTTAAGAAGTGACGGTCATTACATCCAGCCTGCTTACACAGGGGGCAAGACTTGGCTTGTGGTTTAGTATATGCCTTTTGGAAGCGGTTGTAAGGACCCCTCGGAGGCGGCTGTCTGAGCTTGGACGCCGTGGAACGCAAGATTTTAGCATCGGCATTGTTATTGATCTCTTCCAAGAGGGAATCCAATGCTTGAGAAATTTCAGGTTTGAGAGATGCAAGAGACTTGGACCGGAGCTCGGTACCGTAGCATTGCTTAACCAAACTGGGGAGGTCAGGGTGGACTAATCTCAACCATGTTAGTAGTACAAGATTTTCTAGAGTGGGAGACATTTCCTCGTCGGTGCCGGGAAGTTCGCCATGGTGTGAGATATTTCCATTTGCCAATAATAAATTATCTTCAATAAAGGACAACAGACGTTGATAGAGATCCTCGGGGCGCTCAGCAGGGGCGAGTGTGATGTTGTCGAAGTTGAGGAAGTGAGCGCCGGTTGATTGGAAACTGAAGTGAAGGCGAATCGCTTGCCAGATGGAGCTCATGGAGGTTGAGTTCTTAACGATGGTGTTACGAGAAATTATAGTTCGCAATTTGTCCAAGCATTAATTCAAGATGAGTACACTTTTGTTGTGCTGTTCTACAGGAAGTTTGAGGTACGGATTCAGGGTCATCCTGGGGGATTTCTTCAACCATGTCACACCATCAGCGAGAAAGCCCGCGAAATTGCGGTCAAGAGAAAGAATGTACTGAAGATTATTTTTGTCTCCAGGCTTTGAACGATGTTATCGTTTCCTGTTTGGCTAAGGACCACTGTTTTGGTGCTCTTGGATTCCTTTCGTGTTCTTAAATGAATAGAGGAAAGGCAAAATGTGTACTTAGCTGTGAGTCCTTGTGTGTTGTTGACACAGCTATCGACTAAGCTGTTTTGCTAGTTCCTCGCTTGGAAATCGGTCGACGATCCGTTATGAGGACAGACGACACGATAATAGCAAAATACAAACACTTTACTAAGGACAACAAAGCCTCTACAAAATGGCCGGGTAAAAACAGAAACACGAGGGTCACGCGAAGACGCATGTATAACGCATGCGCGGCCGACAATAACCACTAGCGCACAGCTAATGTCAAATAAAATCCATCAGTCTTAACATGTCAAACAGAATTCTGAAATGTATCGATGAGTATGGGAAAAATTAAGAACAACCCCAGGTGCAGGAAAAATGTACATATTCTTATAAAAAATAGTGTGTTCCCAAAGATAATGTCTTGAAACTCTTCATAATCACTTTTTGTTAGTGGCACTGGAATGGAGCTTGATATAGTCCCAGGTTACAGTCTTGGCATTCTTCACCATGGTGCTTGGTGGTTTGAAAACATGCACTGGCTTATCGTTGACTTAAACTTTATTGTCTGAATGCTTGACAAAGTTCCACTGGGATCAAGGTTTGGTCGGAAGGACGTTTTATTTTTCTGAACCATGGAAAATTTTCTCTCCTCTTCTGCATTGGAATGAGGTATAATGAGAACAAGTTTGGCAACTTTTGAAATGCGACCAATTCTGTAGCAGGAGGTTGCTGAAATGCTCAACGAGGTACTCAACTTGTGCGATACTGGCTTCAACTCTCAACATGACATTAACAAACTTTGCATTTGTCAGTATCACCCACTGGCAGATTTGAAAGAGCATACCCCATAGCTTTGAGATAGAATGCCCTCACTCCATTAAAAAACTTGCTATATGGAGCCTGAGTGATGTCACCTTCTGCAAGTAGCTTGGTTAGACGTGTTTTCATTGTCATACCAACAAAAAATGCTTCCTTCTGGTAGATGAATGCTTGTGTCAAACTGAAGTTTGTCAAGTTGTTCTTGGCTGCTTTGATGGCATTGATTGACAGGAACTTACCAGCAAGTTTTGTCAAGAAAGACTGAATCTGCTGATCTACAAGTGAGATGATTGGATCCTCTCTCTACAAGAATGGCTAAAGGTGCACAAACATTTGCAGTGTAGCTTGATAGAGGTAAAGGTACATCTCTGTCATAGGATCAGCAAACAGTTTCTGCAGCCACTTAAATCAGCAAGGAGTGTCCTCTTGAGATGCAAAGTAGCTCTTCAACGCAGTGTATTGTTGGAGTACAGTTAATGTCCAACAGCTCTTTCCAGGCTAAGCCACTTAGTATTAACATGTTTCACTTTATCTCAGTCATAGAAGTCACAGCAATCAGACAGAGTGGACTTTCTCTTGGAGCTTTTTTTGAATCAGTAGAATACATAACCATGTCATCAACATCAAATCCATCATGCTATCAAAGGCATCCACTGCTTTACCAGCAGTATTGTGGACAATGTGACATGGACATCCCATTATATAGACTGCTTCATTTTCTGCCTGGATATGTGTTTTGATTGAATTTCAACATCCCACATTTAACAAAGTGTTGTCAAGCCCGAAGCTGACACAGTTATTCCATGCAATGGAGTGCATTTCAAAGACTCCATTCATCCTCGTGAATATTCCCTCTGCTGTTGAAGATGATCATACACATATCTAAGAACTGGGTAGCTCCCTGGCCACAGTTGACATCAAAAATCCTGATTGTCAGTGGGTTCATTTTTGTATACTGTTATCACTTGAACCATCAATGCATGCAGAAAAGGGATTTTCTGTCATCCTGGCCAAATGTGGTTCAATTGCACCGTTAACAATACACGTTTTTGTTTGCCTTGATGAATACTTACAACTGTAGCTGCAATTTCAGAAAATATATCTTGAAATAGTGGCGTCAGTTAGTCAGCTTAGTAGTGACAGAGCAATATTATTCCAGACCAGCATGGCAGCCACTTTCACTTCTGCATGGGTGACCTTGTCAACCAATGGGTCACTTGCTGCCAAGAATGGTAACTGCAGCTGTCTTTGAGAAGATCTAGCTGCCACATTTCGTTTGTGATTTTCTGTCAAAGCATGCCTTAATACTGGTAATTATATATTTTTCTCCCTGATAGGCACAACTAATGTTAAGGCGCACATGTTGCATCAAATTCGGTACAAATCATGGCTAACAGATGAAATATTACCGGTAAAGGCCACCTCTTTTCCCAGTCCTTCTTATACCTGCACTTGCACTTCTTTTTCTAGTCTTTCTTTGATTTCTTGGGTGCCGAAGGTCCAGCAGCATTGCATCCTTCACTACTTGAAAACCCTGAATATTCTAATTTGGATTCCTTCATCACTGACACATGAATATTCAACAGAAGATAACAAAGATGGCGAATGCTGGGTTAAATTGAAAGAGTCACATGAATACCAGGCATGCCCCCCAAAAAATCCAAACCTGGTTCACTTCAGGTAAACAAAAACAAGCAGGAAAGAGGACAAGAGAAGGACTCTGGGGTCCAGCTTTCTCACTGATTTTTCACTGATTTCACGATTTGTCAGTTCAAGACCGGTTTTCCTATTGCAAAACAATCATTGATTTGATATATATTTTAAGAATTGTTGACTCAAGTTCAGCTGGAGATTCTGCGTGCTTGGCTGGAGGGCTGCAAATTGAGTCTGAAAACTGGAGTCTCCAGCTTTTGGCTGGAGACTTGACATCTATGCTTTCTTTTTGTTTAATAAACAAAATTGACGGTCAGACATGTTTATTAAATAGAAGAAATGGGAAATTTGTTTAATAGACAAAAAAATTTTAGTCTAAAAACAATCTGAGTGTCTGGAAACAATCTGAACCCTGAAGGATTTATTATACAACTCAAAGGACGCTATTTAAAGACAGTAAAATGTGGACGAACGGTCTATCCTGAGTGGTCAAGATGGTTCCATCTTGACCTTGTGGGTAGCCACTCACAGCAGAATTGATTCATCTTGACTGCTGAAAGAGCCAGTCATAATAATAAAATAATTATAGACTAGTTGTACATGTGAAATTACATGTACAAATACAGGCCTGCGCTAATCAGCTTTTTTGGTCATGCTGTTTACATCATCAAGCACTTTACAAAATGTATATCATTGTTTAGCATTCTATCAAAAGTTAGGATTTATCTAAAACATTTTCTATACCACAAAACTGGCAACTTATTTATTTGGTACCCTTAATCTTGGCTTTAAAAAATTATTGAAACTTTTTTTGTTACAGCCACAGACAAAAAGTATATGAATTATTTCAGATTGTCTTGAATTTGGGTTGTTTCATATTTCAGCTGGAAAATGTTAATACCTTGCTAGTTCTAATAATGCCTTTCCATAGAAAAGATAAGCTTCTCCACATTCATCCGCTCCTGGACCATGTTTGGTGTCTCTGCACATGAAAAACAAACATGTTTAAAAGTCAACTGTAGTATCGGAATGTGTGGCCGGTTAGCTCAGTGGTAGAGCATTGGACTCAAATCCCGGCCGGACCAACACTCAGGGTCTTTAAATAATAATTATTTAAAGACCCTGAGTGGTGGTCCGGCCAGGATTTGAGCAGAAAGTGCTGCCTTTGTCATAACATCCGCAAATGGTTAGACTTTCTAGTCTTCTCGGATAAGGACGACAAAACCATAGGCCCCGTCTCACACCTCTTCATAATTGATTCTGTGGGACGTAAAAGAACCCACACACTGTTCCAAAAGAGTAGGGGACATAAGTTCCCGGTGTGGTGGTCTATCTCTCATCTGATGGTTAAAATAATGCTCAGAGATATTAGCTGCACAAGCTACTCTAAAAATCCGAGGGTAAATAAAGTGATGTATGTATGTATGTATGTTGATGTGTCAACAAATTCTTCCATAATTACCTTGAGCTTGTATATAAGCCTGTGTATAAATACCTCTTACTAACCAAGTTTGAGGTCTGTAGTGTAAGTTACGGACAGTTTTTTTCCCATTAATTTATGGCCCAAACGCAAAAAAAATGAGGATGCGCAACTTACGGTATGGACCAAGAAAACAAGGTTGGTAAGATATTTATTATATCTCTGAGGTTAATCCAGTGCACGGGAAAGAAAACTAGTTGCAGTCCAGCAGAATGACCAACTGCCACAAAATGATTGGTATGCATCAACTTCCAAAACATGAATTAATTTTATTGGCTGCTTGCACAAGATGCAACCAAAGCAAGAATCAAGTTTACAAAGGAGGAAAGGAAATCAAATTCAATTATGTTCTGTGGCACACCGCCTAAGTAAACCAAGGCCAATCATTGCTCGTTTCACATATGCAGGGCAGACAGAGACCTTGCTTGGTCGCAATGTTTCAATCTCAAGAATTCAGTGGTAAAGATCATGGCAGATCTATGCTTGTGAGATTTGGAGGAGCATTTTAATTCCAGCGCTTAAAAGAGCGAGAGGAAACGAAGACACCAAGGCAATAATCATTGGCAATTGTTTACTTGTCAATGGTAAGAAGTATACTTATGTATAAATCCCTTTGAAGTGGCGGTCGTATGTAGATGGCAGTCAACCGGCGCAAGATGTTTCATCATCTTCATGTCAGAAGAAACAAGCCAAGTTCAAGAAGAGTAGGTACAAAAATATTATGAACTGTAAATATAGACTGATTAATTTCCATATCTCCTTGTGTTATTTCACCTTTTTTTTTTCAGAGTCTTGGGCTAGCACCTAACCCTTCATATCAATCTAGAAACTCAAGTCTTGATCCAAATCTGATGCCCATGAACTCTAAAGTTTGTTTTAATCAGTGTCGTAATTATGTCCGTCTCAAAAAAGGTCCAGTACGCCTCCTAATTACCTATGACCATTGTCCTCCTTGTTTTTTCTTTCAATTTCATGGGCGCTGTTTATATTGTTCTCAATAGGTGTAATAGTATTGTCTCTATCGAAAACGGACCGACTTCTTGTGATGCTGATTTCCCACTCTTAAGTGAATTCTGTGTAATGTTCCAGAAGTGAAAATTTTTCCACCGCAGCCAAGTGAATTTCATTTCCAGTCCTTGCGAGAACTTTTCAAGGTGACAGTGCCCTCTGTGGCCGCAATGGATTGTGGGTATCAAATGGCCTCTTGAACAGCTCTTCAAACATCCAGTTTTTTTCGCCTAAGTCAAAAAACAACTCTCCTTTCCCAATTTCTAGCATGGCATCCTTCAGCAAATGGGCCAAAACTCTCAACTACAGGTCGCTTTTAAGACGAGAGTTGCTTTCAGTCTGTCCTGCCTAGCTCAGTTCTGTACTGCAAAATGCCGATTTGCTCCGGCAGTCAACTTAAATCTCTTTGCGTTTGGCAAGCATAGAGAAACACCACTCGCTTCTTTGAGAAGTGTCTGACTTGCGGGTCTACAGACTTAAATTGACGTCTTTTACCACCAGGCTGGCGAGTTTCCATTAAATTTAGCTAGCGATCGACACCTCACAGCCACGTAAGTTTCCTATCAATAAAACTTAAATTGATCTTTTAACCGCCAAACGTGTAGTCTACGTCACACTATCAAACAATCCTTTTCTACCCCTCAATCATTTCACATGCTCTTCAGGTAATTCAATTCACGCATGACTATACACCTTATTCCAAAATGGCGGCCGCTCGGAATGATCTGGGAAGAGCAGCGCGGAAACGAGGCATCGAGGGCCAAGTCAAAGTCAAGCATGTAAACAGCAATGGCGTTCGTAGTATTTATTGAAGACATACCTGGCAGTTCGTTGAACGGATGGGATCCTAATCAGTTGAAAAATGCTTAACTAAAATTTTGGTTCAAGTGTCGTGGTGATTCTTGTAAAGGTTTACGTTATTACCAAAGCACAATTTTGTAAGCGGTAAGTGATATAGTGATTTTGCTGTCAGAAACGCCGACCTTGCTAAGGCTGCTAAGGTTAATTAAGTATCTCATTTGCTTCGTTCTTTTACAGCGTGAATGAGTATTATTTGAATTAAAAGACCGACTATCTTCTAGTCGACCCGGACGAAAATCTCATCTATACCCGGCATATAACGACTGAGCCGGTAAAGAGCTTTTCAGGCTGAGGTTAGCGCTATAGCTAATCATTGATTAAGATGTACAGTAAAAACCCGCAACAAATTTTTGGGAAGCAGCCTAAACAGGTTCTTATATAAATGGTAGTTAACACAATTTTAGGCTACTTAGGTTCTTAAAATAGGTTCTTAATTCTGGAGAAAAGCAAATAAAACTCAGCTGCGAAACAAGATGGTTATTGGCCTATTTTCTACTTTCAATTAAAAAAACCCTCATTTTTACAGTAATGAGAATCTGCTTTTTTCTTCAAATAGGATTCTTGCACTGCAGCTGTAATGTACTAAATATGATTGTAGAAAATAAGAACCTGTTTTCAAGTTTTAGGCTAAATAGGTTCTTGTTTATAGGGGTATAAAATCCAAATTTTAGGCTAACAGGTTCTTAATTTTCAGGTTCTTACAGTGTAGTTGCGGGTTTTTACTGTATTAAAGCCTATAACAGGGGCACCTGACGACAAGTTTCGATAGATATCTGTTCGGTGGAGGGTAGTTTGCCTAAGGCCTTCGGCATCGATTAAAGAGTGCACTCGGATTTTCATAACTAAAACGTGGCCTAAAAGATTTGTAATGTGTAAATCTTAACCTGAGGTTTTCGAAAAGGTCGTTATTGCTGTTTTGGCAGTATAAAACGCCAGCTAGCATTTTCGGAAAGAAAAAAAGGTTCCCTAGAAAGTTCATTTCTGCTAGTATTTTCTCAAAGAAACATTTTGTTGCCTAAAATTTTCAGACAATTAACATTTCAGCTAGGGAATCCGAACAGATCAAAGTTTTCTAGCTAACCAAAACATCACTTTAAACAGACTTCAAACACCATAAAGTACTTAAAAATGCCTTTCTACAGCTTTGGCTGCTTTGGGTCGTTGGGTGCCCTTGCTATAAGTTCAGTTGTCATAAGATGGTATTTAACCCGGGTTAGCGCTAACCATGCTTTGAGCAACTGGGCCCATGGAAGCTGACTACAACACAACAAACATGTAGAAAAAATATTTACCCGGGATTAACTTAACCAAAATTTTATTTGTTTGGAACGCTAAAAAGGAGATTTAAATTAAGTTTTTTTTTCTCGGAAATGTCGTTCAGAAAATCAGAAATAATAGTTCAAAATAGTGAGCAAACTGAAAATAAATGGTCATGTTGCCTGTACGCGAGTTATGTGCTTATGCTTACAAACACACCACATTTGACTGACAACACTAAACAGAGTAAATAAATGCACTAGACTGTCCCATATGTGGAAGTTTTTTGTCTTGTTGTTCACACTCCATGTGGATTTGAAGGGAGACAATTTGTTGTGTTTGTACAACTTCCTCAGAGGTCATTTGACCTTTGGTTCCAATAAAAAGTGCCCCATGGAAAGTTGACTAATAAATGTTTTGGCACCCCCAGGTGAGATTCCAACGAGCTCCTTCAGATTAGTATGCCGGTTTTTATATGAGCTATAAAAAGATCACTGTTTAAACGAAGACTGTTAGGGATTTGACAGCAGAGCTCTCTGCAGTCAATTTTGACCCTGGTAGAAGGACATTTATCTTTAAAATCAGCAGGCATGTGGTCATTGATCTTTGCCCTTGAGGGTCATACTGAAATGATGCTGACCTTTAGAAACATAAAATTAATCCAGGCTTATTGCCTTGGTCTTCCTTGTTCAGGGGCATCTTCATCATTTCTCTAATTCATATTTGCTACATCATGAGAAGGTGAATGCCAATAATTAATGCTTTCACCTTCTTTTACTGGATTTAAATACTGAATTATACTCTTGAAAATGTCTCTATTGGGAAATCCAGAATAAAAAGCTAAATCTTTAACTGACTTCATAAATCTATCGACGCTAAATACTTTCGATTGTAAGTCTTGGAAATATCCGCCTCGAATTGTCGGAGTTTTTCAGTAAGCTCGGCTTTCTCGCAGTCCAGATCATAGATAGCTTTCTCACAGTCGTTTTATAGCTCCCTAGAATCTCTATCTGGAGAATCATCACGATGTCTTGGTTGATGACAGTAGGTCAGGAGTTGCTGAGGTTTTCCTCTGTCTTTTTCGTTTGATCGGACTACTATGCTTTGGTGCTTTTCGTTTTACGAGCGAACACTTCTTTCACGGAAAAGCGGATGGTACAGCAGTAGTTTTCAAAGTTTTCTCGCGACCAGCAAACGAACAAATATAACCCGAAGACTTGAAGTGGCGCAACCATACCATTGATCGAGTGTTTTGTCACTTAAAGTTAATCCAAGATCCCTTCGTATGGCAACAATCCATTCGGCTTGAACACACTACACGTCGGTCTTCATTTTCACACCATTTTTCACATAAATTTTCTTAGGACAGAATTTAAAGCATGATCGCTCACGATTACCATCACCACAAGATTTTCACGCCGGCCCTCGATGCCTCGTTTCCGTGCTGCTCTCCCCAGATCATTCCGAGCGGCCGCCATTTTGGAATAAGGTGTATTAATATGCATACAAATGAGCGTAGCTGAAATGAAGGGCTGAGGGCATAACCGACCCAAATGACTTTTAGGGCTTTTTTTTGTATACACTTTTTCTTGAAAAAGAATGGAAAATGGTCAAAAATTTTATGGGGCAATTTTGTTCTATTGAATCAAAGGACACATGCAAACATTCACCTGATTTGGACCAAAAAAAGACAAAAGCCCTAAAAGTCATTTGGGTCGGTTATGCCCTCAGCCCTTCAATTGTTTATCATGACAGTTCTTAAACATTTGTTCCTTGAATGTTAGAGGCTTATCAGGGGAATGCAAATGTCGAGAAACGTTTGATTGGTTTAGAGAAAAAAGTTTTCTTTCTACAAGAGACCTGTACACTGCACGAATGAAAAATGTGACATGTGGCAGAACAAATGGGGTTACAAAGCGCTCTTTGGCTGCGATAGTAGTCGAAAAGCTGGTGTGGCTATTCTGTTTTCAAAAATTTTGATTTTGTACTAAGCAAAGTGTACATACACTCAGGTGGCTGTTTTATTATCATGGATATTAAAGCGGCCGACCTTTCTTATAAAAAAGTCAATCTTTATTCTCTGAACAAAGATGGCCCCCCTTTTTTTTCAAAATATCACAAGCTGAATGCTCGAATTTGATTGTGACAATGTTGTCATGGGGAGAGACTTTGATTTGATTTTAAATACTGAATTGGATAAACAGGGTGGCAGGGCTAACCTCTCATCCAAAGGTGCTTGCCAAAATAAGAAAATTCCAAATTAATCTTGACCTAGGTGATAACTGGCATGATCAAAACACGCCCACGACAAGATATACATGGAGAGGGGGCGTGATCCTGATATATCTTGTCGTCTTGACTTTTTTCTCACCAGTCATGTGGCAAAGTGACCAATTCTGACATTTTACTTGAATACCATTCCATGATTACCCTGAAAATAATCCGCTTTCTTGATGTTCATAGTTTTCAAAAAAGGCATTCGATTTGATCGAGTGGACCTTGATAGAAAGAGCTCTTATTCAATTTAATTTTGGACCCTTTTAAAAGGATGCATTCACCACTATCTAAAACAATGGTTCCAAGGGTCTCAGAGCACTTCACTTTAGGTAGAGGGGTCACACAAGGATGCCTTATGTGCCAACTATACGACATTAATACTCAATATCTCAGAAGGCTCCTTTCTATATGCAGTAGAGGTTCTGGACAGATTTCACATGATCTCTGGGCTTAAAGTAAATTATGAGTGGGTGGGTTCAGCAAAAGAGAGGACCAATACAGTGTAACAAGCCAGATATCTCCTGGGTGAAAGGGAAAGTTTTTGCATTGGCATTTGGTTTGCAGCAGACAGAAATGTAATGCTCTGTTCCTTTTACGATGAAAGGATTATGAAAATAAAGAATGTGATTGAATTATGGCAGTTCAGAAGGTTTACTTTAATCAGCAAAATAGTCTTCTGTTTTCCCAACTTGTCTATATTCTAATACCTCTACCCACCTCCATGGAGGCATTACAAAAGTTAATAAAATTCTTTTTGAATTTCTTTGGGACAGTAAAGGCGACAAGATTAAAAGATGACTAAATTATTGACCCCGCCAATGCAAAGGAATGAATGTGAGTCTTTGCGCAACTCATTAAACAATATCAGCGGTAAACACACCTATCCAATTGTTCCAACTTTAACTTGCAACTTCCCCCGATAAATTCTCGACCCCTTTTGACTATACACCCCTGAAAAATTTAAGGAGGGGGTCCTATTTTGGTGTCCTTAAGGAATGTTATATTTTTCTGGTATGATCGTGCACAGGGACACCATAATGATAATAATAAGAAAACTGCATTTATCCTGGAGAGACCAATCAGCTGGTATCAACTGGTGTCCAGTAATGTTGATTTTTGGGGAAGGGAAAACTGGAGTACCTGGAAGGAAACCTCTCAAAGCAGAGTAGAGAGCCAACAAACTCAGCCCACATGACGCGGAGTCCGGGAATCGAACCCGGGACACACTGGTGGAAGGTGAGCACTCTCACTGCTAATCTAACCCTGCTCCCCCTAGGTCTTGGAGCTTGTGAAAGGAAGACATGGCAAAATTTGTCAGTTTTAGGTTGCTGTTTGTAAGGGCTGTGCTCTCTTTTCATTTCCTCGCACTTGCTTTTCACACTATAAATGATATCCTCAATACTGCGCTCCAGCGGTTTTACTAGTCACCAACTTCACAAAAATCAAGTGTTTGGAAATCAAATGATTGATTGAGTTCAATATTTGCCCATTTTTTTTTGTGAGTATGATTGCCCAACTCAATCAAAAGTCCATCCATGGACTGAGTTGGATTGAAATTCAGTTTGATTGACTCTGCCAGGGATAATGTCATAGTTGGTGCTTTAAAGCTCTACATTTTCACCTCATTGGTCCAGATTGAATAGCATTTTTTTTTAACTTTATCAGTATAGCTAATATGCATGATGCTTTGTCTTACAATGATTATTCCATAATTTTGTTTTGCAATAAAGGAAAGTTTTTTTGTGAAGTGAAATTAAGTTTCCCTTCACTTTTGTCATTCCTTTATTTTCCTTCTATGCATTGCATGAGTGCAGGATTTAAACAATTAAATGTACATGAAATGCACATGTGTTTCCGGTGAAACACCTGAACCTTTCTGCGACTAATACCTTACTCCTCAAAGCTTTAGGGGTATTAAACTACAGGCATCAACATTACAACTTCACCTCGATTTAAGTGTGTCATTGCGAAAAGGGTGAAACTGCTGTATTTCTTGCCTGAAGGCGCAACTATATTCCTCTGGGCATTGAGTTCGAGTCAGTCGGAGTAGTGTTCGAGGATTACCGAAGTAGCATCAAATAAGTTCGGCTGCACTCTCTAGTCTTAGTCCGGAAGCCCTTGAAACCAATTGAAAAGACCAGAACAAAGTAGTGAAGTTGTGAAGATATCCTTTTGTTGTTGACATGTAAATAAAGGCGGCAAAATCACGGCAAAGTTTCCATGCATTAACGTTTTTCGTAAAGCACGTCTAACTTTGATTTACATGTATGGAAATAGTTCGCTTTGAGAGCTTCAAAAAGAGATCTTAAATGACTTGTCAGTGTTTTCAAAACAAGCCGTCGGCCGTCGCATCCAACGGCAATTCTTCCATTTGCGACGGCTACTTTCCCTTGGGTAAATTCTAATATAAAGCTTTTCCTAAAGAGCCAAGTGTCCACGAAAGAGTTTGTGAGTAAATAAACTTGAAATTTCGCTGCAACATTGCTTTAATCCACTTGGATACGTTTGAACGTTCAGCAGCAAAGTAAACAGGCTCAGATTGTGTGGTAGGTAGCGGTTTCCAACGCAAAGTACTCTAAGACAACACATCTCAAACTGCTTGGAAAATGTGCCTACAAGAGTCTTGAATTTCAAAATTTTCCGGGGAACATGCCCCCGGATTCCCCTAGGGGGGCAAGGTCCTTCGGGCCTTGCAACTCCTACTCAACACAATGCAACTCCTACTTTCAAAAGTTGTGAAAACACTGCTTGTTTCGGTTATCCAAAGTGGAAATTCATGTTCGTAAATTTCAAGAAGATAACCTTTTGTTGTCGACATGTGAATGAAGGCGGCAAAATCACTACAGAGTTTCCATGCGTCAACGTTATTCGTAAAGCACGTCCAACTTTGATCCACATCTATGGAAATAGTTCGCTTTGAGAGCTTTAAAAAGAGATCTTAAATGACTTGTCTCGGTTATCGAAAGTGGAAATTCATGTTTTTAACTTAGGGCGTCACGCTTCTTGCGTTGCAAATTGTAAATTTCAAGAAGATATCCTTTTGTTGTTGACATGTGAATGAAGGCAGCAAAATCACTACAGAGTTTCCATGCGTCAACGTTATTCGTAAAGCACGTCCAACTTTGATCCACATCTATGGAAATAGTTCGCTTTGAGAGCTTTAAAAAGAGATCTTAAATGACTTGTCTCGGTTATCCAAAGTGGAAATTCATGTTTTTAACTTAGGGCGTCACGCTTCTTGCGTTGCAAATTGTAAATTTCAAGAAGATATCCTTTTGTTGTTGACATGTGAATGAAGGCGGCAAAATCACTACAGAGTTTCCATGCGTCAACGTTATTCGTAAAGCACGTCCAACTTTGATCCACATCTATGGAAACAGTTCGCTTTGAGAGCTTTAAAAAGAGATCTTAAATGACTTGTTTCAGTTATCCAAAGTGGAAATACATGGACTTTTACTCCGAGAGCAACAAGAAGGGATTTGTTGATTTCGAAGAACTTTGAGTCGCCGATCAAAGTTGGCTTGAAGTTCTGAGGCCAAGTTTCCATATGCCAATAATTGAAAATTTTCAGGTTAAGGTTTCAGCTTTACGATCGAGATTCGAGGTTAAACGCGTGTTTGGGTACTTCAATGCATCGTACATGACCGAATCCGCTAGTTGTCATAACAACCGACACGAACTGACCAATTGCGTTGTGGCATTTGTAATTATGCGGTTAGCATCTCGCAACGTGAAGTCTGAAGCCAAAGCGGCGATCGATTGTCAATGTTTTTATTCACCATGGAAAAATATTCTCGGGAATTGGCGATAATGGAGGCAAAGGCAACCAGAAATAGAAATCTGACGCCATCCAGACATTCTGTATCACATTCTATGAAAACTCCTGACCAGCGCAATCTGGATTCAGAGATAAGGTTTCCAAAAGCTTATAAAGTTATAAGCTTACATCATGCTGATCAGTTAAAAAAAAAACTGCTTACAAAAATATGCTTATCCATCATCATGTTCATCTGGGATCAGGTGGGAGGTTTACCTGTAGCTTACAATTGTTTGGTTTATCCACGGAGTTGATAATGTAAATTGACCACCGTACAGGGATTCGATTAGCTGACGTTTCGAGCGTTAGCCCTCCGTCGGAGGTTACAATTGTTATTTGATTCTCCAGCTTACACTGTAAGCTGTCATCGACCGAATAACAAAGGAGATTAAAAAATCATCCAACTAGAAAATTTCAAACAAAGGAAAAATATCTCGCCTACTTCAAAGGTTTGCGGCCTTCGGAAAAGGTGCCACATAATCGTCAAATGTTCGACAGGAATAAGTAATGAATCCAGAACAATAGATTGAATACATGAATTCTTAACAACCCCAAAATTTGGGGTACACACTTAAATCGGTGTGAAGTTGTCATGAATAAGTTCGTTGGACAACACCACAAAATAGATTTTAAAGGGATCACCAAATTCAAATCTTCGTTTTTAAGAGTGCTTAACAAGATGCAGATTTCATACTGAAAAAAGGGTATATCGAATCAAATGAAACAGATAAATGTACTAGAAACATTAAAAGATTGTAACATACAATTTCTGTGTAGCTTCCTCGAAGCATTTGACAGCTTGCACAGCTTCGTTGCAAACGAGATGTCTCTTTCCCTGCCCCATTAACTTCGAAATTTCCTCCCTGAAAAGTAAAATAATACACGAAAACGCATAAAAGAGGGACCTCTGCAAACAAAGAGAAGAATCCGAGTGAAAGTTAAGGGACTTTAAACAAGCTCTTACCTAAAAGAATACTCCGCTGAAGCCATGATGAAATGTCCAACACAGAGAAAGATTTCGCGCTACTTATTCCCGCGAGATGACGTCAGTAGCCATGTGACCCACGGAAGAATTTAATCGACACCAGTCCTTTGAGCGCTGTTACACTGTTTCGTGCAACTTGTGTCGCAACGCCATGTTGCACGAAACATTGTACGAAGTGTAACATACCCTGCAACGGCCAAAATCGTTCCGAGACAAGTAGCACGAACCGTTGCAGAGAGTAGAATCGAGTTCTACTTTCTGCAACGGTTCGTGCAACTTGTCTCGCAACGATTTTGGCCGTTGCAGGGTGTTACACTTCGTACAATGTTTCGAACAACTTGTCTCGCAATGGCGTTGCGACACAAGTTGCACGAAACACTGCACAGTGTAACAGCGCCTTAACTCGCAAATACGTGTCCAAATGCAGAATCAATCACAATCACAAGACTTAATTCAAGAGCTAAAAAACATTAAAAAATCTCTTGATAGGGCAAATCGTGAGGTTGACCCCATATACAGCAACATCCCAAATACAAAACAAAGAAAGCAAAAATATAGATCCAAAACTTAAAACTTATTTGCCGGTCAGTATAAAACATGGACTGCGGACCGCGGACCCGGACTTGGTATAAAACGTGGACTGAAGGCTGCGGACTAGGTACAAAACGCGGACTGAATACAAAACTCTGTGCAAAAGGCGGGTGTAAACAAATTAAAACGTGGCCTAGGCCATGGCCCACCCTATGGCCTACCAGTGGTCATTTTTTTTTAAAACCTCGGTGCAACTTGTGTAAAACTACGTTTTCCTTCAATCTGACATACCGATGACTCTCTTCTGTTCTCTTGGCGACGTTTCGCTCAAAATTTTCAGTGTTAAGCAAACTCGCCTGTGGTAGATTGGAATCAGGAAAACCAGAATGCCGTATAAACACAACTTTCGGGCAACTATCGTAAGGAAGAGCAATTATCATAAAGGAGCTCCGCAAATTTCTGTACGCTAAGGTCCTATTCCTTGTAGATCAGCCAGCGAACTGGGTCTCAGTTTCAGTCACTTGCGTGAACCCGGGATGACTGAAGAATCCAAACCAGCGTGAAATAATCTAGCATCCAAGCATGTAATCTGGCATCTGCCCAAGCTTCATGTTTCCCGTCGTTGGAACCGTCAACAATGTAAACTTTTGGGAGCAGAGTTGGCGCACTGGTGAGAGTGCTCGCCTTCCACCAATGTGTCCCGGGTTCGATGCCCGGACTCGGCGTCATAAGTGGGCTGAGTTTGTTGGTTCTCTACTCTGCTCCGAGAGGTTTTTCTCCGGGTACTCCGGTTTCCCCTCTCCCCAAAAACCAACATTTATTTCATTTGATTTATTTAGAGTTGATTTGATTTAGTCTCCCCAATTAGTAGAGCATCTGTGCTCGGCTAAATACATTTGAGACTTAAATAAAGTGATTATTATTATTATTATTATTATTATTATTATTATTATTATTATTATTATTATTATTATTATTATTACTTTATATTATAATTCATTTTTGTCAAATTGCTTTACGCTGCGTCACGCCTGGTGGTCAGAGCACATTAGGTGTTTATTCTTACATACTTTTGAAACAAAAATGGAAAGTAAGTTCAGCTCCGAGGTTTTTTCTCTCCTCAATCGTTTTTCTTCAAAGAACATTTTGGAAATTGCGACAGGAAATTATGGGTGCTTACCATTTGCCAGAAAAATCCGGATGGAATGACCGTTGAATAATGGTAAGCGATTTTCCGAATTTACTGACCAACCATTTACTGCAAGGCGTACCGTCATGCGCACTCACTCGTTCTGGCGCAAAAGGACCGGGAAACGGAACGGTTCGGTCAAATGGTAAGCAATTTTCCGAAATTCCGTTCCGAGCGGGAAAAGAGGACTACCTCTTGAGGTTGTCCACAATTTCCGAAAAGATTTTCCGGAAAATTACCTTATCATTTGACTTCAAACCGAAATTTCCGGATTTTTCTGACAAATGGTAAGCACCCTATAATTTGGGACAGAATCAACAGAATCAAATGCACGTGCATTACCGTAGGAACGGCGAACGGTGATTGGTTTAAGTTTTCCCAAAATTTACATACCTCAGGAGACGTGAAGGTATAAGATATTCCGAATTCAGTTCTGCCACGAGTCTGCTTAGAAAATATGACAGATTGAAGGAGAACGTGTTTCCAGCAATGCTGAACCGAGTTTTAAAAATTGACCACTGGTAGGCCATAGGGTAAGCCATGGCCTTTTTGTCCAGACCCGCCTTTTGCACAGCGTTTTGTACTCAGTCCGCGTTTTGTACCTAGTCCGCAGCCTTCAGTCCGCATTTTATACTCAGTCCACGTTTTATACTTAGTCCGCAGTCCGCAGTCCGAGTCCACAGTCCGCAGTCCGGGTACACGGTCCACAGTCGATATTTTATACTGACCGACTTACTTACCTACTTTAGCTACTGACTCTTTTTAAAACTATGTATTTAAAAATGTTTACAGTTATTTTCAAACATTTTCCATGTTTAATCTAGATCAAACATTTTCATCCAACATTATGCGTTCCGAACAAATGTTTGATCGTTTAGCCACCCCAACCAACAAAGCGTGAACAGCCGGTAACTGAATGCAACCAAATGAGCCACGTCGAAATTTAACTTTGAGTGCTTTGTCTGGTGCACTTTTTGGTCAAACATTGTTTGTCAGTTAAGCCACTCAACATTATGTTTGACAGTTTGTTTGATCGTTTAGTTGGGGCTGTAGGATTGCAGTACTCAGTAACCACTTTAGTCATGTATTCGGTGGGTTGAGTTTGGTTATAGAGTTCGATCGTCCTGCACCTTCTTGGTTTATCGCGCAATAAAGAACTCCTTGATTAGAAAAATTTGCTCAAAACATAAGCGAGATGTCCAGAAACTAGTAGCCAAAAACTTATTATGGGTTGGTATACCCAAATTGAAAACAGAATGAATCGCAGTATTACACCTGTACCGTATTTCCTCAAATAAGCGCTAGGGCGCTTATTTCAAATCTCGGTCAAAAGAGGTGGCGCTTATTTGAAGGAGGGCTCTTATAAAGTTTTTCTTAAAACGAACTGTAATTCTTTTTTGGCTAATACCCATAGAAGAACTCTGCAAGCACACGAGATAGAAATAGCTGCCTTAAGCTATGACTGCCTTAAGCTACAAGATCTGTCATTTTTATGTGACTGGAAGAGTGAATGGCAGATCAAATTTAACTTAAATAAATCCAAGAGTTATGTTCTCGCAAGAAACAATCTATAGGAACGTTATACTAGTTACAAGACACACCCCTAGAGATGTCCACTAAGCAAAATATTTAGGAACTGATTTGTCTAACGATTTAGATTGGAATCACCATATCAACTCAGTTACCTCCAGGACGAATAAGACTCTTGGCTTACTGCGCCGTAACCTGAATCGTGTTCAACCTATATCAAGAACATTGCCTATAAGACCCTGCGAAGACTGCAGCTTGAATACTGTAGCCCGATTTGGGATCCTTCGAGAAGGGTGATATCTTATCACTTGAGAAGGTACAACGCCCGGCAGCTCGCTTAATTTGTTAGCGGAGACTACCGTAGAGAGTCAAGCCTGACGTACATGATTAACAACATCGGTTGGCAGTCGCTTGAGGAGCGCAGGGCGATGGCCGGCCTGATGCTTTTGAACAAAACTGTTCGTGATCTTGTCGATATCTCCACTTCACCCTTCCTGTCAAGGGGGTCGCCAAACACGTCATACCTCTCATCTGTCATATTTTCGAGTACAATCTAATACCAACTGTTACCGATCTTCATTTTTCCCACGCACAATTCCTGAATGGAACTTATTGCCACTAACATTGCGCTGTGCAACCTCAACCCAGTCATTTAATCAAAGTACAACTGTGAAGAAGTCGTGGATATGTGACCTTATTTGCGATAAGGGGATTAAGCCAAGGTGACTCGAGAAAACGGCCTTTTAACTAGTTTAAACGGGTGAAAACTCTTTCTCGAAAGTGTTTAAACAAAAGGACGATTTCGCCAAAACGAAGCCAGCCAACACACTGCAGTATTTCGAGTAAATTGTTACACAAAGCTGTCGAACGAACGTGAACGCAACCGAAATTTGACATATGCAAATTATGCTTTTTACTGCCGGTCGGAAATGCAACATTTGCCGTCGTTTTCACAAAGAACCATCGACGCCATGCTTTTGGATATAAGAATAATCAAGTTTCATTCAAAACTTTTACTGAAAAAAGTGGCGCGTTTAGTTAAAAAGAAGAATATTTCTCAAAGCATACTCTTGTTTACATTGTGGCTAGACGCGATGGCGCCACCTAAAAATAATTTAATTTTAGATTGTATTGTTTTCGTTAGAATATTTTTTTCATCCGTTCATCGGTTCGACTGTTGCTCCTCAGACATTACTTTGGAAAGCCGATAGAGGTATTCCGGCAATACTTCGGAAAATCGATATCTATTGGTATGCCGTTGACATATCGATTTGTTTACATCTGAGTGCGTGACAAATTTGCATAATCTGCCCCCTCACAATACTCGTTCCTACGCTTTCGCGTATCCACGACTAAAAATGGCCTATCTAATTTAAAGGCCCATTGTCACCCTTGATGCATCGCGCGCCGCGACCGTTAATTCTGGAATTAACCATTTAGAAAATTTTCGTTCGGAAGGAATGGTAAGTTTTGTTTACCATTTGCCTAAAATTTCCAGATTGTCACGTCGCGCTCGCTGATTGGATAGATTACGCTCGGCCAAAACCCAAGAGGACTGAAACTAGTACGAAACACAGAAACTTCTAAATGGTAAACGAAGTCCCAACCGGGGAATTTTCCAGTGGAACGAACCAAAAAAACGTTTACCATTTACATTCCAACCGGAATTTCCGGGAATTTGTGGTAAATGGTAAACAACCGAAATTACTCAGACTTCGAAGTTCTTGTTTTATCGCTCTTGTTTTATCGCATCGTGGACAAATCTCCAAACTTACGGTCGTAAATATGTTCTTTGTTTATTCTTCTTCGTTTTCCTTGTATTATTTTGGGACCGTTTTGTATGTATGTAAATTTTGGCCCGTGTAAAGTCAAAAGAGTCAGTGTGGCAATAGTCGGTAGTGGTAACTTCGCAGCGTTGTTTTGTCGGCAAAGTGAGGTTCAAGGCGGAGGATTTACAGAGACTCGTTGTTCAAGTTTGGTGCTTTTTACCCCGGAGCTTTCAAGAATTTGGTGAGCTTGTTGGAGCCGACTCACTGCGATTTGGAAACTGATTTGATGGCGGGTATTAAAAATTATACGTGTCTGGATGTTTGATGATTTTCATGTAGCTCAAGGTCAGCTTTGGTCAACTCTTCTGTGTTTTTAATCGGACTTGTCGCTAAGTCTTTTATCGACTTCTATTTTTATGCCCCATCGGGCATTCTAGCTTTATGTTCGAACAGTTCGCAGCTTGCCTAAACTGCGTGATAATTAATTTCTTTTTCTCGCCGAGATGTCGGTGATCGATGAGGACTATAAACCGCGTTTGTTTTCTCCCGTGTTTTAACGCGGAGTTCAACCTTTTCCTCCTTTTGTCAAGCCGCATGGTCGACTGCATTTTGAACACAATATAGAGCAAAAGGGCAGGAGAATTGAATGAGAACGTATGAGTATTTTTCTTACTGCAAATTTGAAACCATTACCCGACAATAAATATTTTCTTGTGGATATTTTGTCGCCATCCTCGGCAAATAATCAGCAAGTTTTATCAATAACGGATCGCTCTATACTTTGCTGTTTTGATTTTAAATCTGTGAACGGATTGTTCACAGTTTCAATGAAGAAAGATGAAGAAGTTTATAAATTTGTAGGCATTTGTCTTGCGAAACCGTTCTGTGTATAACAAGATCAGGACTAAGCATAAGCAACCACCTAGAATTTATGGCCTTCCCAAGATACACAAGGCCAACACACCACTGAGACCTATAGTCTCTTGTGTAAACACCTTTGTTTATGATCTGTCTTCCTACCTAGCCGATGTATTATCTCCCCTAACAGGGAACTCAGAGTACACAGTTGACCGTCACAGTTGACAACTCAGCTCATTTTGTGTCCATTGTGAACGGTGTAAAAGTACTAGAAAACGAGATCATGGTGTCTTTCGACGTGGTGTCTCTGTTTACGAACGTTCCAATCGAAGGAGCAGTACAGACTGCACTGCGAAAACTAGAAGCTGAACCGTGCCTTGCCAACCGCACGAATCTAACACCTACGCAGATTGCAGACCTCTTAAGTTTTGTTCTTAGATCTACATACTTCCAGTATGATGGACTGATTTACGAACAACAAGAAGGAGCAGCCATGGGTAGCCCGGTATCCGCAGTTATAGCTAACCTCTACATGGAGGGTTTTGAGGAACAAGCTTTGACATCGACGCCCTGTACACCTAAGATCTGGAAACGCTATATGGATGACACCTTTACCATCTTAGATCGTGACAAAGTTGATTGGTTCTTACATATACAACACCTCAATAGTCAACAGCCGACGATCCGTTTCACAATGGAAACTGAGAATGACAACGTAACTCAATTCCCTTCGTTGATACGTTGATCATCAAGGATTCGAATGCATACCTCTCTACCAGTGTTTACAGAAAGCCTACACACACTGACCAGTACCTAGCGTATGATTCACACCACCAGCAATCTGTAAAACGTGGTATTGTCAGGTGCCTGTAAGATCGATCTAAACACCTCATAACAAAACCATCAGTTATCAGGGGCGGATCCAGGAATTTTTGATTGGGGGGTCCAAACTTAGTTCAGATTACTTCTCCCCCCCCCCCCCCCAGCCGCTGTTACAAAAGGGAGTTTTAGAAACTAGGACGGGAACGTCAACGAGAACGCCACAAAACAGCAACGTAAATTGACCAAATTTTAGGTTTTGGCGAGAAC
>JAEMWC010000037.1:192500-272500 GCA_016490735.1 Pachyseris speciosa
TGAATAGATACATGAATTTACCTATCTGGTATAAATAAATGTCTGAGAATTTCAAAATCTCCTTTTCTTTGAAAAGAACAGTGTGGGAATCGAAAAAGAAACTTTAGATATTATTCTTATTATCTTCTTTTGCAGAAGAATAACGCGATTTAAATTACCGTACTCTGATATGTCGATCTCCAAACTGAAACACAATATATTAAAGTACACCTAACCCCCAAAAATTGTTTTCGCTTTAGTTAATAAATCTTTGCACCTGTACAAAACGTATTGCGTCTTTTAAAACCAAATATTGACTTTTTATAGGCTGCAAAAGTTACGAAATTTAGCCATCATCTGTCCCATGACCGAGCTAGTAAGGGGCATGGGTCTGTTCCTTACGTGACGTCACAAACCGATTTCCATCGCATTAAGTCTTTGTAAACATGCATGCAAAGCAGTTTGTGTCGTCATGTAAGGAATAGACCCATGCCCCTTACTAGCTCCGTCGTGGGACAGATGATTCGTAACTTTTACAGGCTATATAAAGACAAGATTTGGTTTTAAATGGCGCCAAAAAGGCGCAGTGTGTTTCGAACAGGTGTAAAGATTTATTTAAACGAAAAAAATATTTTGGGGTTAGGTGCACTTTAAGTAAGGGTACAAACAGTACAAACAGTGTAAGGAAGTTTTGGGAAGGCAAAAACTTGACTTATAAATAATGCCTATAGATTTTGATATTTTTCTAGAGACACTAAGAATGTGAGGCTTCCATGACAAATGCTCATCAAGGATAACACCTAAAAATACTGTTTCTTTCACACAATCAATCTTATTGTTGTCAATTTGAATAGATAGATCAAGTGTTTGCCTCCTTTGGCGTGGTCTAAAAACCATAAAATTCGATTTTTTAAAGTTAATTGACAGCTTATTAGCTCGACACCACTGTGTTAATTTACACATTTCAGAATTTAGGGTTTCAGAAAGTAAATTAAAATCTTTGTGAGAAAAAAATATGTTAGTGTCATCAGCAAAAAGAATAAAGTCCACCACCTTTGACACATTACACAGATCATTTATATAGAGCAGAAAGAGGAGGGCGCCTAGTATTAAGAGCCCTGAGGCACCCCACACTTTATTTGTCAAGAATCCGAACAAATACCATTAAATTCCACATATTGTTGTCTATCGCTTAGATAGCTTTCAAACCATCTAAGAGCAGTGCCCCGAACACCATAATGCTCTAGTTTACATATTCGCTGACGACGTTACGATTTACTACATTAAAAAAATGGGAGACGAAGCGGTCGCTCAGTTGGACAAACCTCTGAAACCTTTAGATGAACTGTATAATTGGTGTATTTGAAATCGCCTTACCCTGCATCCGCAAAAAAGCGAAGCTATGCTAATTTGTAAAACCTGCGCAATGGGGCCAGTTGCGCCAATTCACATCGGCACTGATGCCATAGAGTGGGTTAACAAATATCGCTTACTGGGTATAACAGTTGACGATAAACTCTCCTGGGTGCCGCATATGTTGGATCTCATGACAGAAGTTACAGTGTTCGTATGCAAATCCGTTGTCAAAAAATGCATGAAGCGCTTGTTTCTCAGCAAAAAGTTATATTGCTAATTAATGGTACTATGCAAATGGTTCCACTGACACAATTTGAGGGAATTATCCGTGCCTGAAAACGTTCTCTGGCGTTTTTAATTTTTTCATACATTCGTCTGTAATTCTTTTGCTGAAAAATTCCCGGGAAAAAAATAACAGACGAATGTATGGAAACTTCAAAAAGCAAGAGAACGTTTTCTGGCACGGCTAAATCCCTCAAATTTTGTCAGTGGAACAATTTGGGTAGTACCATTAATTAGCAATATAACTTTTTGCTGAGAAACAAGCGCTTCACGCATTTTTTCGACAACGAATTTGCATACGACAGGGCCCGCGGGGCAAGTTTGCAAATGGGGGGGCTCACTTCGACCGCGGTACTAGCGTGAGTCAACTTACGGTGGCCCGGAGGCATGCTCCCCCGGAAAATTTTTAAATTAAAGACCTCTGAAATCGTAGAAATGGCTACAAATGCATTTAAAACATGGTGTGGTGGAACCTACCCGCCAAGATGGCTTCCAAAACCATGATAACATCTATATATATTTAAGCTTACTCTGAGTTACTGGGAGAAAGTATTTGGGAACCATCTCAAGTGATCTTGAAGTTCTGAGTTTTTCGAGTTTCGATTGGATTGATACTCGATCTTTTCACGCGATCTTGATGTACGGCGTAATGACCGTAATGTTCTAACCATACGCTGAAGACAAAAAAGGCACAAACAAAACCAAATCGCCAGCCCAGTCATACACCAGGCCTGGCTGCTATTGCTAATGGCGGATTTACATCGCTCGGTGGCTTCCAGATGAACGTAGAAGTTGTAGCTCGCGTTCGTCCCCCTAAACGTGGTGAACACTTTTCCCTTAACATCTCAGGCACTCGTGTCCAAGCAGGTGATGGAACTGGCCATATTTTCGGTGCTGTTTACAAATCTGAATCCCTGACTTACGATATATTCCGTGATTCCTTTTCTACACTGGTGGAACTTTTCATCGCCGGGTATAACGTTTGTGTGCTAGTTTTCGGCGAAACAGGGTCGGGAAAGTCTTACTCTCTCGCAGGAGAGAAAAATTCAAAGGCTGGACTGATTCCTCTGATAATTAACTCTGTTTTTACCCGGATAAAGAACGAAAGATTAGCAAGGAAAGATATCAGAGTACAGAGAAGCGACATTAACGATGGAGTCTTTTTTGTACAATTTTGCGAAGTTTACGACGAGAAAGTAAGAGATCTTTTGGTCCTGCCACACGAAGGTATTTATTTATGTATTTGTTTATTTATTTATTTATAACAACTTTATTTGCACATATAAATGCAATTGGGTGACAAGTCAGTAATAGCCATAAATGGAGGTGCTCGTGAAAGAAAGCATTTGTCCCTCTTTAAGCAGGGAAGGGGAGGATAGGGAGGGGGCTTGATGTGAGAAATGCTGAATTTGGTGAAGAAAATGTTTTCTTGGAAGATCTCTCCCAATGGATACCATATGAGCTTGTATCTCAAACAATTATGGTAGTCAAAGTCTTCTCATAACATCAAATTAATGGGACAACTTGCATTTTTGGCTGCTCCATTGTTTAAATTTCCTTGCTACCGTTGAACCTCCAGTTTCGACCACCTCTTGTAAACGACCACCTCTCCTTAGCGACCAGTTTTTCAAAATACCAAAAGTTTCCAAGTCAAATCACTATAAGTGAAACCTCTTGTAAGTGACCACCTCTCGTAAGAAACTGTGACCACTTTTAGAGTAAAAAGTTTGAAATTTTGTTTTGTTTTTAACCTCTGATAAGTGACCACTTGACAGATAATAGAGCAGAAATTGGATAATAAGGTGTTGTAACATTATTACATCCTTGGGGAGTATAAGTGATGGAAATTTCCCAATGGGAAGTACCAGATGTTTTCCTCGAAATTGACTTATTACATGAATAAAAGATTGAAGAAGTTAAAGAAAAAGTGCACATACACTGTATCAGTCTTAAAAATACCAAACTAAGTGACACTCATGACCTCTTAGAAAGTCAAGTGTGTTGAGCTGTCACATTGGGTCAACTACCTTTGATCTTGCTGCTTCTCACCTCCCCATGATCAATCGCCCCAGTTAAGAAATCTGTCAATCATCTGAGAGTCCTAATGAGCATGCATGGAATTAACTGATCTTTTTGGTTGAATCCGCCACGTTGAATCGCGACTTCTGTGGAGAGGTCACTGAGAGATGTTTTATGCCCTGGTGTAGTAATCAGTACATTGGCACTGATTGATTTATTGCTGTAAGCAATTTTTAGTGGCATAATCCAGTTTGAAATTCACAATCTTGGAATTTTGATTCGGCACACTGTGAGGAATCAATGGAGCGACTGCAGCCACACAAGCCATCAAAGACAAAGGGAGAGTTTTCTGTTTGGTTTGTAACTGAGTGAGTCCATATATTGAGTAACAGACTTAAAGTGCACCTAAACCCAAAATTTTTTTTTGCTAAAATAAATCTTTGTACCTGTTTGAAACGCATTGCACCTTTTTTACCAACTCTTGACTAGTTATTTTGACTTTTCTAGAGTGTTGAATTTGCAAAATCTGACCATTGTCTGCCCCATGACCGAGTCAGAGGAGGCTTGGGTCTATTCTCAATTTGACGTCACAAACTGACTTACATTGCATTAAGTCTTTGTAAACATACATGCAAATCAGTCTGTGACGTCAAATCGAGAATAAACCCAAGCCCCTTCTGACTTGGTTGTGGGGCAGACGATGGTCAGATTTTGCAACTTTAACACCCTAGAAAAGTCAAAATAACTAGTCAAGATTTGCTAAAAAAGGTGCAATGTGTTTCAAACAGGTGCAAAGATTTATTTTAGCGAAAAAAAATTTTGGGTTTAGGTGCACTTTAATTTTTCAAGTACAGATTACAACTGCATCTTTAGACTACGTACAAGAAAATAAGATAATTTACAGTAACAGGATAATTTACAATAGCAGGAGCTAAATTTTAACATCATCTTTTATTGCTGGACTTGCCTGAAGCTTTGTCATTGCCATTCCAAAGGCTCTTAATTTCTTCTTGGGATAGCTAAGCTGATCAAAGATGTATGTAAAATGAAATTGCTTTTAAAACCTTTCTCCAAAGCTTGTATGGTGTTGAATCTGTCAATTTAATTAAACATTCTGTGTTTGTTAGTGGAGTTAACCATTTCCTGCAGATATTGACTTCTTTTGAAATGATTTTGCAAATGTCTTACCACATATGGATTTCCTTTCCTTGCATTTTGCGCCAAGAAACTTTGACTAACTTGAAACAATGGCTTTAGCCCAAAGAGACTATAGAAGGTTTTGACATGATGTCATAAAAAACTAAAATTCAAAAGTAAACAGAATTTTGCATTTTTATCTTCATCACGTAAAAGACATTTTAGAAATGTATCTGCTTGCATGTTTTCAGCTTGGTGGCTTGCCTTGTTTTTCAAATAGAGCAGTTTAAATTTTAGAGTTTTCCACAGTGCTTGACATAATTAAAGATGTCTGCTCACAAGCATGTCACTTACATGAAAACATTGATTCACCGTGTGTTTTTGAGGTTTAAAAAGCCACCATTCTAAGAGAAGCATCTATGTTCAAATGTTTGAAAGCCTACCAGAGAGAACATTAAGCCTTTGAGATAAATTATCTTAAGTAAGAAACATATGTTTTAACTCATTTTCAGCTGCCATCTTGGCGTCCCTATGGCGTTTCCATACAAAACACTATAATTTTGAGTGATACATTTTGACAAATAACTCTAGTACGGGATATCGCACAGCTCTGAGACTTTGGTATATTGTCAGACTACAATGTAGACTCAGACTATAGTGTATAGAGTGTATAGAGCATTTTCAGTCACTCAAGTAGAAAAATAAAATCATCAACCAATTCAATAGATAAAGTCAAGAAATTGTGATACTATCTGTAGTATCACAATTTCTTGACTTTATCTATTGAAATATTGGTTGATGATTTTATTTTTCTACTTGGGTGACTGAAAATGCTCTATACACTGTAGTCTCATATTTTATGGTCTTGAAAAAAGTCCTTCCCCTTCACCCCTCGCAACACCACTGTCACCACATCATTTTGACCAATGTGGACTGTGTGTTATGGAGAGCAATAGTAAATACTAAGTTTCTGGTAACTTCTAGAATGTTAAGTCACGCAATGTTTGTACCAGAACCTTCTACTGTCACGCTACAGAACAATTTAGAACATTCTACTGAATGATGTAATTACGATGTAATGCTACATGAATAGTTGTGTTAGAAGCTCCAAGAAGGTTCTAGAATGTTAATTAATTGAATATAAGGATTCCACTAGGAAGCAGTTATTGTTGTTGGTGGTGGCAGGGCGCAAGCTCTCCCCACTGTAACTGATATACTGGCTATAACCACTATAACCCAAGCTACTGTGGACAACTATAAAGGAAGTGATCAAGAATGATGCCATATTCCAAGCTACTACAGAGTTCTACAAGAAGTGATTCAGTTGTGGATGTTCGTTGTGGAGTACAGCAGTCAGAAGATGAAAATTAATATAAAGTGAAGTGGAAAAGATTACACAACTGAGAACTAGAATTGCCCGCTGTGATGAATTATTGTTGTTGTCGGCAGAGACCAACTGGAGACGCTATAACGAGAGAATCATACAGAGCTACTGAGAAGCTTCATTTAAGGTCAAGTGGATCGAAAGGACATATCTTCAGAGACATCGACATTTATTGTGGGTTTGTGTCAGTGGTGACTGAAGTTTTAGCAGTAGGCTTAAGCTAGTTTGATAGCAGACTGTATTATTTAGAAATCGCTCCTTTGTAACTAGGCTTTAGTTACGTATCGTTAAATAAATAAGTTGGGTTTGTAGAAGTGTTTCGTAGTGTATCTTTTCTGTCGGTTGAGCGATACCATAACGTGAAATTAATTTTCTGTTACCACAATCTACTGGTGTTTTGGTTGTTTTATTTCATTCCAAGAGGATGAGAGGGCCAGAATTTTTAGACACAAGCAGGTAATTGTGCAGTTGCCAAGGCAGATTTCTCTATAAAGTGACAGTTGCCATTTGGGAAGGGATGAATTGTTTCTTTGAAGATTTAGTGATGACTTTTCTGTTTGCAAAAGCTTCTGCTGTCAAGTGCAGTTAAAGTAAACTACCAGTAACCTCTGAAAGTAGTCCATTTTCCCTATCCTCTTGAAAGAAGGAACCATTGCAACCTAAGGTGATGCATTCCAGTAACTCAGCTGAATACTTATACATGTATTATATTCATCAAATTCTCTCTACTGAGGTGTCAAGGGTGCAAAACTTTAATTTCAGCTTTCTGTTGGAGAAAAATCTCATACATCTGTGCTCACAACCAACTTGATAACAGTTTATTTAACACTGACTATACATTCAAGACCACCGAATCATAATAGCTGACCACATTATAGCTTCAAAACTGCTTTATTTGAATAGAATGGATACAAAATATATAGACTAGAAATTATAAAAAATGCCTGTTGATTTAGGTAGAGCAAATCGAGCAGCATATTCACAAATGTACACGGTCGAATTCCTTAATAGGCCCAAAAAAGTTATGATCCTCTGCAGTTACCTAAAAGGGGAATTGTCGCCCTGTTCATTGATTGAATGAAAGATCTTTTCTTGTCAAGTTACAAAGTGTAAGATATGCATGCAGGCTATAAAACTGACATGAGCTTTTTTCCCCGACTTTTCCAGGCTTTCTGCACTAGGTTTTAGCAAGGTCGCCAACCACACTACCTTAGATTAACTCACATGGCCTGACAAGTAGCAAATGTGCACACTAACGATCGAAAAGTGAAGATACCTCGTGTTATGGTTCCCTGCAAGCAGAGGCCTCTTTTCCTTGTATTCAGCATGCGAGAGAAAAGAGACCTTTGCCATGGATCGAAATAGTCTTTGATTAATCCGCGGTTGTGGACGGAGGTCTTAAAATGCATGCACCTTGTATCGTTTGCTGACCGATCATGTACTAAAAGCATCATGTGATGGTTCGGTTGCTAAGAAACCATGGTGCATGCTCAACACAGACTGTTTCAACCTGTGGCAGAGGTCTCTTTTCTCCCGCACGCAGAATACAAGGAAAAGAGGCCTCTGCTAGCAGGGAAGCATTATGAATGCTTTGTGGCAAAAGCCATTGGTGGCCATGTTTGTTTTCAAATAAATTAGTGCTTAGTCTTGCTCAGTCAAATTTCTTTACTGGGTTGGAGGGGTGGTCATGTTCCTTCGGTTCTAGGCCTTACTGCTGGTCACTCCTGCTACAACCCAAGGGATGCACACAGTCTCTCCAGACTTTTCACTTGAACACCTTGCATGATCGTAGGACCAACCAACACAAAAAGTACAGACTCTTCTGAGGTCTAGGTCTGGTGCTTTTTACGCTTGTCAACATGTAAATCACCAGTAATATAAAAAGCCTGTTAAAGTTAAACAAAGTAACAATCAGTTCTCCCTAATGCTTAGACAACGTTAAAGATCAGGAGCCCATTACCCAGGCCCCTGTTAAGATTCAATTTGTAACTATTGTGAGACTTGTTCTGTTTGCCTTATTAGGTAGTCAGTATCAGAAGCGAATCATGTTACTCCAAATAAATGCTTTGGAAAGCTTAAATATTTTTGTGGCTACTAAATGTAATTACATGGGTTTAGATGGGCATTGGCACATGGGGTAAGCCTCTTTAGTTACCATATGCTAATGAAGCAAACTTTTGACCCAATGTGTCTAACCTCTTGTAAGCAACGACCTTCTGTGAGCGACCACCAAGGGTTGACATTTTGGGTGGTCACTTACAGGAGGTGCGACTGTATTCAGGTGATCTTACAGCTGAAGTTCAATTATAAATGCATTCTTTCCCTATCTTGTATCACGACACCTCCCAGTATTATTAATAGCTCTTGGTTATAATTAAGACAGTGTTTGTTTCTATTAACCTGGTTGCAACACTATGCCCCCACTATATATATATATATATATATAATCATGTGTCATTCCAGAGCCTGTGGCACTTCCTCTCCTATTAAGAACCCCAGAAAAGGAACAGAACTCTTAACCAGTGACCATTGACAGGAAAAAATATATATCACTGTCAACATGTAACAAATTTGGAGATGTCGTTCAATTTCATCCATGGTTTCAATTTTTTCTCCCTTTGTTTTTGGGTGTGGTAATCAGGGTTTTCAATAAATTTTGAAGTAGCTGTCTGAGCTAACTAAAGTAGGCAGTGACCTGATGAATTTTTTAATAATTTGAGTGAAAATATATACAAAGTAGGCAACGGTAAGAGGTAAATTCTGACAAAGTAGGTGGAGATTTTCACCAGTTACCGGCTTCTAATGAAACCCCTGGGTAATGTATGATAATTCATTTAAAACAAAGGGAGAAAATTTTAAACCAAAGATAAAATTGAACTGCAACAGAGACATTGGCTGATTTACATTCTTTCCCTCAATGAGAACAAGTGATGCTATTCTGTTGTTTACAGTTTGTACACTTTTTTCAGGGTTCTTAGTTCAGTCCATGTACACATTTTACCATTTCCATTAAAAAAAATTTACCAAAATTATCATTTTACCCCATTGTTTAGGGGGAGCAGGGTTGGCGCAGTGGTGAGAGCACTTGCCTTCCACCAATGTGTCCAGGGTTCAATTCCCGGACTTGATGTATGTGGGCTGAGTTTGTTGGTTCTCTACTCTGCTCCAAGAGATTTTTCTCTGGGTACTCTGGTTTTCCCCTCTCCTCAAAACCAACATTTGATTTAATTTGATTTGATTTGAGATTTGTAATAAGTAGATGAAGAGCCACCTTGTGGAAGTACTAGTAATAAATAGTTATTATTATTATTATTATTATTATTATTATTATTATTATTATTATTATTATTATTTTTTCAAGAACCAAAGTACATATAGTAAAGGAACTATGAGGCAACTTTTGTATCCAGTGCAAACACCACCCTTGGAAGAGGTATGGATATTTTCTTGAACAATTCAATGCCTATGTCTGTTTCAGACAAGCATGTGGATGTAGCTGAAGATGGGCGCAATGGAGTTCATTTACAGAATGCTACTTATAAGAGAGTTGGTGATGCAGCAGACTGCACCAGTTTGTTTCGTCAAGGATGGGCAAATAGAACGAAAGGGCAGATAGATTTTGAGACTAGATCAGCTGTGTTTTTTTCTTTGGATTTGTCAATGGTAAGAAAATATTATTGTACTGTGCATTAGACAATAGAAGAAAAACAAAGTTTTGAATTTGACTTTTACTGGTCCTAGGTCCTTTTGAAAATCAGTCTGTTTCACACAATGTTGGTTTTAGTCAACAGTTATGAAAATTAAAGACCACAGTTTTGTATACCAGACTGAAGTAATTTTTAAACACACATTCACCTGTCTTGTCTTCTAACAAATTGAAAGAGAATTGTTTCCATGCATATTTTTTCACTGTATCTTCTTTAGAAAATCTTGTACTTTTTATTCTTCCTACCTATACACAAAAAGCTATTTTACTTGTGTATTTTCCTGAAAAAGTGTTGGATTGTGGCAACTTTTGCAAGGGTTGTTAGACACAGTGAGGGAGTTGCATCCTCAGGAGTGAGAGTTTCTTAAGTATACATAGCAAAAGGGTCTTGAGAATAAAGTGCTCAGAAGTTCCCACTTTATTGGGAGGGTGCCAGCAGTTTTCACCTCCATAATTATGGTAAATCAAATTCAGGTACAGGAAAAATCCTTCTATTTTTGGTGTCGTATCTTTGTTTTTACATATCCAGATATGTCGCTAAAAAACAACAAAACTTAATCTGGTGATGGTTTTCTGAAGAATCCAACATTATTCCCAGTGTGACACTGTCAATGTTCATTTTGTAATTTTCAGTGATAACATGGGATGGTGCAAGTTGTGTGTTTAAGGCATTCCAAAATGAAGAGGCTACTACTGGGCAGGACCAGAAGAGATGTTGTAGATGCTCTGGTTCTTCTCTGCAGAAATAGCAGTTTCAGTCATCTTTCATATCAATTTTGTTTAGGAATTGATTTTTTTGTTGGCTTTTACAAGTCGTCGGAATATTTGAGTATTCAACTACATTGCATTGTGTAATTTTTTTAACTAATGCCTGAAACCTGTATTACACAGGATGAGGCCATTTTCAATCCATCTTTGGGACTTCTGTGACCATTCTAGAAGGGTCACCATTCTGGGACTTCCTGATATGCCTGGAAATGCTAGATGACATAATCTGTTGAAATAAGTAATTAATTTGTTAATATCATTATTATATGGATGACCTTTTTCCTTTATTCAGGTTCCTAAAGATAGCCAGGATCCCTTTACTTCCCGATTTCTGGTGGTAGAATTACCTAGTGCTGAGAAACTGGCTGAAGATCCAACACAGCTCCGAATGAGAGAAGGTCCTACACTGAATAGAGCAATCATTTCCTTTGGAAATCTTGTAGCAAAATTAGCCGGCTCACCAAGAGCCACCAGGGTAATTAAGTATGGGTAAGTTAATATTGTCTACAGCAATGTGAGACAAAACCATTAATTGCTATATCTGGAATGCGTAGTTTATTATGCCACTTAAAAATTTATTGAAACAGAAGCAAGAGAATATTAACGTTAAAAGCTGATGTTTCAGCGTCATCATGACACCATTCTCAAGGCAAAATGAATAAGTAATGTGAAGATTTCATTTCTATAGTCTCTACAAATTAACATAATAACAAAGGGTCACAAGTTCTTTAAGTGAATACCTTTGTGCGAATCGAGTCTGTTTGCACGTTTAGGGATGGTTTGAGTTTTCTTATAAAAAGCATCTAAATATTAGGAAATCAAATTTGTTAGAACCATTAGTGAGCATGTGAAATTGTTCTGAAAGAAAAGATGGTACGTTCGAGTTATGTTCACTAAAATGTTTATAAATTGACGACGATTTTTGTTTGTATCCATCCACGCATTAGTGGAGGTGGCCGCGAGTGTAACCAACATACCGTAGATTGCATCTACCCGTGAACGCACGCACCCAAAACATGTTTTCATGTGATGCCAAACGTCTACGTTTCAGGTGTCAAACTTTCAAAGGTTTCCCGCCCAAATGTGAAGTTCCTTCAGTGTTATCGTGGTTCAATTTATTGTCGACGCAGTCAAGAAATCTGAGGAAAGTCAGTGAAAATCTCTTCAGTGATATATATAGAGAGCTGAAAAAGCACTTGAAAGTGGGATGCCTCTTTGATAACTCCTTCCTTTCTTGTTGACTGAAAACATAACCCTGCGAGTAGTCAAACACTAGCTGAAACTTCACATTTGGGCGCGAAAAACTTTAAAATTTGACTCCTGAAACGCAGATGTTTGACATCAAGTGAAAACATGTTTTGGGTGCGTGTGTTCACGGGTAGATGCAATCAACGGTATCCTGCATTGCACAGGTCACATTGAAATCTATAAACTAAACATTGTTGGTTAACAATGGCTGGCTTGACTTCTCGAAATTTAAGGTCTTTGTTAAGTTTTCTGCTGATGAACACAGGCTTAATTGTGGTCTTGATTTTTGAGCTGAGGGCTGTGAGACGTTTTTTCACTACATTAGCAGAGACCTGATCTTTAAATGGTATGACAACTTGGATGGGGGCTGTAGTCGTGTTGGTTGATGGAATTTGCCGCTGGTCTGCTACCTTGGAATCTACGAATTGTTTGACAGCCAGATTGAATAAGTGCCTCGGGTACTTAAGCTTTAAGAATACAATCTCAAGCCGATCGCATTCTTGTGAGAAGTACAACCAGTCGGAAGATATGCGGTAAGCTCGATCTAGCATGGTGGTAATTGGACTGCACTTGTACCAATTATCCACGTGGCTCTGGTAGTGTAGTAGTGCGTTGGCTAAGTGGCTAGATGAAAAACTGAAACCACTCTCCTGCAATCAGTACACAGTCACAGACACCTTTGAGTTTGTCAGTGAAGTACAAAGCCTTGAGATCAACAGAGGCGATATCCGAGTATCCGGTGACGTCACCTCTCTATTTACCAATGTACCACTAGACGAAACTACCCAGATTTTAGCTGACAAGGCTTTCACTGATGACTGGTTTAACAAGACCCATGAACTGAACCTAACCAGAGACCAGCCAATTGAACTACTCAATGCAGCCACTAAGAACCAACTCTTTCAGTTTAGTGGAAATCTCTATGAGCAAACAGATGGCGTCGCCATGGGATCTCCTCTTGGTCCCCTACTCGCCAATGTCTTTATGTGCTCCATTGAAGATAAACTCGCTCAAGATGACAAATTGCCCTCCTATTGTCGACGATATGTGGATGACACATTTACCATCATGCCTGATATAGCATCAGCTGAAATTTTTCTTGATACCCTAAACCACTGCCACCCATCAGCAAAGTTTACTATGGAGGTGGAACGGGATGCCTCGCTTCCTTTCATTGGTGTTGAGTTGTTGAACTTAGCTCCCAGAATCAAGACCAAGGTCTACGTAAAACCAACTAATACGGGCCTTCTACTCCACTACCAGAGCCACGTGGATAATCGGTACAAGCGCAGTCTAATTACCACCATGTTAGATCGAGCTTACCGCATATCTTCCGACTGGTTGTACTTCTCACAAGAATACGATTGGCTTGAGATTGTATTCTTAAAGCTTAAGTACCTGAGGCACTTAGTCAATCTGGCTGTCAAACAATTCGTAGATTCCAAGGTAGCAGACCAGCGGCAAATTCCATCAACCAACACGACTACAGCCCCCATCCAAGTTGTCATACCATTTAAAGATCAGGTCTCTGCTAATGTAGTGAAAAAACGTCTCACAACCCTCAGCTCAAAAATCAAGACCACAATTAAGCCTGTGTTCATCAGCAGAAAACTTAACAAAGACCTTAAATTTCGAGAAGTCAAGCCAGCCATTGTTAACCAACAATGTTTAGTTTATAAATTTCAATGTAACCTGTGTGATGCAGGATATGTTGGTTACACTTGCAGCCACCTCCATGAACGCGTTGATGGACACAAACAAAAATCATCGTCAATTTATAAACATTATTTTAGCGAACATAACTCGAACGTACCATCTTTTCTTTTAGAACAATTTCACGTGCTCACTAGAGGTTCTAACAAATTTTATTGCCTAATTAAGGGGATGCTTTTTATGAGAAAACTCAAACCATCCCTAAACGTGCAAACGGACTCGATTTGCGCAAAGATATTCACTTGAAGAACTTGTGACCCTTTGTTATTATGTCAATTTGTAGAGACTATAAAAATAAAATCTTTGCATTACTTGTTCATTTTGCCTTGAGAATGGTGTCATGATGACGCCGAAACGTCGGCTTTTAACGTTAATATTCGCTTGCTTCTGTTTCAAGAAATCGTTTTTGATCAAGACTAAAAATTTATTATTGTTAAACAATTTTTAAAATTTATGGGAAGCAACAAGTAGCATTATGCATTAGAATAGACCAGATTTCTGTCAAAATTGTCAACCAATCAGAAGCCAGAACAGGAATCCATCAAACTCAGCTCAGCCAATCAGAAGGCAGAACAAGCTGTCAATCAAATCCATCAAACAGGAACCATGTGGCCTGGGCTGCATTGAAAGGGGTTCCTTTTTAGTATTTTTGGAAAATTGACCTTGGCAGGATTCAAACTTGCAATCCCCTGATCCGTAGTCAGATGCCTTATCCTTTGGGCCACGGGGTCAGCCACACAAAGCACAAACTGTTTAACCCATTGGCACCTGTGCCAGCCAAAACCTGCCACAAAGGACTCCCATGCTTCAAAACATTGCAACTTTCTCAATCGCACGAATATTGTCTTAACTGTCAGTTGTGAGCATGAAATGGAATGTCCTTTAAATTTGGATATCCAATAAATGCTAGAAACGTAGTGATTTTTACCAAATATGGCCTTTTGAGTTTGGACAAAATAATGACAAAAATGGCCCTTTTTGCCTTTATGTTTTTTAAAGAAATCATCATCGAAAAACCAAACTTCAACCATCATTGATAACAAAATTCAGTCCTTGTTCTAGCTTAGAAATGACTTTTTTGTTCATATTCTTCTCCCAAGCGTAGATACAGCCTTTTATTCCAGTGCATTTGGGCCTTTCCACCATTTTCAACGTCTCGACCGCATTGCATGATGGGAAATAACGAGAATATTTGACAGCACCCGTTCCCCCAATTCTTTCACATATAAACTAAGTCTACAGCCACTCAGACCTACCGCCAAAAATTCCTGCTTGTGGTCATCTTCAGTGCTCACAAATTCCAAAATATGCGGCGGTAGGTTGGGAAACTCATCAATAGTCGAGTCCCAAAGGTACTAAGTGTTCGACCAGCCAAATTCCCAGTTCGTCGAGTAACAAGCCAAATTCGACAACAAAGTACATCACCTTGCTCGATTCTTCGAGAAAGTGGACTCTTAGCTACCGTCACGCTTAATGATGCTCATCCGGCAGCCACTAAAGATGAAAAATGGCTGTAAACTTGGCAAAAATCGCAAGCAAACCAAACTTGGGCCATTGTTGTAGCTCCATGGATGAAAAATAGCTACGTCAGAATGACGTTTTCAGAAACCTTGAGCCTCCAGTGCCTTCGGACAGCATCACTTTTCCATGGTAGTTAAAATAAAGAGTTGCAAAATGCTATAGATCGTTTATAGGTGGAAAATCACTCCGAAAACGTAAAAACGGCTAGTAGTCAAAGGGTTAATAGCAGTTAAAGAAACTGTTATACAATGTTTTAGGTTTCACATAGGAAATCAGTTAGGTATTCGGAGAGCATGTCTTTGGGCCCGATTCTGTGAAAAGCATCACTGGTAGGGTCAGCTCTGTTGGGCAGTCCCTCTACCTCTGCCTCTGCCAACCGGGGATGGCCAATGGGAGTGTGCTTTCATGTCCATGGGTCTGGCGCTCTGTGCACTCTCTCCTCCCAGTTGGGTATCTTGAAGGATTTGAGCAGCGTGAAAGATAAGCAGTTTGCAGAGGAAAGGAAGGAGCATTGACTGTGGCAGCGGCGCTTCAAACTGTTGTTGGAGTTAGTGTTGTGTGAAGAACTGAGAGATAAAGCGCGATGCATTTATGTATGGCCAGCATGAGGACAAACTGTACTGGCAACCCACCAGGTGTCTCGTGTGCAAAAAGTACAAACTTTGCTTACTATTGATGGAGGAACTGGCGGAATAGGATGACTCAATGGCTGTGTTGTCAGACAAAGACGATGGTCTGGACTGCAAAAACAACATCAGAGCTCGAGACTAAAATTTCAGCTTACTAGCCCAGTGACTACTGACAGGTTTAATTCACTAGCCAAAAGAAATTCTTCACTAGCCAGACTTGTTTGCCAGAAATTAATCCTGTCTAGCAGTTTCAGTTAAGTACTTTTTTCAACCACAATACCTACATGCAGCTTATCAGCTTATTAGACACGCATGTTTTACATTCTGTTCTATAATAAAACAGTATTTTTTCACCCATTCTTTGAAATACAGTAACTTGAAGAGACACTGTAGTTACATGTACAAATTTTAATTGGATGTTAGAGTGTACCCAATTTTTTTACTCCAGTCAAATCCAAAATTCTTACCTCGGGTACATTAATTTTCATTTGGTTTCCCTCTGGTCCTCCAGTGCTTAAAAGGTTTCACTAGCCAAAATGGCTAGTGAAGTGAAAAATCCACTAGCCAAAACAGAATTTTTACTAGTCTGTGGCTAGTTGGCCACCATTAGTCTCGAGCCCTGAACATGGAAGGTGCAGATGGCATCACTTGGGAGGAGCTTGATAGCGACGAGCAACCATTATTACCGGATAATTGATATCAATAAAGAGTGACAATCTAAGTGGTAGTTGTAGTGCCTGTGTGATGTCCAAGGGAAAAGGACACTTGAACACAGCCTTTGCTGCCGAATGCGAATGCCCGGTGGGAATGGGGAGTTTGGGTGGGTTGGCAGTTCTTGGAAGGGATAAACAGTTTCACCCTGTATTGTCCGCATCGTACCTGATTTCCCATGTTCCCTGTGTTGGTGTTTGGTTGCGATCAGCAGTGGGTGGCCAGTTTGATGGAAGTCCAGACATTGGCCAGTGTGAACAGAAGGAATCGGGATCTGCTGGCCGTGATCAAGGTGTTGTCCAAGTGTGCGTAGGTGGAACCGAGCAAGACCAAGATGAGTGCCTTCGAGACCACTTTGAGGTGAGCCAAGGGACGTCGACCCACCCAATTACAGACAAGTGGGTACAGAGTTTTACAATCAGAGATCTCAGTCTTTGTTGAAATGCCAGTGCATCAGACATTTCCGTATTTCCAGTGGGGACGCGAGTGTGATTGAACAAGAAGCACAAAGTGTTTCAAAGAGTAATTTACTGAAGTGGACATTGGAGGTGTTTGTGGTGTGATAAGTGGTGCTGAGGGCCATGTGCAGATACCGTCTTCAATAGTGGGTTGGCAGGCTGGCGGAGGGTATGTTTTACCAACAGGACATGCAACATGTGACCGTGCCCAATGATATGTTCTTTCGGGTGGAGAGTATTTTGCAACGCAAAGGGGGCATTTAAAAGTGAGGTCGTAGAGGTGGCTGGCCAAATACAACAGTTGGATTGACAGAGTGCCTTGGCATAATGGTGTTGGTTAAAGGAATGCCAATGGGGCAAGGTGGAAAAGAGTTGGTTGTTGATGGATGCCAGGTTCTCTGGCAACCCTTGTGCCAGACCACCACTGCCTTGGCAAAAAGAAAACCTGGCATGCCATTTTGGGTGGACCAGACCTTGGGAGAGAAGATGGGATGGTTGAAAAAGAATCAAGTGGGAAATGTCATCATGGGACCCAATGCCTTAGCCATATTACAGGAAAAAGATGGTGCATGTTTCAGGGATCGTGGCAGGTTCAGTGGAAGTGCCTTGTTTACCACCACAGAGATGGCTGAAAACAGAGCCTACAACTGGCATGGGAGAACCCACCTGCACATTGCACATGTATTCCAACTTGGGTGGTAGCACCCTTGTTGGGGATCAGAAGATGGACAGGGCACGAAATGGTGTACAGTCAACTCTCGTAAGCAACTACCCTTAACTCTTTGTCTTCTGGCTTACCAAATATCGACCATATGCAGTCAATGGCTTTGAAAACCTGCAACTTTCCCAAATCTTGGACTATGGTTGAAATAAACCACCGTCGTTGCCAAAAGGTCACTTTTGTAGACTTTATTACCCTGAAAAATGACTGAAACTCCCATTTGTCATTTAAAATGACTGTTTATTCTCTTGAAAAACCAAAATCGCCCTTGGACAACAACAAAATTCACATATGAGGGGTGATCTCCGCCAAATTATGTTTCAAATTGTGTTATGCAGAATCTCCAATTTTTCTTACTGCCAATCAAATTCATTTCTAAAGAGTTGGAACAGAAATTGAGACACCACAGAAGAAATTGAAGCAACAGAACAGAAATTAAAACATGAGAAGTGAAATAAAGACACTAAAACAGAAATTGGAGCAACAAAACAGAAATTACAAAACAATTAACAACTGATCCAATTTCTGTTCTGTTGCTTCAATTTCTATTCTGATGGGGGTGTGGCTCAAATGGGGAACCGAGCAGAACCTGGGTAACAACAAGTTCTACATTTTAATTTATGAACATACAAGCGATGCCTAAGTCACTGCGTATAGAAAATCAATTCCTTGTTTGAAATGGTTGCTCTTGAGGAAACTACCTGTGGGGGAGGACTTTTAGCCCAATGTATCTCATTGTTAGAGGAGGTTAAAGAAATTATTGAGGGTCGGAGCAACACAACAACCAATACCACAATGAATGGCAATGAGACATCAGTCCGCCGTCATGCAAGTGAAACAGAGGTTTCTCAGTTGGATCCAGGCAGAGCCACGTGCTCAAAGAATAATTCAAAATTTTAGGTCGCTGTTTTTGACTTTATACCCAGCTAGATCTGTTCCCGGACCATCTTTTTTTGTATTGTATTTCTTTTTTTGTTTTTAGTCCGTGGGAAATATGTAAAAGTTAAGAACAACACAGCTAGACACAATCACAAACACAAATATGGCGATCCTGTGGCAAAAACAAGCACCGGAAACTCATGAAAACACGAGCCTATATGAAATTTTGATTTGACAACATTCAGAAGTAATTTTTCAATAATTTTGGAGAATTTTTCGACCCTCAACTAGTTACCCTTGACCATTTACCCTCGACCCTCGACCAAAAGGCAAACTCAAATGCGTGAATTGGATCTGTCGGTTTGAAGTGCGTGCGTACGTCAAGAATAGACTCCTTTTCAAATCTCTTGCCCTTGTATACCTCAGCATGTTCGATCGACATTTGGTCCTGAGACCATAGAGTGTGCCTTATCTCTAGGTTGCTTTACATCATTATTTCTAGATTCTAGCTGTTTGATCCTGGTGAGTTTGATTTTGTTCCGCTCTACTCGCCGATAGTGAAACTCAATGAGAGCGTCGACACATTTTTGCTCAGCGTTCTTTCTTATCATGGTAATCTCCCTTTTAAATTCATCATCTGGCGCGATGTGTACTCTTGCGTTGTAACGCAGAGTTTCTGGACAAGTTCCTTTTTCCTTTTCCTGGAGAGTGACTTGACGATCAATCAAAAACTGAAGCTGTTCCTCTGTAATACGGTAACGTGGTCTGCACCGTTGACCGCTTAAGACCTCATCGGCAGTTCGAGCTGAAGAAGAGCAGCTATGAGCGCAAACTTGATCAGGTCTACGATCGTACCCAACGAATCTGCATATTGAGTAGCCAGTCCAGGTGAAACAAAGCTCTTCAGTCGTAGAAGCCTGTGGATCTTGCAATACGTCTCCCACAACATATAGAATACTTCTCCGAAATACATTCTCATCAGAGGCCATGTTGGGATCGGAATAAACTTTCATTTCGTGGGAATAAATTATAATGTAAAACTAGTTCTTTCCCAGGTTCTGCTCTGTTCCCCATTTGAGCCACACCCCTATCAGAATAGAAATTGAAGCAACAGAACAGAAATTGGATTGGTTTTTAATTGTTTCGCTATTTCTGTTCTGTTGCTCCAATTTCTGTTTTAGTGTCTTTATTTCACTTCACATGTTTTAATTTCTGTTCTGTTGCTTCAGTTTCTTTTGTGGTGTCTCAATTTCTGTTCCAACTCTTTAGAAAAGAATTTGATTGCCAGTAAGAAAAATTGGAGATTCTGTATAACACAATTTGAAACATAATTTTGGCGGAGATCACCCCTCATATTCACAAAACTTTGTCTTGAAGTTTTGAAAACAAAAATTCCTATTAAAGTGCCTATGAAGCGAAATTTTATTCTTGCTAATTTTAAAGTTTACTCCTAAAAATGCAAGAATCTCAAAATTTGAGGTGCTTGTGATTAAAATTCTTGATTTTACAAGCGTTTGAAGTTGGGCTTTTTTGCCTTTAAAAATGGTCAGGGGTCTGGGTCGTGTTTACTCGCAAAATTCTATGATGTGACGTCATTTTGGGTACAAAAATGTGTTTGCGCTTATGAATTATAGTGAAATAGTTGGAATACTTGTCCCCAAAATTACGTCAAAATTATGTCACAGCTATTGTCACATGTCTTTTTGGCTGCGCGATTCAAATGCCATTTTTGATGGCAAAATAGCCCAAATTCAAACGCTTGTATAACTGCCAATTTTAATCAAGAACACCTCAAATTTTGGAATGTTGAGTTTTATGGATTAAACTTTAAAATTAGCGAGAAACAAATTTCGCTTCATAGGCACTTTAAGGTTAAAAGTTTAAGTTGGCAGCAAACTTCGACTCCACTTCTTGCAATCTGTTCCACATTTTGCTGCTCACTCCTTTAGCGTGACCCTTGATAACGCTATTTGATTTCACGTGCTGTCACTGGTCTGTCATGTTCACGTTTGTGACCCAAAGGAATTCTGTGACTTTCTTGGATAACGGGCACACGACAGTCCACCAATTTCCATTTCAGATATTTTTATAAGTTTCAAGCCACCCGGTCCTGCTGACAAAATATTGCACCAATTGCATTATTTACAAGTCAAAACTTGCTAAAAGTGCCATGCCAGGTCCCGTAATCCACTCACTAAAGGGCTAAGGACACAACTTCACTCCGTGAATTGCCATCACTTGCTTGAAACTTTAAGTGGCCCACTTCATGTGAAATTGCTTCTTGCCTCTGTTTTCTTTCAAAGGATTGCCTCTACCCATCAACCCAGCTTTATGATGCTGGGCAGGGGGCTTCTGAGGTGGAAAATGGCTCCAAAAACACACTTATAAATCAAATACGTAACGAATTGTGGCTGCAGTGACCATTTAGAAATAAACGACAGTTAGCGTGACAGTGTGACAACAAAGAAAAGAGCCTTTGGTGTTGTGGACCAGTGAACTCTCTGTGGTAACCCCTTATATGGACATACTCCCTTATCACGCACCGCCATCTTGGATTGTCTGGTGCACCAAAGCGAGACTGGACTGGCATAAAGTTCTTGGGGAAGGGTTACGTTACAATGTTTTAAGTGGAGATACACGCAATCATGACCCACGATCATTGCTGTAGTATGCTGTAATAACGACAAGCAAAACGAAAGTAGCGAGAATTTGTTGTTTTTCAGCTTTCCCTCAAATCCCTCACAGAGATTGCAGTGGATTGCTGTGATAAAGAGAGATGAAGGGGTGAGTGTGCAGAGTTGCGTTGTCAAACGCATGTTGGCACGTGTTTATACTAGTGGTCGACTTTTTCATTCGATTTAAAGGTGATGTTACACGAGTCGATTTTTAACGCCGATTTTTAACGCAACATTGTTGCGTTAAAAGTTGTCTCGTGTAACATGGCACACAGGACGATTTTTAACGCAACATTTTGTTGCGGCAACATGTTGCAAGTTTTTGAATTGCTTTCCAATACCTGCAACATTATTGCCCGAATTTTGTTGGAGTAGGTGCGTGTAACACCCCCGCCGTCGACTTTTAACGCAACGTCCCCGAGTAGCGAACATTGTTGCGTTAAAAATCGTCTCGTGTAACATGCCGTCGCCGAAAGTTGCCGCAACAAAGTTGCCTTAAACGTTGTCTCACATAACATGGATTAAAAATCGGCGTTAAAAATCGGCTTGTGTAACATAACACAAGCCGATTTTTAACGCTGATTTTTATTGCCAATTTTTAATCCATGTTACACGAGACAACGTTTAACACAACTTTGTTGCGGCAACGGTCGGTAATGGCATGTTACACGCGACGATTTTTAACGCAATATTGTTCGCTGCTCGGGGACGATGTTTTGTTAAAAGTCGACTGCGGGGGTGTTACACGCTCCAACTCCAACAAAATTCAGGCAGCAATGTTGCGTTCAAAATCGGCGTTCAAAATCGGCTAGTGTAACATCACCTTAAGACTCAGCTACCACGTTTTATTCATGAAATGTTTACTCAATACCTATCCAGAGCAACTGCCATCAATTATTCGAATCTACTAAATGTTCTTTAAGCTCATGGCAGACCGGTTAGCTCAGTGGTAGAGCACTGGACTACCATGCGGGAGGTCGCGGGTTCTAACCCTGGCCGGACCAACACTCAGGGTCTTTAAAATAACTGAGGAGAAAGTGCTGCCTTTGTAATGACATCTGCAAATGGTTAGACTTTCTAGTCTTCTCGGATAAGGACGATAAACCGTAGGCCCCATCTCACAGTACTTTCACTTAATCTGATTCTGTGGGACGTAAAAGAACCACTAGCTGTGACCACCCCTAGTGTCTGTCCTAGATATCTACATTATGGGGGCACTCATTAGTTACTTCATTAATTGTAAACTGCACTAGCAGTCTGGTCAAGTCCCCCGGCCAGTGATGTAAACTATCCCTGAAAAGCCCCAACGGGGCACTGATTTGTTTGTTTTCATTGACTCGTATTTGGCTATCTGTGGCTGATGCACTATGTACCAAGTTAATGAGCTATCACGGGTGACATCACAACGCACACAACAATGGAGAAACAATACAAAGAATGATAACAATAAACCAAACACAAAGGAAGAAAACAATAGACTAACAATGGACTTGGTACATGGTGCATCAGCCCTTTCTGTATTCAATGAGATTCTCCCTTGTTGTCAGCGTTTTAATTTGTTGTTTCAAACTCGTTTCCTAGATCAAGTTTATCTTGTGGGCGGTTTTTACTGTCCTTGGTCTATGCAAACTGTGATGGCACAACTCCTGGTTTTAGACTTTTCGAAGCCTAGTTATAATTTTATTATTGCTTGGCTTGAAGTGCACGGAGCTCAGAAGAGTAAAGCCTTTGTTGATCTAGGATGTAAGGAGATTGGTAGAATCAACTGCAGTTGCTCTGGATAAGTATTGAGTAAATACTTCATGTGCTAGCTGAGTCTTAAATCAAAAGAAAAAGTTGAACACATGCGTTTGACAAGTTTACTCGCTAGTCACGACTTGACTAACTCAATCCAAAAAGCGGCCCTTCATCTCGCTTTATCATGGCAATCCACTGCGATCTCTGTAAGAGTTTTGAAGGAAAGTTGAAAAACGACAAATTATCGCCACTGTCGTTTCGCTTGTCGTTATTACAGCATACTACAGCAATGATCATGGGTTATGATTGCGTGTATCTCCACTCAAAACATTGTAACGCAACCCTCCCCCAAGAATTTTATGCCCGTCCAACCTCGCTTTGATGCACCACACAATCCAAGATGGTGGTGCATGATAAGAGAGTATAGCCAAGTTGATTTGACCTCCTACCCTCCGGAAATTGCAAAAAAGGCAACCAAATGGCAGGTAGACAAAGGGTTAACACAGGAGAAAGTGGTCAGTTAAGGGAGGTGGTCACTTACATGAAAAATCAGCAAAATAAGCCCAATACTGGATTGACTGATTAATTACATAAAGATATTACCTTATCAGCTAAAATTATGCAAATATAAATTAGATTATTAGATTTTTTTCACATGCACCAATTTTCAGGAAAAGTACCATAGAGTGTACTTGTCAATGTGTCTCTTGTTAATCAAAATCACCTAATCGAAATTTAAACCGAACAAAACCTAGGAAAACAGCATCAAACATGGGGTGCATATACGTGAAATCTAGACTTTTGTCACTTCTGAGTAAAGGTTTTCTAACGATCATATATGATCATGTTGGGTGGTAGCTTTCCCAGTAACAGAAAACAAAAGAATATGTCAAACTTCTGGCCTAAAAACTGGTCGCGCTCACTTAAGAAATTTGAGTAGAGGTCACTTACAAGAGAGTTCTTGAAACAGTATTTAACTGAAAAACAATGATTATTTACAAAGTGGTCTCTTACTGGAGGTGGTTGCTTACGAGAATTGGTCACTATGAGATAGTTCACTGTATTACAAACCATTGCACAAACAATATCACCCGGGTGTCAACACACCATCAAATTCATGGACATCAACATTGCCGAAACCAATAGCGAATTGGTCCAGTTTCCCAACAATGGATGTGCACAGACCTTTGTTACCTTGCACTTTTGGAAGAAAACATGTATAAAAAGAGCAATCCACACCGTCGGGGAGTTGCCATGGAGGATTACCACATGATGCTTCGGAGCTCCCTGAACTGCAAATTCAAGACCAACACCCCAGCCTTGTTCAAAGTGTGAGTGGCTCATCTGTTGGATTTCCCACTTGATGGATAGCAAGTGGTCTTGAGCAGCGTGACACTACTGGCCACCAAATTCAATCTGACACTGTTTGAGCTGGATGTAGAGCACCAGAAACTGATGGCCAATGTGGCAAACATTACAGAGAAGGATGGTTCGCAGTGCACACAAACCTTGACAGTATCTATGGCAGAACAAAAAGCATCACATGACAGACTGGAGTTAACAATGGGGGTGGACTTTATGAAGGGCATGATCACCCTATTGGAACAAATGATCAATGGTGGACACGCATCTGGAACAGGAATGGAACTAAGTGAAAAGTGATAGCGTGGCCCACCTTCTTTTGGTAAAGGTGGGTTGACCAGGACAAGTTGGTGTTGAATGGTATGCCAGGCATGGCCGTGGATGTGGACTTGACCTTTTGCAAAAAATGGATGGGTGATTTGCATCAAGAGACAAGCCGGTCTGTGGGATACATTTGTCCCTGCCCCAAATGCTGTGGACATCTGAGAGAAGTGGAGGCAGCTGACAAGACTAAAGTGCTACAACAGACCCAAGATATGCTAGTCCCCATGATGCTCACGTGAAAAGTGAGCCAAGAAGTAATAGACAGGAGGTGATCACGAGTGACATTTCACCCATCTGAACAGGATGTTTAACCAAATCGTGGGACCCTGAACATGCACAATGTTGGTGTACTCCAATGTAGGGTACAGCATCATGGTCGGTGGCCATATTAGTGACCTTGCATCTCAAACGCAAGGTATAAAAACCAACGTCTTGCACATTGGACACCTCAAATCATGCGTGGAGAAGTTTGACACATTACTTTCTGCCCAAGATGGACGGAAACAGGTTGAGAGATACCTTGCTGGAGTTTAGATACCCAGTAGTGGCTGAAGGATTGCAAGCATTGGCCAAATGCATCTGAACCACCAATGGAGCAACTACCACCAACACCACTGTCCACTCACTCAGGAAAAGGGCCAGAATGCGTCAATCCACTACTCTGCCAGTGGCTGTGGCGCCCTTTACTGCAGCACCCATGGCTGCAGCCATGACAGTGGCACCTATCACAGTGGCATGGATTCCTGCAAGCCACGGGACCTTTGGTCAAACGTTCCAATGCATGGTGAAATTGGATGACTAGAGAGATGGTGCCAACTGCACGCTGTTTGCTTCTAACAACATCCCTAACAGCAATGCCAATGCTGCCCTGATGAATCCCTGACAAGCAGGCGACATCAAACTGGACATCACTTTTGGGGTGCAACCCAATGTCAACATCACAGTGGTGGTCTTGAGAGAGTTTGAAACTTCATCGAAATCGATCCCAATGGAGCTGTGCAGTATAACATTCATAGGGGATGTAGTTCCCATTGTGGTGGTCTATCTCTCATCTGATGGTTAAATGCTCAGAGATATTAGCTGCACAAGCTACTCTAAAATCCGAGGGTAAATACAATAATGTATGTATGTATTCACGATGTGTGAGAGGTGCATTCAGTAGGACCATGGAACTGGTGGTGGTCAGCGATCATGCTTTGATGTTATTGGCCATGGCAGACCGGTTGTTGAAATGCATGTTTGTGGGTGTCTTTCCCAAAAACTGTTTGATGCACAAACCCACCAAGACCTGTTGCGTGGTGTACATTGTCAACACAGACCCTGAAAGGGAAGTGGGAAACTTTGGCTGGCATTGTTGATCTACAGCAACACCTGCAAAGTCTTTGACAGCTACAGACTATGATGTCCCCCACATGTTGGCTTGGAGTCACAAACACTTGCAGCACACTTGATCCAGTGACTGTCCATTGCAAGCCATGAGCAGTCAGCTTGCAGCCATTATGCTCTAATGTACTTGAAAGTGAAGGTGCGCAGCCAATCGTTAGAGTTTTGAAGGAGTTTGAAGCCCATAATTTCAAGAACGATCACCTGGCTGGACAGCACAAGCATGTTTTGATCAATGACTGACACCTATCTGACCAGGTAGATGGTGATCATAGTGAACGTTGTGTCACACAACAGTGTGTATTAAAGGCAGTGAAAAAGTAAAGCAAAGTACCGGTATCTTGATTGTGTGTTACCCACACGGATGGGGTGTTCTCTGGCATTACCTATATAGATGGCGCATGCACCCCTCCAGTGGACTTGGACGGGCCAACCAAACAGTGTACGCATTAGGCGCTCTTCCACCCCTTGCCCAACAGTGTGTATTAAAGTCTGAAAAAGTAAAACAGAGTGTCTTGATTGTGTGTTACACACATGTATGGGGTGTTCTCTGGTATCACCTATATAGAAGGCACATGCACCCCTCCGGTGGACTCAGATGGGCGAACCAAACAGTGTACATATTAGGCACTCTTCCACACCTTGCCCTTTCACTTTTTGGGATGTCCCACAAGGAGCAGACACCACCCTATACAATAGAAGTTGACAGCATACCATGAACATGGTCAGGGGGAGACAATGGGTTTGATGGGGTGCCTTTTGGAGAATAATCATCCACTGAGAGTTTGTTTCCCCGACCATGTTACAGGGCCTTAGCTCAGCCAGAGAGCATTGACCTTGGTTCAAGTCCAACAGGTTCAACTTTTTTCCCTTTTAAAAGGTTTTTCCCTTTGCCACCATCATTTCATATCGTGATCACAAAGTCAATATCTAAGCCAAATGCTAAAAGAAGTGTTGCACACTGTGAAATCGATGGAGGAAGATGCCATGGATGTAGGATTTATGGCTCATGTATTGTATTTTTTTTATTGACACCCAGCTGGTCCCTCCAATAAACCCTTTCAATGCACACATGGTCCCCATATGATGGATTTGATGGACAGCTCATTCTGTCTTCTGATTGGCTGAGCCGAGTTTGATAGATTCACATTCTGGCTTCTGATTGGTTGACAATTTTGACAAATCCAGTCTATTCTATCGCATAGTACTACTGAAACAACAAAAATCTTATCCATTTGACTGAGGAAATGTTCACCACATGTCTTAACCCTTTGACTCCTACACCGGCCAAAACCGGCCGTGCAGAACCACGTCCCTTGTAGCACTTGTGACATCATCAGTGTAGGGCAAAGAGATCTTTCAAACCATACCCAAATGAGCACGATTCCGTCAAACAGGCCAGAGAAAACACAAAAAAACCAAGTGACGTTGCCCTGAAAATTTGAGTGAAAATCTTGTTCCACTACCCACCTCCACTTCCTTCCATCTAATCCTACGATCCTAAACGTTTTCCCCAAATCTTTTCCCACGGAAAGGAAGCCCAGAAAATGCCCAGCAAGAGAGAAAGAAAGTTAGGCAGGAAAAGCAAAAGAAAAGGGGAGGAGAGGATGTGAAAGGTAGAAGGCGAGGCGGTGGTGAAACTTTTCAACCCAAAAACTATCTCGAAAGTTTGCTTTCTGCGCATGCCCAAACTTTCTGTGGACCCAATGTGGTATTCCCTCTGGCTGTCTTGAGCTGAAACAAGGTTTTCTTTCCATTGGGCACTCAACACAGGGTAGTCTGCTGTACATTCTTGATTACAAATACTATGTTAGTACATACATGTACCTGAGTATTTTTTGTTTCTGTTTTAGAGAGTCTAAGGTGACATTACTGTTAAAGGATGCACTTGGAGGTAACTGTAAAACTAAAGCTCTTATCACCCTGCACCCTGCTGATACTTCAAGCCTTCCTAGTGTACTCAAAACAGCAGGACAGCTGGCACAAGTGCAGAATTATCCTATTGTCAACGACTTTATGGCTAAGGTACATTATCTCTAATATATAGATTTAGCCAAGCCTAAAAACGGAGCTCCATGATATTTTTTACTGATATTACATGGCTTTCCTTGTGCCAATCTTTTGTGTCCAAAAAGTTGAGCAGTAGATTGAAAATGATGAGTTTTATGATCCAGATGAACTATTCGATAGCAAACGTTTGAAAAAACAAAACAAACATTCTTGAGTCCAAACTTTCAGATGAGAGTGTAAAGGAATTCAAACTGGATAAAACCCAAAACATTGCAAGAAAACAATGCATGATGCGTATGTTTGTTCAAAGATTCTTGGAGAAGGTGGAGAAAGTAGACAAGTAAGAAATGTGTCTTGTACTGAGTAAGCTAGAAAAATTATTGAGCAATTTTGACATAAATGTCCATAGAAAAGAAAAAGAGGAGTACCGACCTGATAGTTTAGAGCAGCCAACAGGAATTGACCTTAGTTTGAAAACCAAACACAACAAAACATATTTGCAAGGAAACACAGGTTTGACGTAAAACATCCATAAAACAGTCAACAGGAATTGACTGCAATTCACAAACCACAGAACAATATAAAGTTACAATAAAACAAACTACAATGTGCTGGTTTCTTTGAAGATTTTGTAGGTTCCTCTGGAGAAGGTGGGGAAATTAGACGGCACTTCTTGTTGTAAGTTTAAAAAAAATTGCTAAGCAATTTTGACATAATTGTGGGTAGAAAAGACGAAAGGAGAACAAACCTGATAGTTTGGATAGGTAATCACATGGGGCCAAGTAAAATGTGTTTTCAGAAGTTGCTGCAATTGCCCTTGTCGCACAAAACAGAAGTGATACTAATCCTTAATTTAACGAGGATTGTGATTATTGTGATTATGTATTAATAACATAAGGGCAAATGTTTCTTGACACTGTTGAAGCACTGACATCGAAAAACAGTCAGCCAAGCAGATTAAAAACATTTGTTCGCTTGCAAGCATAACAACAAAACAAACATGCAAACAATTCAACTACTTCTTTGTGTCGAAAACGAGTAGAGATGATTGTTATTTATGTCCAGTCAAATTAAAAATACTGCAGTTAAGCTAAATATGAGTTTCATTCCAGAACAAAGGTAACAACAATTAAACCAAATGTTAAGCTTCAATTTATTTAATTCACCTGTGTTGTAGAGATTTCTACCACTTAAAAATATGAATCCACTTCAGTAAAAACACACATCTCCAAAAATTGCAAATGGTTCATCCAAAGAAAGAAATTCTTCCACCAAGTTTGAGCTACTTGTTCCTGAATGCCAGTGAACTGTTAACCTTTCTTGGGGAGCTGCAAGATGCCGCGGTAAAGTGAAAGCCCTTGAAGCGCATTATATTATTATATTATTATATATTATTATTATATTATCACTTGAAAATTCATCTTCCAGAGGATCTTTTAACTAGTTCTTGATTTTTATGCCTTTTACTCAAATTAATAGACAAACTTTGAAGAAGATGATTCGAAGTTGTTTTGCTCAAAATGAAGAAAGCAACTGAATGTGAAATTTTGAGCCACAGAAAGTGCACGAAACATTAATCCTTGCTTTGGTTTGGGTATCACGTTTCCGTTAACCTGGTTTGGTTAACCTGGCTTGGGCCTGCAATCCAATCAAAAACCAGTACCTGGCCAGCGGTCAACTTCAAAAACAGCCGACCTTGATGAGTTCTAAACTTGAGCCCATGATTTGGTCACATGATACTGGTCAGCGGATAACTTGTTTTGACAGGTGTCAATTGACCATAACATTGATGTCCTATATCAAAGATGTACACTGTAAATTAGGTGGTCAGCTGGAGAGTGGCCGCCATGTCGAGCTCAAGTATACAAGCATTGATTATTATCATTATGGGTATTATTACTTATTTGGCAACTCTGTTGTTGTCGTACATACGTGCCCACGAGCAATACCGCTAGCCATGATTGCCATTAGAAAAGCAATTCATGGGTTCCTGTAAGTTTTTATTGTGACATTGTGGTGGTGAACAGCAGTGGTCAGGTGTTGAACATTACACTTGAGGTTGGTGCTTTGGAGCCCCTAGAGCCATTTGCAGTTGTGTTGTTTCCTTGACAAGGAAGTTTTCTCTATGTTGACTCAATTCCTTCAGGTGTATTGAGGGATTTGCTATACCAGCCATACCCTGGCTGTATAGCTCTATGGTGGACTGGATATCCATTGAAGCAGGCATGGCAATATTAGAGCTGCTTCATCCTACATGTACAGAATCCAGGCTGAGCTTCTGGCCACTTGGGCTGCCTGTGACTGATGACTTTTGTAATCAAACAATAATCAATCAAATATGTTTATTCCTCTTGTGATATGGCATTAACAATGCTAAATTATAAGAGGGGCCAGTAACAAATACAAATTAAATAATATATCATTCAACAAGAAAGACAACATAGGCATGTGAAGCATGCGTGAGCTATATTGTAATGGCTTACCGCTGGACGACATGTGAATGACTGGTGTAATCTCAGAACTAGTAATAAATGATAGCAGAAACGAGGCGTTTTCAAAACCATATGTTTTCAAAAGACTCCACTTTTGAAACCGTTTTCAAAAGTCTTCGTTTTCATCAGCGTTTTTGGGCATTTTAGTGTGGATGGATAGGCTAAAATGCATCAAAATGTATCCTTTTTCAAACAAAATGCATTAGTGTACCCTGAGTCACAGAGATTTTATTTTTCTTTAGTGAGGAGTGGTGAACCTGCTCAAGTGACCTCTGGAGTGTGGATTCGCTTGCTTTCCTGATATTTGGTGCAAGTTATGTTTCTGTCCTGTTTCACTTGTGGGAACGGGCACTTCTGATTGGGCAGATATTTATAGGTTTGAAACTGTTTCATACCTATGAATATTTTCATTTCACAGCGCACTTGTTGTAAACAAAATCTTTTGGCATTTGTGTTTTGTTACCGGAATGAAAAATATTGTAACAATGTTTAAAATCATTTATAAGGCCCATGAAATTTGAAAGAAAGTCCATAACTTTCCATGAATTTACTTTTACATGTAACCAGATTGTTTGTGATATAAACATAATTTAATCAGCCTTGACAATTACAAGAGTTTCAATGATTGGTTCCTGATTTTATTGAATTACCCAATATTTGGTTACGGCTCACTGAATTTTGCCATTACCGTTGACATAACCAGTTTACAAGCAATGAGTTTTAATCCAGCCTAAAAGTACTCAAGTGGTTAAAACTTCATATTTGTAATACATGTGCTTCCCTTTTGTGTTCATTGCATTCCTTTTTTGCAATATTTAACCCATTGGCACCCGTGCCGGCCAAAACCGGCCGTAAAAAACTCCCATGCTTCAAAACATTGCAACTCTCTCAATCGCACGAATATTGCCTTAACTGTTAGTTGTGAGCACGAAATGGAATGCCCTTTAAATTTGGATATCCAATAAATGCAAGAAACGTAGCGATTTTTACCAAATATGGCCTTTTGAGTTTGGACAAGAACGAAACTGGCCGTTTTTAACGTCAAAGAGAAACAACAAAAATGCCCCTTTTTGCCTTCATGTTTTTTTAGGGAAATCATCGTCGAAAAACCAAAACTCAACCATCATAACGAAATTCAGTCCTTTTTCTAGCTTAGAAATGACTTTTTTTGTTCATATTCTTCTCCCGAGCGTAGATACAGCCTTTTGTTCCAGTGCATTCGGGCCTTCCCGACATTTTCCACATCTTGAGCGCATTGCATGCTCGGAACTAACGAGAATTTTTGACAGCGCCCGTTCCTTCCCCCAATTCTTTCACATATAAACTAAGTTTACAGCCACTCCAACCTGCCTGGGAAATGCCCTTTAAATTTGGATATCCAATAAATTTGGATATCCAATAAATTTGGATATCCAATAAATGCAAGAAACGTAGCGATTTTTACCAAATAGGGCCTTTTGAGTTTGGACAAGAACGAAACTGGCCGTTTTTAACGTCAAAGAGAAACAACAAAAATGCCCCTTTTTGCCTTCATGTTTTTTTAGGGAAATCATCGTTGAAAAACCAAATCTCAACCATCATAACGAAATTCAGTCCTTTTTCTAGCTTAGAAATGACTTTTTTTGTTCATATTCTTCTCCCGAGCGTAGATACAGCCTTTTGTTCCAGTGCATTCGGGCCTTCCCGACATTTTCCACATCTTGAGCGCATTGCATGCTGGGAACTAACGAGAATTTTTGACAGCGCCCGTTCCTTCCCCAATTCTTTCACATATAAACTAAGTTTACAGCCACTCCGACCTGCCGCCAAAATTTCCTGCTCGTGGTCATCTTCAGTACACAGAAATTCCAAAATATGTGGCGGTAGGTCGAGAAATTCATCAATAGTCGAGTCCCAAAGGTACTAAGTGTTCGACCGGCCAAATTCCCAGTTCGTCGAGTAACAAGCCAAATTCAACAACAAAGTACATCACCTTGCTCGATTCTTTGAGAAAGTGGACTCTTAGCTACCGTCACGCTTAATGATGCTCATCAGGCAGCCGCTAAAGATGAAAAATGGCTGTAAATTTAGCAGAAATCGCAAGCAAACCGAACTTGGGCCATTGCTGTCGCTTCACGGATAAAAAATAGCTACGTCAAAATGACGTTTTCAGAAACCTTGAGCCTCCAGTGGCTTAGGACAGCACCACTTTCCCCTGGTAGTTCAAATAAAGAGTCACGAATTGCTATTCATCGTTTATAGGTGGAAAATCACTCCGAAAATGTAAAAACCTGCGGTAGTCAATGGGTTAAAGGTCATGTTTTCGCAAGTTTGTTTCGAAGATGTTTACAGTACTGAACTCCATATTGATTGGCCACTATAACCACTATGCAAATTAGCCAAAAAAGCCCTTGAATGGGCCTCTTTGGCGCTTTTCACCACAGCATTTAATAACAAGAGCATTTAATACATGTAGATCACATGACTCTAATCACAAATAATATTTGCATTAGCAGTAACTGAAAATTCAAAGAAATACAGCAAGCTGAATTATTGATTTTGAATGACTGGCAAAAATGCCTTTGATTCTCAAAGCTTTCTTCGTCATTTGCGCCCCTTCAAATTTCATGTCAGAGGCAGTCAAGGCTGGCCATTAGAATGTTTCCACACCATTCTCATATTTCAAAGGGCATGTTTTGATCAGAAAAGATGAAAAATTTCAATGGTCTCGAACTTTTGGGCATGCAAGAAGGTCACGAGGGGGTGACAAACTAGTCCTTTCCTATCTTGTGCCCAGAGCAACTTTACCATTGATCAAGACAGCACAACATGTGCTTGATGCTGACCAGAAACTGACGCGAGCTTTGAGTTGTCCTGTCTTGGTCCTGTCTGCTCTTTCAATGCATGCATGTGTTCAATACAAAAGGTCTCACTCTCCGGAAAAGACTACCATAGTAGTGGTATTGGTTTGTCTGATCGTAATAAATATGACACGCATCACCAGTTGTATGGTGTGCAACATTTCTCTTTCACCTATCTCTGTGCATGACCCACATGCATGGGTAAGTTAGTCTAGTTACTGACCTTCACTGATCTTTATCTCTGATATACTCCTTTAAAAGAGGCAATTGGATTGGCTGCTAGCTGAACAATACATCTAAACTAGCCTTTATTTCATTGGTTGGATGAATTATTGGTCCACCCATCCACCCAAAAATGCTGCATGCCGACTAAGAAGCTATTTCTTGTTCCACAAAATAGCTCAAAAAGAGCAAAAACAAGTTCATGTATAGTAGTGAAATGTCACAAATCTGTCAGTGTGCAAAAGCTTGTTAGTGGTTGCACACTAGCTAGCACTGCAGCTGCCTGACAAAGGCAATATCCAGGGCTTACACTTGTGTGCATATATGGGGAGCAGGTTGGCCATTCAGGGAGAAGATGGTTGTTTACCATTTACATAGGAAAACTGGTTGGTCGACGGTTGCAGTAAGTGGTTCGCATCAAACACCCAAATGAAAATTTCCATGGGACGTGCATGTTCCATTTACACAAACATTCCCAACAGTCGGATTTACAGAGCGATCCAAGTCGAAAGGCCTGGAACTGGTAGAAATGAGCAAATGGAACGCACATTTCTGTTTGGGAATTTTGGACTACCTTCCAAGAAATTCTGTTTTTTGAAATTTTCCATTTCAGAAGACCAATTTACATTTCAATTAACATTTCCAGATTTTCTTGGTATGTGGTAAACAACCGATGAGTTGATATGGTACGGATGAACTGTTTGCATGCTTGAATGCTCTTCTCAGATGGTAAGTGCAGCCCCAAACTAACAAGCATCTCTTGCATTGTATAACAATACAAAAGAAACAGTAGCAGCATAGTTAATCTGTGCATTAATGTTGTGTCACTCTGTATCTATTTATTCACAGTTTGAAGAGAAACAGATAATTGTTTCATAAGCCATATACATGTAGAAAACTTGCATAATTTATCCTAGAAAACAGCTTTTAGGATACTAACCTTGGATTCTGAATCCTACAGGATATCATAGGATCAATGAACGTAGTAGTATAGGGTATATTGATTCAATACCGGCGCGCCTCGTCCACCCCCAACAAGCCTTCGTTTCTCCCAAACAAAGCCCCCAACACACACTTCTCCCCTCCGGTCGAAGTGTATGTTGGGGGAGGGCTTTGTTTGGGGGAAACAAAGGCTTTTTGGGAGTGTCCTCGTTATGCCAGTATTGAATCAATACACCCTATACTACTCCGACACAAACAACCCCAAACCAAGAGCCCAAAACAAGAAAACAAAAGTATCCAAAAGAAAGCGGGCACCCCTTTTAGAGATTGGGTCCCGTGAGGTTAGAATTGATGGAAGTCAACACACGGTGCCCGGCACCCCTTTTAGAGGTTGGGTACCGTGGGGCAGAATTGATGGAGCAGCCAGTGCCAGCCCCACGCAGACAGCGGCCCCCAATGCTGGTCCCCTATGCGTCACCCCCAGAATTAAAATTACGAGAAAAAAACTTTCCCCATAAATATACCCACACCATGTCAGCTGTGTTTTTGCAGCAAGACGTTTGGGCGGGGGTTTGATCCCTTGTACCCCCCGTAAGACCAGATCCCCAAACTAATTACCAAACAACACTTGCAACATTGTTGGGTAACCCAAATGTTGAGGGGGTGAAAATCAAAAGCGGTTGTCTGTTCACTCGCTGGCGAGTCAGCAACAATCTCGGAAGGAATCTGACATGAACTTTCATGAACAGGATTGAAAGGGTAGCCAACACCTCCTTTTATATTCGGCACTCCTATTCCTATTGGTTGAGAAACATAGATGATGGCTCTCTGATGCTTTATTATCACAACAAACAAGAGGATTCAATCTGGGTCAACTGGCGTGCTGACGCGAAAGCTTGGCTGTGGCGAAAAGAGGAAGAGCAGCTGTCTCAGAGTCAGTTTGAAAGACCAAACACACGATGGGTTTTTGAAGCCCTTTCTGATGTCTTTGTTAAGATTTTTTTTGTATTTTTTTCATTTTTTGCAGCAGGCTGCTAGTAATTTCACAAGTTTTAAACATTATTATTAAACTACTTACAATACACATTACGCTACATCACTTATAATACAAAAAATAGTTAAATTTCATTATACACACACAGCTACATATACCCAACAACACAACATACGACTGACCCTTATGTTTTTCAGATAAAAAAAAAGCAGAGAAAATATAAAACGTAACAGTATCTTGGTGCATAAATTATAAGTCAAATTTGCCCCATTTCGCTATGTGAAGCGATAACTTATTTTTTGACTTTGCAATAACTAATTCAAGATTTTGAATCCTCTTTAATCTAGACAACTAATATAGGCAACGTTTTTCTGCAATGACAAGAATACAAATATTGTTTAGCGATTAGTAATACATGATTGACAAATAACTCATCTTCACAATTTGGCATTCCAAGCATAATTTCTTTGTTCTTGGGGTTATTTATATTTACATTTAAAGAGCGAAGCCACTTAATAACTTCTGCCCAGAATTCTTTCGTATAATAGATTAAGATATGTTCAAGGGATTCCAGAGAGAGAACACACTGGAGAAGACCCAACACCAATTTTATACAAAAAGGCATTTGTCACTAGGCATTTGTTTAACAGTTTGAATTGAAATTCACACATCTTTGTGTTCGAGGTGACACGATGAGGCAAGCTATAGATTTCTGGCCAGTCAAGGGTATCATTTATAAAAGAGCTCCTGTATTTCTCTTGAGCAGAAGGTATGGTGATAACTGTTTCTGAGTTCTTTATAAATAGTCTTTGACACAACTTTATTGATCGAGGTGTGTTGCCCGTTTAAACGTAAAACAATTTGCTCCTGCAAATTAAAAACCTTTTTAACAGAGGAAAAAGGTCTATTAATTTTAATGAATCTCGCCATTGGTTTGGGAGGGCGTTTAACAAAGAAATAAGTCAAAATTGATCCAAAGGAGTAAGGTTGAGCTCTCTTAAATTGCATTTAGTTATTAACTCGTTGTTTTCAGAAATGAGGTCTCCTATTCTTAAGATCCCCTTTTCCACCAGTGTTTTATAAAATACATGTACCCCGTCGATACGAATAAGTTGATTATTCCAAAGAATAATTTGGAGAATTTCGTTTATATCATGAGTGATTTCTTCGTATTGATTATTTGCCACAGCATTTTGCGAAGCTCTTTAAGCAATCCTTGTAGAAATGTGGAAGCTTTTCTTCGTCAAGATCATAAACACCCGTCAGCCATTGATGGGAACAGGTCCTCTGCCGGAGTGGTTGAGGAATTTGGCATGCGGGCGTCACGGTGCAATAGTGTGTTTGGACACATTTCAAGACAACCTTTGTCTCTGGAGATGTCTCGCTGTTCATCAAGGTGCCAGATCCGACCGAAGTACCCAAAAGGCGTGGGAGTTGGCGAAGAGTTTCTTCCAGCTTGAAACCATTCCGCAAGATTATCCAAAAAGTTCACTCGATGAACATGATAAAGTCGAACAACATTTCAACCGCAGGGAGTCTTTCTCTGATTGGTTGGGGATTCGGGTGTATGAACCTGAGAAAAGAGGGGAGGAAATTATATGGGCGCTTTGTCAAAACCCCAACCCAAAACTGAAGAATGTTCTTACAATCGGCGTGTACGAATGGCACGCGTTTGTCGTGAAGATTGAGAGGTTGGGTCAAAACTACATTTGCCCACATTACCAAACAAGAACCACGCAAGCGTGCAGTCTGCAACATCACATCGCAACCTTTTCTCGGGGAGAAACTGTGGTGGAATGCCCCAACCAAAAAATCATAAAACCTCAAACCGAGTTTGAGAAGGCTTTCTTCCCTGAATCAACTGCATCCCCCCAAGGGCTCCGCTGGGTGAAACAACAAGCCCGCCAACGAGGAATTCACATTCATCGCGCCCAATGTGGGCACGAAGGCGAGCCCTGGCTTTTGGGGCGCCCAGTGGATGGATTCCACCTTGGCACCAAAACCGTTTTCCAATACCAAGGGTGTTTCTGGCACGGTTACCCCCGATGTTTCCCCGACTGCGACACAGAAATTACTCATGACGGGAAAACCGGCAAAAAGTTGTACCAAGCAACACCTCAATGGACATGAAAACTTCGGGAAGCGGGCTTCTGTGTAGTTGAAGCATGGTCGTGTCAAGTTAGGCAAACAAAGGAGGCACTGCCCCCCCCCCCCCATTTTCATAAGAACCTATGCACACGCGATCATCTTCGACTTCAAAGCATATGGGGACAAAACCCAGAGGAAAGATCCGACACCCACACTTCACATCAGAGATGTACACAAACTGATTTGTTTCACAATCGGGGACACTTGAACGCGAACTGACACACATTTGTGACAGAGACCCAGATGAACTGATCCGCAAGTTTGTGGAAGAGATCGAACGGCAGGGGAAAAGAATTCGGGAGGAAGTCAGAAGGGCTTTCATGCCAGACATCTTCAATTTGCTTCCCAAAAACCAATGAGCCAGAATTAGCGGGTGTTGCAACGAAGTGCCCGTGCTTGGTTTCAACTCTGGCCGCTTGATTTGAATCTTGTGAAAGAACATTTGGTGAGGTACCTCTCTGACACAACAAACAAAACAAGAAAAAGGAATCGACATTCTGAAAGACTCTGTCAGCATGAGAAGTCCAGGAGTCAGTCTTACACTATCTGATGCGGGGCTCAGTTGAACAAGGGGCAGAGCTGTGGAGCCCTTGCAAAGAGGCTTACAACTATCTTGTTGAAAGGGGCGGTGGTCAGACGCCCGAGTCTTGTGTTCACTCGCCACCAAGAAGTGGGTGTGACGTGACTGCGGTCGCACCAAGTTGCTGAACCCAAACTTTGCCAAAAATTCCTGGGCTACGATGCCAATGCGTTGTATTTGTCAACAATGCTGCAGGACATGCCCTGTGGGCAAGAGCAGCTGGTCCATGTCCCATAAGAGCAGAGGACCAGAGCACCCCCAGATTGAAGCAAAGGTTGCAGGAGGGCAAGTAGTTCGGCATTGCAGAAGTCGATCTGAAAGTTCCCGAGCCGTTGCTCCCCAAGTTTGAGGAGATGTGCCCCTTCTTCATCAACAAGCAAGTGCTGGCGGAAGCGGTGCCGGAGCACATGATGGAGTATCTGCGGTGCACCAGCAGAACCTGTGGGGACGGCAGAAAGTTGGTGGGGGCCCTGTCTGCAGAAAAAATGTTGTACGCCCCCCTCCTCCGCTGGTACATTGACAATGAAGTGGAGATCACAGCCCTTCACCGAACAATCAATTACAGACTGAAGAAGATTTTCACCTGGTTCATTGAGCATGTGATGGCGGCGCACTGAACAGGGGATGTGGACAAGAGCAAAGCCTTGTTGGCGGATGTGTTCAAACTATTGGGGAACAGCGTGTATGGGAAGATGATTGAAGCCTTGGAGAGGCCAACGTCATCTACACATCATCTACACGAAGGATGAAAAGGTTGTTAACAGAGCATTGCGAAGCTCCTTCTTCTCTGGCCTCGACGAAATCGGGGTGGCATATGAGCTGGAAAGCCGAAAGCCGAGGATCACGATCCGAAGGCCGTTCCAGGTTGGCATCGCAGTGTGCCATCTGGCCAAGCTCCAAATGCTCGAGTTTTACTACGACTTCCTGGACAAGTTCATGGACCGCCTCGACTTCGAGCTGATCCAGATGGACATGGACAGCAACTACATGGCAATCTCTTCCACAAAGTTGGAAGACATTGTCAAGCCGGAGATGAGGGCCAAGTTTGAGGTGGAAAAGAAGCAGTGGCTCGCTTGGGACAAGTGGAGCAGCCGCACCCCAGGGTTGTTCAAGCTGGAGTGCGAGGGTCATCGAATGATCACGCTCTCGAAGTGTTATTTCGTGGACGCCGACAGTGGCAAAAGCAAGTTCAGCACAAAAGGGATGAACCAGAGGCAAAACGTCATCAGTTGGGATCGTTTCAAGGCGGCACTCGAGGGGCACAAAGACATGGCGACAAACACAGGCTTCCGCATGAGAGATGAGCAGATGGTGACTTGCGTGTAGCAGAAGCTGGGTCTAAGTGCATACTACGACAAATGGTGGGTGCTGCCGGATGGCATTCACACTGAGCCAATTGAATATCACATCCCCAGCCCTTAACCAGGCTTGGTTGGGTGTAACTCGGTGTTTGGGGTGACAACCATCAACTCTTCCCAAACAAAGTTGCATTTCAGCCCATCAGTCCCCCCCCCCCCCCCCAGCGTCTCAGGATGGGAAATCCAATACAGGACAGGTTGGCCCGGTTTCACCATGACCCTTTCAACCTCGAACACTTTCAAAGACCAAACCAGATCTGTGGCCCTTCTCACACCACCTTCCAACTCACCAGGTTGGAACAGATAGCAAACTTCAACGCCAAGGGGGAGCATTTTTTCAGCCGCGCCAACAGGTCTGTAATACGGAGTTGCTGGCTGGGCAAAAACAGATTGTTTTAGGATTGCATCTGCGGGCTTCAATCCTGTCAGCCACGTGGTCTGGTTGTTGAGAGCAGCAACAACCCTTGGAAGCCTGGCCACCCACGCAACAGACCACGCCCCCTCCGGCAGCCGCATTTCGACTGCATACTGGTGCCCAGACGCTCAGCCAGAGTGTGGTTGAAACGTTCCACAATCGCCTGGTCGTGGTGCAGTTCCACATGTCCACAGCGAATGCCTGTTCCATGTGCCTCCATTACTCTGGAAACAGCTCCCATGAACTCATGCCCCGGATCCACCTGCAGCAGCTTTGGCCATTTGAGAGGGCCATGCTTGTAAATCCTTTCAAAGGCCCGCACCACCTTGTCAGAATTTTTTGTGGTCAGAGTTGGCTTCTTTGAAGCGGCTGGCCACATCGACCACAGTCAGCGTGTATTTAAAACTTTTGTGCCACACCTTGTCGTGCGGCATGAAGAGCAGGTTGGCTTGGTGCACGGCATTGGGTGTTGGCACGTCAAACTTCAGCCGGGGAATGTGTCGTGGTGCGGGAAGAAAGATCTGCCAAAGAGCCTGCTTTTCCAACCACTGTTTGGTCACAGTTTCCGAAACTTTTGCGGCTTGGGCCAGTTTTTTCACTGCGGCAAGCCCTTTCCAATAACCTTCAGGGCTGTAGTAAATTTTTGAAAGGCATTTTTCCTGCTTCAAGGCAGGAGTTTTTTGGGCAGGATTTTCCATTGGACCTATAAAACAGTGGAAAAGATTGCATCCACAAGGATGTGCTGTAGGAAATCAATGGTTGGAGGACATTGAGAAGTTTGAACTCGTGTGTCACAGCTGTCAAAAGGTTGAGGAGCTCGGCACCCCAACCAAAACTAGGGAGGAGGTGGGGTGGCCAGCCAACCCTGTTTTACCCCCCCCCCCCACCTTCGCAAAATTCTCAATAAACAGAATATTCAATGTGACCAACACCATTTTGGATGGTGGGTGTGAACTTTGCGACCCGTCTTGGTGGAAGTTCTTGGGAAGCCTCATCTGTGATTTCAGGGAGTTTCTCAATCCCAGGTCGGTGAATTTTGTTTGGTTTTTGTATGATTACTTTCAAGCAGTTCCAGAAGAAGCTTGGCCGCGCAAAAAAGAAATTCTCGTGCACCTCTTTCCTGCCGTCAAAAAATACACCCAGCAACACGTCGCCGGGAGAAAGAAAGGTTCGACAAATGGTGGTGGGACTTGAATCAATCAACGTGATCGTGGCCTTCACTCCGCGACGAAATGTTTGGCATAATTCGCATGGATTTTTTCGGGGATTTCCATGCAACGGTCGCTGACAAAGTCATTGACCATTTTCAGCTTGTCAAGAAAGGCTTTTTCGTCGAATTCCTGGATCGCGTCAACAATTTTTTTTGTACTCAACCCCGGCGAAGTCGCCTTGGCTGAAACCAGTCAGAGTAGCAAAGACAGTGGGATTCAGGGTGATGCCCCAGCAATCGCAGAAGTGATGACGGCCTTGCCAGCCACAATGTTGCAAAACAAGTTTTTTCTCTGAAAGCTGTGAAAAAGCTTGTAGCCCCAATGTTTCTTGATAGGGCTGGGTCGACGTGGTTGAAGTCGAAAACGGTGCACTGGGGAACAGCGCTGGCCATTTATGTTAAAAAGGAAAAAATTTCGTCCCACAACGAACTCGACGACCAGCCTTGCCATATTATTTCGGCCAAGGTTTGAAGTTTTGAAACTTATAGAGGAAAAGCCATTGGGTAACCAATACGTCGCCCCTGATGAGTTGGGTTGTGCTACCCACACTTGCTCTTTTTGTCGAACATTGAAGATGTGGTGGGGTAACACATGCCCCCTCACAACAGCATAAACAACCAAGGCGAGACCGCCGAGGAGGGGGTTGTTGCCTGGAAAGGCTGGCTATACGTGAAAAGAAGGTAAATGGGGCCCAAAACTGGGGCATGGAGAAAACATCTTTTGCTGATGTGCCAGTAAGAAGGGCGCTTTCTATCTTACAAACCATTCCAGGCCAAACCACAGGGCGGAGGGGCCCATCTCTGTACACAAATAAGGGAGTGTTCCCTTCTGTTACCCTTTGCCCATGTTCAACGCATTTTGCATTCTCATTCCGTGGATGCTCGAGCTGAACAATGGGCGGTCATTGTTGTAAACCCAGTTGTCATTCAAATTCAAATTTCCACCCAATTTTGGTTCAAGAATCAAATAACTATTCATGTTCAAGTCATTCATCATTGTCATCTGCCTGTTTGTTCCACCAAACAATGCTGCATTTTCATTGATGACATATTTGCCATTCAAAGACAAGTTGGTCCCCAATGTTGGTTCAAAAGAAGCTCACCATTCATATTCAAAGGGGTTTGCATGGTCATCATTCCACCCTCTTCAGTCCAAACCGTGTCGAAGATACCCAAGCCACGCTGGAAACGTAGCCAGAAACCCCATAAACAATGAGGTGGCCGTGCAGATCCAAATAAATGTAGTTGGGGGTGCTGTCGCCCCATGGGTGGAACTGAATGAGTTGGTGGGTTGGTGCTGCTGAAGGTTCACGTGGTTTGGCTCGTGATGGAAATGATGGTGGCACTCACCCTCATGGACACATTTTTCATTTCCAGTGGAAAGAACTCAACCACAAACGTGTAATACCCTTTCAGCAGTGGAAAGAGATTGAAACCAATCTGCGAGCAGTAATCATTGCTGCCCATGTCTTTGGTGAGAGTGAACTCATAGGCATTTTTGTTAACACGATGTTGGGAGGCGACAAAGTTGAATATCCCAGTGATCGTTATGTTGTTTTCGGATGAGGACTCATCCGAATCATCCATGAGGTAGCTGAACGGGATTTTTTTCCTGCTGGACTGAGAAAGGCATGAATTGTGCACATAATGTTGGTTGTCCCCAATGTTGGTTGCAAAAGAAGCTCACCATTCATATTCAAAGGGGTTTGCATGGTGATCATTCCACCCTCTTCAGTCCAAACTGTGTTGAAGACACCTGAGTCCTCGCTGGAAACGTAGCCAGAAACCCCATAAACAATGAGGTGACCCGTGGTTGAGCCAGAAGTTGAGCTGTGCCGATCCAAATAAATGTAGTTGGGGGTGCTGTCGCTCCACTGGTGGAACTGAATGAGGGTTTTTGTGTATGGCGGGTTGGTGCTGCTGAAGGTTCGTGTGGTTTGGCTCGTGATGGAAATGATGGTGGCGCTTGCCCTCACGGACACATTTTTCATTTCCAGCGGAAAGAACTCAACCACAAACGTGTAATACCCTTTCAGCAGTGGAAAGAGATTGAAACCAATCTGCGAGCGGTAATCATTGCTGCCCATGTCTTTGGTGAGAGTGAACTCATGGGCATTTTTGTTAACCCAATGTTGGGAGGCGGCGAAGTTGAATATCCCAGTGATCGTTATGTTGTTTTCGGATGAGAACTCATCTGAATCATTGATGAGGTAGCTGAATGGGGTTTTTTTGCCTGCTGGACTGAGAAAGGTGTGAATGGTCCACATAATCCTTTGTCACCGCGTTCGTTTCGTCAACCAGCTTTTTGAGAGTGGTGATTTTGTGGCCCCCCATGTCAATATTGCTGACCATTGGCGAGTTCCCATCAATTTTCAAAAAATCCCTTGTCACAACACCTACCTGGCCCTGTGGGCCTTGCAGGCCTCTGAGCCCTTGAATCCCGCGTGGACCTTCTGCACCACGAGGCCTGGCATCACCTTTGTCTCCTTTATCGCCCATGTCGCCTTTGTCCCCTTTGCCCCCACATCTCCACAGTCGCCTTTCAGGCCTTGTGGGCCTGTGGGCCCTCAGGTGCCAGTTGGCCCATGTGGGCCTTCTTCCCCATGAGGGCCTTGAGGCCCGTGCGGGCCAATGGGCCCCTGTGGGCCCACAGGGCCTTGCAGGCCAGGATCACCTTTGGGCCCATGTGGGCCCGGCGGCCCAGCAGGTCCTGGGGTTCCTGGGGCCGCGCTTTTTGGTGCTACACTTTCTGGATTGCTGAACGCCCCCATTCCCACTTGGCAGTTTATATTTCTTTGTCGAAATTTCTTTGTCGAAAGTTTTTTTCATTAATTTCCTGGGTTTGTCGTAGTAAAAGAAGGAAAACTTCTTGTCTGTGGTGCAGTCCAGCAGGTCGTGGTCAACCCCAGCTCGTCGGTGATTTGTTTGTTCTCCCTGGGGAGGAAGCAGAAAAGGCAGAAATGGCTGCAGTTATCTCGGATGTTTTTGGGAACCTTGTAGTAGGTTTGGGTCAGGTAAATGATGCTGCAGTTTCTATGCTGGCCGTTGATGAAATAGTTGATGATGTCGTTCTGGTTTTTTTCGCAAACCAGATCATCAAACACAACGATTTTTTGGTTGTCGGTTGGCAGTTCTTCAAGGGGAACGATTTCGTTGCTGGCGGCCTCAATGACAGGGTAACCTACCTTGGGGTCGATGTTTTCAGCAAAGTCCTGAAGCAGCACCTGGTACTTGTTTTGGTGGAGATTCTTGGAAAAAAGAAAAACTTTGTCGAACTCCAACAGCTTGTAGAGCATGTGCAGCAGGATGTTGGTTTTCCCAGAATTGCTTGGCCCAAAAATTAACATCCAAAAAACATCCGCAGGCATGGCTAGGTGCCCCTGCATGAAGCCATTTGCGGCAGAAAAGTCGGGATCATAATTGGGAATTTTAATTCTCCCTATATAAAACAAGCGACCATCATGTCAGTGCAAAAGTGGCGGCAACGGGCTGAGACCGCAGCCAAACTTGAAGCGCAGGAGCAAGAAATCCACCAAAAATTCAAAACAAACCGAATCACCAAGGAGTTTGGCCAGGTTGAAGCCAAAAAACTTTTCAAGCCAACCCAGTTGGACAGGAATGCTGTAGGCAAAGCGCAAGAGCTGGGGGTCTGGGACGAACTACGAAATGGACGAGTTTGACCAAGTCAACCCGTTTGGTTGGGAGGATTTCAGGCTGGAGGCCCCAACCCCTCCTCCATCACCACCATTGGTGGAAGAGGAAGAACCTACCTTTGAGTGGGAAAGTGATGTTGGGCATACCCCACGGCCAACGTGGGGAAAACCAGAGGCACCAAGCTTTCTCAGCAACACCAATGAATCGGATGCTTTGCGAACAGCCAAACAGCATATAACGCAATACAGGGATGACCCCCAGTGCCAAGTGAAAAAAGAAAGCATCCCTATTTTACGGTTTCACAGTGACAGATCTCCAAAACTTTGTGTCTGAAGTGGAAGACCAAAGAAGGGGATGGCGGCGGGAGGTTTCGCCACAGCAGCTTCAAGGAGGGAAAAGGATGTTGAAACCGACTCCCCCAAAAAAGACGAGAGCCAGCGCCTGTTCATCTTGGGAACAAGCTATTCTGGCCCGCTGCCCCTCAATCAGGGGACCAGAAGATGAGGAATTTGCCGAACAGGAGTGGGAAATGGAAGGTTCTGGCTTTGGGGCCACCACTGAAAAGATGATCGACCAGTTATATGTGATGCTTGGTTCGATCAAAGCCAGCAATACTGCAACAAAACTTCAGGCCCAGGTTGTTTCTTTGCTTCCAAAACTTGTCAAACAGGGTATTTTGAATGAGTTTCAAAGACATTATATAGCATGATGACTACCTTCAACCTGTTGCTCGACTCACGCCTTGTGAAGCTGCAGAACAACAGGGGCGACCAAAAGCCCCACAATTTCAGAATCTTCTTCAATCCACCGATTGAGCTGGACTCAGGGAAAAATTACAAAACGGCGTTGAACTGGCCGATAACCATGAGCCACTTGTGCTTGTGATACAATATGGCGGAAGCTTAAGGGAACAACAAACTGAAGTGAAGGAAAAAAACGGTGATTGACAAACTTTGACTTTTCCTGATGGGATGTATGATTACACCACCATCAACCGTTTCTTGCAGGCTCATATGGGTTCATTGATCCGACGGCCGCAAACAAAGAGCGCATCTTCAATTTGTATTTCGACTTCACCATTTACTGGGTTGTGTTTTTGGTGGCAAAGGATTTCAAAATCAACCTCTCCATCGGGGTGTTTGCCAGTTTGCTTGGATTTGAGAAAAAGATTCTGAAAGACGGTACCAATTTCATTGGAGATGTGATTCCAGACATCACCCAGAGCGTCGACTGGGTTTTCATTCATTGCGATCTGATAACGCAGCGGTCAATGATGTGGCAAGCGAAGTTTTGTACAGCTTGTCCACCACAGATCTCCGGGTCAGTTACCCCTTTCATGCAGAACCTCGTCGACTTGAGTTTCACCCTGTCAACAAAACCCGGATTGATTCTGTGGGAATTCGGGTAACAGATGCGCAACAATGCCCTCGACCTCAACGGAGTTGATGTGGCTTTAAGCCTCATGCTCGAAGAAGAATAATTCTTTCCCAAATATAGAGTGCTTCCACTGGAAGAATGAACTCCCCAAGTGAGGGGACGAAGTTTTTTGACGAGCGCACTGGTTGTTATCGTTACAAACACAAAGGGTCGGGGGTGGTCCGTGACACCCTCATGGCAATTGGTAAGGTGTTCAAAAAGAAGGCGACTGAGGCCACGAAAAAAACCACCAAGATCGCGGCCGAAAAGGCGAGCCAAAAACTTGATGAAGTTGTGGCTGAAAAGGGGTCGAAGAAAATTCAACAAATCTTGCGAAAACACTGCCCCGCTGCTCAGCCCATCCGAAAAATGCCCGCCTCAAGTCGGGAATCAGATGCGATGATGAAACTGAGCCACATTTTGGCCAACCAACTTTGAATTTTTTCCCCAACAATATACCGGCAATGTTCAGGGCCTCGCGCTCGAAAAGGTGGATTACGAGCAGGTCCATTTGGAAACCCTGCTGACTCTTCCGGGGAATGGCCAGCGACAACCCCAAAACTGGAATGAAGTTTTCTTTGAAAGACAGGGATGTTGTCCGCGAGTGGCACAACGCCTATTTCCGCATTGAGTACAAATTCCAGATTCTTGCAGATGGTGGTAATGTTGCTGCTGACTCCCAGTCGGTCCCAGTCAACAGCTCCTCGCTGATCAAAAACATGTCCGTGAAATCCGCGGGGAAAACAGTTTACACAGCCAATGACATCCACAAAGTGATCTTCATTAAAAACTTGGTTGAGTATTCTGACGATTATGCCAAAACTGTGGCAAAAGAAGAGTTTTGGTATCTCAACAGCGACACCACAATTGTGACGGATGGCAATGCAACAAATCAAGGAATCTGAGCTTGCGCTCTTCTTTCGCAGGGCAGCAGAACGGTCAAAACCATCATCCCCCTTAACCGCTACTCGTTTTTTTGAGAGCTTTCAGACAAACTCTTGTCCCCGATGCAACTCTTGTTCGAAGTCAAGCTGCAGGATGATGCTGAAATGCTCTTTCAAGGCGACGATACTGGGCGGCGAATTGTTGTCACCAACTTTGAGTTGTGGGTTTGAAAACTGCAGCTGTCCCCAGCAGGACAAATGCTTGTCAACAAAAATTTCCTGAAGCCAATCCAATGGCACTACTTGCAAGAAACATTGGTCCCCAGCATTAGTCGTGGGGATGCTGGTGGGCAATAACAAATTTCCCCTTGTGTGAAAAATGCCAAACACATCTTTGTTTTCTTTCAACAAAAGCAGAAACAAAACAACCAGAGATTCATCCCCTATGCCTTTGACACATTCAACCTCCATGGGGACAACTCAGCAAAATTGGTCACCTGCCGCCTCAACTACGGGACAAACTTTTACCCCGAATTGGATTATGAAGGTGATGACGAAACTCGAATCTGCCGCGATCTGATCAACTACAGATACAGGAAAAACGATTACAACACAGGGACTCAGCTGAATGTGGCCAACTACTTGAAGCTTTACCCTTTCATTTACTTTGACCTCAGAGCAACCCCCGACAGCATTTTGCATTTCCGGTTGAATGAAGCCGCCACGGCCCAGGATTACACCATCTTCGCCACTGTCCTGAATGAGGAAGAACTTGTGATCAAACAAATTGGAAATGAGCTGGTTGTGGCTTGAACCTGGGATGAAAAAATTGTTTCTCTTAATATAAGATGGTGACGGTGTATCATCGGTTCAAGCTTGCACTGACTGACGGGCAAAAGAAAAGCCTCCAAAAAGCTTGCCGAAAAAGTGGCAGTGACTTTGCGGGTCAAACCCGTACAAATTGGGCACGGTGATGACCTCCTCCTGACTGCCACCCAAATCAACTGAATGAAAAGGGCCGCCAGCAAAAAGCACGGTGCCGATGTGAAAATGAGTAAGACGAAGATCAGCAAAACTGCACAGCGTGGCGGCAGCCTTTTTTCCACGGTGCTTGGTTTGGCCCAACCTTTGCTTGTGCCCACAGCAAAAGCTTAGGCAACTGCGGGGCTCAGCTTCGGCGCGGAAAAAGCTTTGAAAAAGATTTTTTGGAAATGGGTTTGGCCCATAGGAGGTGCAGTTGTACAAACTCACTCAAATGCTGTCCCCCAACCAGAAAAAAACAATTGAAAAATATCTTGCCGGCAAGGGCATGGTCAGTGGGGGTGTGGCCGTGCAATATGGGGGGTTTCTTGGCATGTTGGCTTCCCTTGGCATTCCTTTGGCCATTGACCTTGTCAAAAAGATGTTGGGTAGTGGAATGCAATTGCGGTCGCGCTGTTCAGCACTCCCTCGTCTGCCTCCACCCCCTCCTCCACCCTTCTGGGGTCAGTGGGAAGACTGGGAATGCCCGATGGTCAGTCGGGAAAAAAATTAAGTTCAGGGATGTGCCCCTTTCCAACATTGACCTAATCTATTGGTGCGAATATCTCGGCATCCCACTCAAGGGCATCTTCTCGCGCAAAGAGGCCAAGCCCCTGCACCATTCACCCCCTGCATCATCAACCTGGATTATTTCGGAGGTTTGGGTACACATTGGATTTGTTGTTGGAAGGGAAAGGACATGGAGTACTTTGACTCCTTCAGGCTGCCTCCCCAAATGAGTGGGAGCAGGAAATACAAAAGTTGGGCCACAAAACTTTTCTTCGCAACGACAACCAAATCCAGTGGATTGGAAGTATGAGGTGTGGATACGTCTGTCTGCTTTTCCTCAATGAATGCAACAAAGGCACAAGTTTCAAAGACATTCTCAAAATGTTTTCTCCTGATGTGCATCACAACGAGCCGGTTGTGAAAAATTATTTCCTGAGTATAGCGTGACCATGGAATTGTATTCGTAAAAGACAGGCGCAAAATCCCGAATGTGCCTGGGTCAGAAAAGGTTGTCGTGACCAAAAACAAACAGAGAATAGCAAAGGCAAAGTGCACGGTTTGCGGCATAACAAAAACCCGCTTCTTGCCGGGAAACTGACAGAGCCCTCTCAAGCAGAGGGCGCTGGTGTTTTGACTGACCTTGCAGGCACTGCGCTCAACTTCACTTTGCAGCATGGGATTCCATATCTCGTGAAAAAGGGGGTGGAAATGGGGAGGTATTACGCCTCGGAGGCGATGCACAACAAACAGCTGCAGATAAAGGCCATCAACTACGGACTGCGCAAGGCCACCCCGGTTGTGGAAAAGGTCGGGAGCAAGCTTCTGGACCAGCTTTCTACAAAGGTGCACCCCAACATCTGTCACAAAACTGACAGACCCGACCTTGACAGAAGAGGCCTTCCTGTCCCCTTTCCCTTCGTCAATTTCAAAAAACTGTGGAATGTCATCTCCGACCCCAAGCTTTTCAAAGGCCTGAAGTTTCTGCGAAAGAGGGGCGCGCGATGGTGGCTGAATACAAATTCCAATACGCGGACTACAAGCAGCAGGGTGGCACCCGCAGCTACAGCTCGTGGATAAAGTGGACAGGCTACGGGAGAGGGCTCGTTGGCGTTGGTCTTGGGGATTTCGTCGACCCCCACTTCATTTCGCAGGGTGTGTTGGTCCCCAAGTTTGCAAACCAACCCGAAGTTTTTGAAGGCCTTTGCCAAAGCAGTTCCCAACCACCATAGTTCTCAAGAAAACAATGCACAATTATTATGGCTCGGAGGTGGACATCCATGAATTGATTGGGAAACAGCCAGTGCCGAAAAAAGGTTGGACCCTCCGCGGGCATCACTACACCGGACCTTACAACCCCCTGTCCAGTCAGCTGACCTTCGACCCCGAAACTGGTGAAATCCTGCAAGTTTTTCAAAAACCAAGTGGTTCAACGGATGCAGTAGCAATGCAGCATGATGCTGATTACAGAAGTTGAGATTTTCGCGCAAAGAAGTACGGATAGGACGAAAAAAATGCAAGCATGTTGCCAACTGAAAAATGGTAAAGGCTCTCGACGTGATTCCGAAGGGACAACGACAGAGGGGCCACTTTGTGGCACGCAATGCGATTGATATAAACAAAAACTTGGTCTGGGGGTATGATTTCGATCAATACCCATCAGAACTCCTCTTGGACAGCTTCCTCGAGAGTTTTTCGGGGGGCAAATAATTGACCTGCAAAGGACACCACGATCCAACACAGTGTGAACATTGGTGCAACAGCCACGGGTATACATAATCCATGACCCACTTTTGTTCAATATTCTCAACTCAACAACACCCATTTCGCCTGCATGTGGAACATTTAACACAGCTGGTTATTGCGGTGTAGCAGTTTTCGATTTCACAAAATGGGGCAGCGTCGAAATACGTGAATAACTCACTATGTAGTTCGTCCCAACCCGCTCTTTATTTGTCCTACAATTTTGTTTCAACAACAGAGTTGAGTTTTTCTTCCCTCAACTCTGGCGGAAGTTGGTTGATACCTTCCAAAAGATTCATTTACTTTGGGGTGCTTTTGTTTAATAGCCCAAAGCACCTCATAACCCAGTTATTTACAGCATCTTTTCTCTTCTTCTCCAACCTGGCGTTCGGTGAATCAAAAACATGTAGTTTATTTGCCCCACAGAGGGGGTGATAAATTCTTTGTATCCACCAGCTCCTCTCTCTGAAGTCTCCTGCTATATCTTCAACATTCAGAGGCTCTTCCACAAGTTTATAAAGGCTATTTTTTTGCCAACAACACCAACAATAGCCGTGCATTTTTGGACAGCGCCAATGAACATTGCATATTGTAACTTTTGTGAAAAGACCCTCTTTTTCACAAAAGTTTAGGCCCACTTCGTCAAAATACTCATTTCCAAGTTCTTTGTGCATTCCCTCCCACCCCAGTTCATTCCAGTCATTAACGTTTTGTTTAACCAACTCAAAGAGTATTTTCTCCCTCAACTCTGGTGGGAGTGGCAGATACTTTCTTGCAGGTTCATCTATGGTGGGGGTACTATTCTTCAAAAGACCATCCATCGGCGAAAAAAAATTGGGAACATGAACCACAACAAAGGAACCAAAAGTTTGTTATGTACCCAATCCCACCCCATTCTCTTTCTTTCCTGCAGTTGTTTCTGGATGAAGTGGGAGAGAATTTTTTCGCGTAACTCCGGAGGGAGGTACTGAATCTGCTACATCAGATCCATTTATATCTCGGTGCAGATATTTAATGGACCGTATCATAGAACCCCTCATCGGTTAACCACTTTTTCATGTATTCCTTTTCTTCTGGTGGGAGTGAGTAAAAGACTCTTTGTGCCATATAAGTGCATGTGTCAATAAAATAAGTTTCTCTTGTCTTTTTTATGTACTGCCATGGGGATGCTCCATTTGCAAGCAACATATGCACATATTGCATGGGTTTGTAATCCATGGAATCTTTGTTTTCCTTGTACTGGCATCAGCGCCTGGCGGACATTATTTTCGAGCACATTGAAAGTTTCACCTTGGGCCACGCTCGTGGTTACCTTCACGACACCTTTGTCTAATACGCCGCCACACCCTATGGTACCATTCGAAACGGCCCACTTCCCTAATTTCGCTCGTAATAACTTTTTGGAACAATGACATAAAATTTTGGATCAAATTGTTTGGGGTCTCCAAGAAAGGTTCTTTTTTTCAAAATTTGTTTTCAAGCAAGATCAACATAACCCTCTCAAAGAAGAGGTATTCGCAGATGTGGTAATTTTAGTTTTAAAGTTGCATTGCCCACAAAACAGTTCCATATTTTGCGGCTGCCCACGGGACCCAATCTCTAAAAGGGGTGCCCGCTTTCTTTTGGATACTTTTGTTTTCTTGTTTTGGGCTCTTGGTTTGGAGTTTTTTATGTTGGAGTAGTATAGGATGTATTGATACAATACTGGTGTAATGAGGGACACCCCCAACAAGCCTTCGTTTCCCCCAACATAGCCCTACCCCAACATACACTTCGACCGGAAGGGAGAAGTGTGTGTTGGGGGATTTGTTTGGGGGAAACAAAGGCTTGTTGGGGGTGGACGAGGCATGCCGGTATTGAATCAATACAGTCCCTATACTACTAACATGTTTTTCCACTGAAGAAGGGCCAAGCCTGAAACATTTGGAAACACTAGTACAAAAATATGGCACTTTTCATGTACTTCAAGTGAACACCTATTACGATTTTAAGTGTCATGAAGACCCTCACTAAACGCTTTATTTGATGCTAAAACATTGAAATGGATGGGGTCTTCATTTTGTAGTGTATCCGCCTCAAACTACAAAATGAAGACCCTCACTAAAACACTTTATTTGATGTTAAAACATTGAAATGGATGGGCAGTGAACCTACATCTAGCAGCTATTATTCTTGTCACATTAGTGTGCCCAACGTACATTCTGGCCATTATAGGACTACGTCCTTTTTGTCTTGGATTGTATGTTACTTTATGTTGCTTGCTTTTAATTTGTACTTGACAATCTTTGGCCTTCTTTGTGGTTCGTGAGGCTACACCCCAACATTTCTAAAGCCTGTAATGAATGTCTCGGATCTTGTTGTGTGCTTTTCTTGAGTCAACATTTTGAACCATCATCGATTCCCATATAATATTTTATTTACGTACTAATAAAATTATGGTCGTTACCAATTTAGTATAGGGTAATTCACATTAGAGCTTAGCGCTTTGAGCCTTAAATACATAAATGCATTTTGAAAAAATGGACAACCACTTTGAGTTATAAAACTAGACATGTTTTAATCGTTCAACAATCATCATCAGTTGTGAATTAGTTAACAGTTGCGATTTCAATTTACTACCATTGATGTGTACAATTTTTTATAAAATTAACAGGCAGTACTTAAATGCGCAAGACCTGGGACAATACATTTCTTGAAACCATATGTACATTGAGAAACAAAGTATTAACAGCTAAATAACAAAAGGACTAACACAAATAAAAATCACATCAGAAAGGAAGAGTCAGCTTGGCATGTTTAAGCTGCTTGTTTACTGTGGGATTTTACCAGCAGATATGAGTGGCTTTTTTTAAAATTAGCTGAAATCTATTGGGTGCAGAATCCAAAATAGAAAAGCACTTCTTTAAACAAAGTCTGCGGCATGTCTCAGACTGTTGTAAATGCTGAAAAATGTGCGAGTTCCTGTAAAAAAATGCATTTATTCACTCCGATCCTATGGATATCTCAGTAATGTAATTTACATCTTTCAGAAGTATGCCTCCTCGTCAAGCCTCAAAACGCCAGGTGTCATCCCATCCCACAAGAACCATTTCAACAAAACAACGTTGAACGGAGACTGGGACATCCATAGTGCCACCAAGCACGCCTTCTATGTCAGCTACACAGTACAGCCACGCACCACAGTCCCACCCCACAGACTTGGGTGAAATTATTTCCAGAGCCATATCATGGGGTTGCAAGTAGCTGGAGTAGGGAATACAAATATTGCTCCCTCGGTTCCTAACCCAGGGGCGAGCACTCCCTCCACTTCGCAGTTGGGCATAGTTGAAGACATCACTGTCTCAACAATTCAATGAATTCTAGCTGCGTGCACGCCAGCATTTGCTTTTGTTGGGGGTGCTGCCTCGTCATAAATGGCCCATTATTCGTCAACTGCGTTAATGGATTTTATGATGAGATGGGGCCTTATCTTATCTTATCATCCAAGCTGCAGAGGTTCAGTCAAGATATCTTAATGGGTTTTTGACAAGACGCGTAAGAGAAGCTATAAATTTTGGAGCTTCACTATCATTTGCCCTTTTCTCTGCCAACACCGACCGGGATAGCTGCTCAACTTTTGAAGTGTACATTACTTTCTTTAGTTGCCATCGACAGACCCCTTGACTCCTCCTCTGCTCTTGGCTACCTTACGCTGAAAATTCTGTTTGGCTATTTTCAGCCCCAACTCAATTCACTGAATCAAACTACAATTAGTGTACAATAATGTTTATTATGTTTACTTGGACACAATATCACTTGTAATCGTTTTGAAATAAAAGCCACTCTTGTGGCCAAGTTAATCCAATTGCCTGTCTCAATGATTCAGTGAGTTCTATCCGCGTGCACGCCTGAGTGTGTGCTTTTGTCTAGGGTGCTGCTTCATCATACAAAGCATTTTAGCGAGGGTCTTCGTTTGGTAGTTTGATGTGGGTAAAACTACAAAACGAAGACTCCACCAATTTTAATGATTAAGTGTGAAATAAAGCGTTTTAGCACATTTCATTCCATTGCAGCTTCAGTTGATGTAAAATTAATTTATATTCAAGTCTTCGGTCTTCAGTCTTTGGTCTTCATTTTGTAGGCACCTGTTACGTGTGTTATCTTTTGTCACTGCTTTATATTATAGTCTGGTTGGTCTTATTCTTTCTAACCATCAGGAACTGCTGTGCCAATTTAGATCTATGATCATGAAGCTTGAAGATGATGTAAGAATATCAGGAGGAACAAGGAATATAGCTTCAGAAGAGAATCAATCCAAAGCACAAGAGTTAAAGGACCAAATGACACAACTCACACAGGAAAATGTAATCATTAGTAATAATTACTCTTTATTTTTTTATTGATTACGGTAATACCTACTAACAGCATTATTGATCAAACAGATGTATTTTTAATTCTCAGCCTCATAGAAACAGTGTTCATTTAAACCTGGTATTTATCCTTGCCTTGAACAAAGCACTATTAAACAAATGTTTTTTTTTTTTCGGGGGGGGGGGGGGGGGGTGACTTTTAAAATCATGCATACATGCATGCTTTTTTGTCATTTTGCTATTGACATAAGCAAAACTTAACCAAAACACAAGAAGAAGTCACAGTGATTGATCATGAGATGTTCTGATACTAAATTATGTTACTTTGCAAGGTGATTTTATTATGGTGAAATTGCTAAGTTTTAAATATGAGACAATGATTTTGAATTTCACAGACATATTTCCACAGAAACTTCTGCCTTCTTCAGTGCAAGTGTTATAAGATGTGAAATTAATAAGATTATCAACTAGTGGGTGTTGATGAATACGTATACAAATAATTGGAAATATATATAGAATTCATGCAAATTACAAAGGTACTAAAAATTAGCACGTTGGAGTTGTTGATTAAGGGAAGGGTTTTCCCATATGATTGGTAAGGCTTCTTTTGTCTTGAGCTGGAAAGTTGTGCCGGCTTGATCAATTACATTAAAGCAATCACTGGAACTTATCACTGGAACTGGTATCTTTCACCAGTATGAAAGATCCTATCCCTGGTGGGCTTCAGTTGTTCAACCGTCATGTATAAATTTTGTTGTGCAGGTTGTAATGCCTGCTATGTCAGTGAAACAACCCAACATTTTTCTACATGCATCCAGATAAAAACTCACACATCAGAAAACATCTACAGAATTTGCCTTGCCTTAATTAACTTCCCATGATTGCTTTAATTTAATCGGTCAAGCTTGCACTATACTTTCCAGCTCAAGATAAAGAAGCCTAATACACATCCTGTGGGAAAACCCAAAAAGCCTATCTTAATAGTTTGAAATGTGCACACGTTTCACATATCTTACTATTATTTGTATTACATATTCATTTAACACTTACATGTACTAAAGATGGCAGAAGTTTCTGCCAAAACATGTCTGTGACATTCAAAATTGTTGTCTCATATTTAAAACTTTAATCGTGACTTTCCTGCTGTCCAGACCTAGTGAAATTGCTAATTTTCAAAGAAATTCTGCACAACTCCCATGATAATAGAAATGACAAATTTGGATAATATCAGTTAATGTTTTAAAATTGTGTATGGTTCTTGTCATATATACATGTAATAGGAATCAGTAAATATGTGAGATATTTGCTAAGATCTTAAATTAAAGAAAAAAAAAAACAGAGTCATTCTTATCAAACTTGAACTTGGTAACCCAGTGTATATTTATTTGTATTGTGTGACAACAATATTTTTTGAACAATATTTTTTGGGGCTGACTGCAGATATCTGTTGAGAGGTATGACACTCCATTGTTTAGGGCATTGTTTAGGTGATTGCTTATAGTTAACCTTATTTCAATTTATTCCTCGAAATGTTTGTCCTGTTTAGCTCAAAATATACAAATCAGACCAAACTGGCTCAAAAACGATTTGTCTTGGATTGTGAAACAGTGAAAATTGGTTTCTTGTCATGAAAAGGTCAGAGTCCTTTTCATCCTGATGAGTGGCAACCCTGTAAAGTAACTGTCATTTTAAGATTGTACAGTGTTCTTACTAGACCGTGACATTGCAGCATTGCCTCACTTTTTCAGGAAAAAATCAGTCAAGGAAAATTATGACTGACTCATACAACAGCACTTATGATTGGCTCCCTCTGTGAGACATAAACCAATGACCAGCAGCAGCACTGTTTAGATGTATGAGCAAGAACGTGTTGCAAATAGTCCACCATATTTGTTTTCAATTTGCGTGACTGTGTGGCGAGCCAGCTCATCTTTATTCACGGTGAAATAATAAAAAAATATCATAATTGTAAAGCAAAAAAGCCATGTTTTCAATTGAATGAAGACAACTCTGAGCATGAAGAACCAACCACAGAAACATAAGCAAAAAGAAAAGAGAAACCAAAGCAAACAAGAGTATTTCAACGAATTCCGCAATGTTCCTGTCTGTCTCAAATAATGCACTTGTTCTTTTCTTTATGGACCCTTGGACCCCAAGATTCAAACTTCTGGTGAGAACACTGATTGTATGTGCTACTGTTACTTCAATCTACAGTTCCAGTTACAGGAAAAGAATGAACAGCTGTACACACGGTTGGAAGAGATGCAGGCAAGATACAGTGAGCTGATGAATTCCAAGACTCAGCTCTCATCAAAGCTGATCTCCAGTGAGGAAGAAAAGTTGAAGGTGAGGGCCAGTACAAAGACTGTCTCTACTAACAGCATACAGTTGGTATACATTTACTCACCAATTGCTATCTAATCTTCTTAAAAAAATAGGTTTCAGTTTATAAGCTTTTAGTAGCCTATACACATTTCATTCCCTGTTATTAAATAAAGCATCAATGAATCCATCTATCCATGTATTATCTAAAGAATGAATCAGTTTTATTTTCCTGTAAGATCCACAATAAAAAGTAAAAGCTGAGATCATGTCGAGTATTGCAAGAAAGAAATAGAGTTAAGTAAAAATTGTGTTTTAATGAAGGACGTAAAATTTTAGAATTTTCAGACTATTAATGCATAATTTTTCTCAGATTCATTTTTACCATATAGTCTAGAATAATGGAACTAGTCTACAGCGTCATTATGCTTAGTGATTTTTACCAACCAACCAAATATATGTAGATGTAGATGTAGATGTCGGTAAAAATTTAATCAGGGTCTTGTAAGACTTGAGGTTCATAGAAAATGTTCTAATTATTCTAGTAAAAAGAAAAAGTTGGATCATTGTAAGTAACAAACCAACATTCTCAGGATTAAATTGATATTTTGTACATATGTAAATTCAAAGGTGACAGACCGCAAACAAATGTTGCTTCTAAAAATATCTGCATGTAATAACTGTTCATCAGTAGGATACCTAAAATGTGTGCAATTCCACACTTCGTTTCAGCTCCACCAAATCCTATACCAATTGCAGAACATTTTGGGAGAAGCCACCCACACTATGAGCACAGTTTACATTATTAAACATACATATTAGCAAGGAAAACAACATAAAATAATAGTAGTATAGTATAGTTGACTGATTAAACATTGCCAATTGTATAATGCAAAAAGTGAATCTGGGAATGATAGATTTTTTCTAGTGCATGCACTGCTGTTTGTAGTAAAACAAATTGATGTTATATTCTTGTTGTTACATGTAGATCTCTAAGACATTAGTTGATGTACAGTTGGAAAACAACAAAATTCAGGAAGATGCAGAAGCAGTTAATTTTGACCTTAATAATAAGGTACAGCTGTAGACAAGAATCTTATCAGCAATTATTTTTAGTTCACATTCGTATACATAACATTTCCCAACTGGTGAAACTCAGTGAAAGTCAGGTGAACTAAATAAATGACATTGCAGATGTATAGTCACCCTTTATATCCTCGATCATTGCCAGAATTTATTGTAACACTGGAAAACAGTGTTTACAGTTTAGTATGGTGGTAACAGGGTTCAGATTGTTTCCGGACGTTCAGATTGTTTCAGGACTCAAATTTCATTGTCTATTAAACAAATTCCCCGTTTCTTCTGTTTAATAAACAGGTCTGACCGTCAGTTTTGTTTATTAAACAAAAAGAAAGGTATTTTCTGTTTATTACACAAAATAGATGTCCCTTTTTGTTTAATAAACAAGAGACTTTTGCTTATTAAATGAAAGTGACAGGCTTTTCTGTTTAATAAACGAAAGTTACACAAAACTTAACGCCACCTATTTTTTACTCACGAGTTGCCATTACGTAGAAAAATATAAAGTATTAACACAAAGCTACCAATGAATAACTCTACAAAAAAATTATTTTGTTGAACTCTTTTCTGCTTTACAGAATTCCCACACCTTTTTTCTTTCTTTGTACTTTTGCGTTGTATTTTTTAGCGATTAGCGGGTTCATCCTCGCAACTCAACAGTGACTCAACAGGAATGAACACCGAGCGAAGAGCTCATTCACCACTGGTCTCGCAATACGCCGGATTCGGATGGGAACGAACTTTTGCAAAATTATCTCTTCTTAAATGTGAAGCCATACCTTCTTTTACCCAGTGGAAAGACTGTGCACACAAGAGTTCTACAAAAGCAAAATTGTCGAATTATCCATATGCAGCCTTGTTTTTACGGTTATTGATAGTTTTTTTTTGTTCAGCAGTATTAAATCGCGATTCGTGGACAAGAATTAGCCTGTGTTGAGTTCTGTGTAACTTTTGTTTAATAAACAGAAAAGCCTGTCACTTTCGTTTAATAAGCAAAAGTTTCCTGTTTATTAAACAGAAAGTGACATCTTTTTTGTGTAATTCACAGCTTTCGCGACTGAAAATGATCATAATTGGTTGCATGGACCGCACATTTTTCAACAGTTTTTAACCGTCCTAACTCGAGCGCTGTCATAGTTTCCATGAATAAGCTACATGTTTTAAAAACTCCAATATTTACTGAATCCCTACAACTCTTTTTTCTTTTTACCTTTGTGTTGAATTTCAAGCCATGAGCGGGTTCATCCTCGCAACTCACCATGAATAAACACCGAGCGATGAGTGTCGGTCTCGACAGTACGACGTGGGTGAGAGCGAACTTTTGCCAAATTATCTCTTCGAAAATGTAAAGCTGTCTCTTTTTCTTGTCCAGTGGATCGACTGAGCAGAAAAGAGTTCAACAAAATAATTTTTTTGTAGAGTTATCGTTAGCTTTGTGTTAACACTTTATATTTTTCTACATAATGGTGACTCGTGAGTAAAAATTAGGTGGCGTTAAGTTTTGTGTAACTTTCGTTGATTAAACAGAAAAGCCTGTCACTTTCGTTTAATAAGCAAAAGTCTCTTAATTGTTTATTAAACAAAAAGGGACATCTATTTTGTGTAATAAACAGAAAATACCTTTCTTTTTGTTAATTAAACAAAACTGATGATCAGACCTGTTTATTAAACAAAAGAAACGGGAAATTTGTTTAATAGACAATGAAATTTGAGTGTGGAAACAATCTCAGCGTCCGGAAACAATCTGAACCCTGTTTGGTGTTAATGTACTTTTCACTGACCTGTGGAGTCTGTGGCATTTATAGGCAACTATAATGCATTTTACTCCCCCCACCTGTATGGTATGCTATTCAGTCACAGGGTACCCTTGGAATGATTTTCATTGCAAATGCTGTGTAAATCATCATTGCATTTGAGGAAGGTCTGGAGCAGTTATATATCATGGTGTACTGTAAGTTGTGTGTAAGTGTCCAAAGTCGTTTAGCTGTGGTTGTAGATATTTTTCTCTTAGTAAGATTTAAAACATTGTAACTCAATGGTAGTAAGTACTGGCAGCCAAACTTAACTGTAAAGGTTTTGATTCCTGCAGGTACTTGCTCTTGAAAACAATGTCATGGAACTGCAAATGTTTTTGGATAGAGCACAGAGTGACCTGGTAGCAGCCAGAGAACAGCTCAGTGCCGTGGAAACAGAACATAAAGAATTAGCAAATGAATACATTGCTTTAAAAACAAGCCATATTCAGCTAACAGCAGACTATCAAAAGGAGGTAAAGATAACTGACTCTTGTCTTCCGGGAAAGAAGTACCAGTAATTATCCAGCTTCTTACATTCTGATTGGCTTAAATCAGGTGCTGTGTATGGAACTTGTCACAACTTGATGACCATATCAACAAAACTTTGATTATCATGGACTCCACCATACAGAAGCCAAGTAATTTGCTGTGGATCTCTCTGATAGCAAGAAAGAAGCAAGAAATTACTAAATTTGTTAATAATTCATCAATGTTCCCCCAGTTGTTGTTTTTTAATCATTCACCTAGTTTTTACTGAGCTGAATGCTCTGGGTTTCAAACAGTTTACAGTGTAGGTAGTTTACTCAGCTTTTACCCCCACCAACAATCTGCACATACAGTATTGTGCAAAAGTAATGCAAATGAAATTCGACGAATTTCGAGAATATTCGACGATAATTAGCGAAATTTCGTTTGGAGCGATTTTTGGACGATATTTCGGGAGTCCTATTGTTTGAGCGACAACGATATTTCGCGGCACTCCGCGATAATTCGAGCGAAATTTCGCGGCACTCCCCAATAGTTCGAGCAAAATTTCGTGGCACTTAGCGATATTTCGAGCGAATTTTCGTTTGTATCCAGTGACTTTTCGCTTGCTGTAAATGATACATTTATTATCGTTTCGTTCTATCTCCCTCGCACCACAAACATGACATGTAAACAATAACACATGCCAAGCAAATTCTAAAATGTCTATGTTTACGCCTCCATTTAAAGGTTTCACATTCTGGAAATGAAACTTACCTGTTCATGGTCTGTTTTAGAAAGTAAAACTGAAAGACACTACACACTTGCATGAGTTCCAGCAACATTAAATGTATTTATTCTTCAAGACAAAAACAAGGCTTTGTCAGACTCAATACGGCCATGTGCGTTGTCTCCACACAGTCTCGAATCCTGCACAAGCCTGAATTGCCTAGTCTTTTTTTCCAGGCTTTATTTACACTATTGCTTAAGTAGTGTTCATAACCGCAATGATCATTCACATATTCGTTGAAAACCATTTGTTGCATTGAGGTTTAGCGTGCAAGTAATATGAATTCCGTCAGATCGAACGCGACTTTTGTGTTGCACGTGTAATTTGAGAAGCATTATCTTAGCTTTATGCAAATACGTTGTTTCCGAAAAGTTTGGACATTTGACATTAACAATCTCAGCCATTGCAACCATCGCTGGGAACTCCTTTCATTTCGTTAGCATTTCACAAGTATAAGAGAATTATGGTCATGGAATTAACATTTTAAATTTAGGCACCACTTTCCGTCGACTGAATTGTTTGTTGCTCGTTGGTGAAACAACCGCAATTCGTTCTGTTTACTATTTTCCAGCACTTTCCACTTAATCCTAATCATTATATTTTTAAGAAACTGAACATGGACTATTCTCAATCAGAGGTTATATTTTCATCTCGTTAGCATCACACAAGTATTAGAGCGGTAACGGTCAAGGAACATAATGATCTTCATGCTACGGTCGACTGAAGTAATTTGTTTACGTTTTGCGCGACTTTCACATACCTGTACGCTCTTGTCATGAAAAACATTTCTCGCTTAGTTGTGTGTTTGACTCCAAGTAGGTGGGTGATCTTTCTATATTTTATTTTTGTTTTATTAAGGTTGACATTCATTTGTTAGTAAACGTTTACAAGTCAGACTACGATAAGTTTTGTTCAGGTATTCAGACTGACTTTTCGGCCTGTGTGATCGGAAGCGATGTGAACCTTGCTGTCACTAAGGTTCTTAGTCATTGTAGTTGCTGCGAGTTGCCCCGAGAATTTTCGCTTCTGCGAATTTTCGCGATAGCGATTTTTCGTTTGACCCTCCGAAATATCGTGCGATACTTTCGAAATTTCGCTCGAAATATCTTTCAAGGTGAAACTTTTCGCGTGAAATTTCGCGCGAAATTTCACGCGAAAGTTCGCGAGAACAGGCATGCATCTTAAGGGGGGAGAAACTTAACTACAAGTTTGTTGCTAAGGATGTGGAAAGGCTCATCAATCGTCAGCGGTTTCCTGCAGAACTTTATGCTGGCACCATCAAGCATTAAACATGGCAGGAAAATCAAATTTGTAAACACGAAAAAATAAAATACTCTACAAATTCCCAAAATGTTGCCTTTCGTCACAACATGCCCCTATCTTTTACCGTGAGTGGGTTTTATTTCCGATGCCTAAATAGCCTGCAGTGCTGGCGTTTTAAGTGGACGCATGAGTTATTTTGTCAAGTATAATTTGGTGCCATGTTGAATTCTACTAAAACGCAATGAGCTGGGGCGAGCCGAAGGTGGCAGGGTTGAGGCATGAGGAGAGAAAATGCCTGCCCGATAACTCTGTGAAAACAAGAAACACCCCCTAATTAGTCGTGCTTGACCGCTCTGCTGGAAATAAATTGCCAGCCAATCAAAACTGAATAATTTTTCACCGGAAACAAAATTTGCATCCAACAAAATTAAGACAAAGACACCTCTAGCAGCCCGCAAGTCAAAAATTTTGACTTGAAGTACCAAGTTAGGAAGCCTCCTGATAAAAGATTATTATTATTATTGAGTTGTTGTGTGTGCAAAACCTCATTCAAAGTAAAGTTTGAAATCTTGGAAAGCAAGATCATTTGTCATCGGAGAACTTTTTCCAGCCTTAAAAACAGAAGCGATGCTTCGGGGTTGTCTTGGCAGAAATTTGTAGTAAAATTTGTAGAAATTTATTTTCACCCCAATACCCATCCCCATAATCTTTAATTTGTATTCTCCCCAATATTTCTCGGCTTCTCAAATCAAAGGTGGCGGCTCGCTTGTAACAACATGAACAAAATAATGCACTCACCTCACAAAATATGCCTGCAATGCAGGCTAATGCCTAAAGCAGATCGATACGCCTCAAAGCGATGGCTTGACTCCAGTTATTCTAACAAAACCAAAGTGACGCAAACAGATCATCTGAGGAAACACAAAAATGGATTGCCATCCAAGGCTCCCAATGCTTCCTTATCAAGTATACAGGACCTTGTTACGTTTGTTCAAAACATACCCAGCCTAATGGCAGGTCTGCCCATCTCAGTTTTTATAGACGACAAATCTTTAGCATTGGAGATGATTATGAATCATAGCACCGGCATTCTTGATCGCTACGGTCATGACCTAGAAAAAGCGACCACCGAGAAATTACAAGTTCTGTATCCAAATAAAGTTTTTAGAGGGTTTTTATTTCGGTCACATGACATACCAAATATGGGCGTGGTTTGAAAACTTTAAAGGGAACATGAATTGAACACACTCCGAAATTTGAAGCCCACTGGAGTCCAGGAACCGAAATAAAAGAGGTTTGGAGATTTCCTTAGCTAGCTTGCACATTTTTTCATTGAAAGCGAGCCTTATGAGAGTACAAAGCATGCAGATGATGCCATTTGACTGTGCTTGCAGTTTCAAAATCATTACAAATCTGGCATTTTTCACAATTCAAAACAAAAACTTCTCGGTTAAATTATTACAGTGACGGTCATACCATAGAACTGCTTGTTTTAATTGAACGGTTTTAGCCTCCCGGTTAAAAACAATTTTTACAACAAGACACAGTGTTGATGCAACATGTACGATCACTGACGCCATTCCGAGTGCAAGCTGAGAATAAAATTTGCTCAGTTTTCTCACAAATTGAAGGAATTTAGCTACAGATATGGGAAAAAACTATATAAAATAAATTAAAAAGCCTTAACCATGCTTTGTTCTGTTGTAAGGCACTCAAGGAAGTGACGAGAGCATTCAAGAAGTAGATAAAAGCACTCGCCTATGGCTCATGCTTCGTCCTACTTCTTTTGTGCTCTTGTCACTTCCTTGCGTGCCTTATAACAAAACAAAGAACGGTTAAGGCTTTTTCATTTGTTAAATTTAGAAATAAGAATGAACAGTAAAAAACAGTGAGGAGTGGGGATGGTGCAGTGTTGACGGTATTCACCTGTTTCCCACAAATAGGACTGACTGGTTCAAGTGTTGATGTTTCATGTGGGCTGGATTATCTCTGTTGCCTTCTCTAAGGGTTTCTCCAGCTTCAACGGGCTTAGTAGTCACTCCCTCACACACCAGCTTTTCTGATATTCTGACTTGATATTCATTGATTGACTTAAACTGATAAAATTTGTGACATTTCTCCCAGCATTTCAAATGAAGTGCCTCCAAAGGCTACAAAATGCATGCGCTGGATTTGTCACAAGAAGGTTCACAGGAGTGGAGGACGTTGCAAAGTTGAACTGGCTTCCAATGAATAAGAACATTGAACTAAATATACTTAAGTTAACTCATAAGTCACTATATGATGAAATGTTTCCTGAACACCTAAATCTACACAAGGTCGGTGCTTATAGCTTAAGATCTTCGATCGTGCCTGTCCTTTCTATTCCGAGAGAATCAGGAACTTTTCAGCACTCAGCAGCAACTACTTTTAATAAGCTCCCTGTAGCTATTAGAAACATAACTGAGTATGACTCCTTTTGTTGTAGTGTGAAGAGACATCTTTCATGTAGGGAACTTTAAGCAGTGACACAATTGTAAATATGTACATTATACTATTCTTAATTTTTTATTTGTTTATTATTGTTATTATTATTATTTTATTTTTATTATTTTTTAATTTTTTTTTTGGAGTTGATTTATAGTGTAGATATTGTGGATGAAGAACCTCACTTGTTGGATACTCTGCAATAAACCATTATTGCATTAGTGCGCAAGCCAGAATTTAAGTAGTAACTTTTTTTGTCAGTCGAAATTATTTTTAGATAGTTTTTTATTTTTATTTTTTCTTTTAGTAACTTTTTGATGCTTTTTAAAATTGTTATTAGTAGTGTTTTTGGATAGTCATTTGTCGACAATTTTCTTTCGTACACAAGAAGAACGTACATAGGGTATAATGTTTTAATATTCATATTTTTGAACCTGTAAATAGTCTATTTATTTTATTTTTTTAATCTATGAATAAAGTTTGTTATTATTATTATTATTATTATTATTATTATTATTATTATTATCATTATTAATCTTGATAAATAAAATTATAGGTGGCCAAAAATGAAGAACTTGGTCTTGAACTTGTTTCCTTACTTAACACCAAGGAAAAACTACAATATGACAAAGAAGCTGTGGAACTCGAGAAAATGCAGGTGATTTAAATGTACTAGTGTACGGTTTGCTGAGGATGTTAATCATTTCTTTTGATTGAGATGTATAAACTAATCATTGCATGTTACAAAGGAGGTGCTGCTGGCTGTGCTGAAAGCACCTTGCTCAAATGATTACTTTCAAAACTTTATTTCCAGTTAACTACTCTGCATTAACCAACTATGCTGAAATAACATAGTTCAAAAAAATTATTTTGAAAGCACTTGTCAAAAGGTTCTTACGTAGCTTATAGGTTCCCATTGTTCAAGAAGTACTTGAATATGTATCATTTTGTAATAAATAACATAATACAAAATTTAGAATGAAAATAAAATGAAGCATTTACCTTTTACTGTAAAGTAAATGTGTTCCTTGTATCAATGAATTTTTGAATGTTCTCTTGCATACTTTTTTCTTAGGAGTATTATGATCAGCTTAGAAGGATTGCAAGCAAGTTCTCCAGGAGCTCTTTATGTGAGAAGGTATGTAGGGAACTTGTCTATATGATTGACTTTGTCACAGTTCTCTCCCTAAGTTGGAATCAGAGGATACTTATGTTGACACACCTACTTTAGTTAATAAATTAAGCAAGATGTCATGAAATCTAATATAAGCTTGTAATTTTGTAAAGTTGAATTGTTATAATTCTAGTTCTTCTTTTTGTATCGATTATATAGATTTATCTTCCTTCTCCTTTCCTTTTCTTTCCTTTTTTTTAATATCTTCCTACTGAATCACCTTATGTTTGTTTTCCTCTGCCTGCCTCGATTAGCTAAGCTATATGTGAGCAGAGGAAGTTGATATGTGTGCTTATGTATAATTTTTTTATTTATTTTGTAACTCTTACCTGAATATCAATAAACAGAAACAGTAAGTGTTCCCATTTGTCCACCTTCTAACGAATGTGGTTGGGCTATAGTTCCGTGTACCCTTGGTGTGAGAGACATTTCTCATGCACACTGCTACCTACAAGCTTACTTCTAGGGGGTAGGGTAAAATACAGTAATGTTGAAGACGCTGGCAGGAAATTTTGAAAAAAGCCCTAAACATTGTTTTGGGGGCATAGTTTGAGCTTTTGGTTATTCCTTGGAGGAATCTTGCACCTAATACTAATGGTGCCACTGTTTCTACCAGTGTTCTACCAACTGAGCTAACAAGCCAACTGGGAGCTGGCAGCTCCCAGTTGACTTGTTAGCTCAGTTGGTAGAGCACTTGCACCGGTATCGCAGAGGTCATGGTTTGAATCCCATGCAAGCCTAAATTTTTTAAGGCTTTATTTTCACTACTTCTAAAGTAGTGTTCATTACTGCGATGATCATTCACATTCATTCTTTAATCCGCAGTTCAAATATATGATTTTCATATATTCATTCTCACATATTCATCATTCATTAGTGTATTACAAACCAACAAATTGGCCAGCTCCCAGTTGGCTTGTTAGCTCAGTTGGTAGAGCACTGCACTGGTATCTGTGATCTGATTGGCTATGCTCCTCGTAGTAGTGGTTGTCCACAACATAGAGGCCCCTTCTTCATGTTTTCGAAGTGTCTTGTTTTGAACAGCTAGTAGATTTATAGTAAACATTAATTTTTGACAGTGGCTTGGATGCAAAAAGTAACTTTGCTGTTTGCTTAATGCAGGATGATTTGTCGAGAAGTGTGCTCAATTTGCAATCCGAGAAACTTGAACTGGAAAAACAGGTACCATGATAGATATGTACAGTACTTGTTTGTACATGGATAGTACTCTTCACACAAATGAAATTGGTGTCCTGAGGTACCTATGTGTACACTTAAGTCGTTAATTTTAGACTCTACATGGGATATATTGAGACAGGTAAGTAATTTCAAAAGTTAATAGCACTTTTTTAATGTTGTCCTTAATTGTTTTATTGATATCCATGTGTCACCACAAGTACAGAGCAGTGATGGAATAATCTGAGTTTATCTCTTCATCAATCTCTCTGGTTGCCTCAGTGGCGCAGTAGATTGTTGCATGTCTTCAGTATTGCAAATTTGTTAGACAAACTTACAAGTTTACCAGCATTGAAATTTAGTGTGGTTTCATGCCCCCCATCTCCCCCCATCTCCCCCACTCTCAAGAAGTGGCAGGTGACGGGCTACCTCAACGTCAGCATTATATTTATCAGATATTATTTTATGTATATCAAACCTCACTCGTAAGTATCAACTGTTTATCACCTGTTGCTTGAATTTCAAACTTTTTTAGTTACTCCAGAACAGCCATCAGCGGGAGGGAAAAGTTGAAGTACTGAGGACACAGCACCAAAGGGAGTTAGTGAAGTTGGAAGGAAGAATGTAGGTAGCTCTTGACAATTTAGCTACCTTTGAATTGATTCCTATTAGGAATTTAACACAACCAAATTTGAAGTCATTACATGTGTTTGCAACATTCAAGAAGCAGAAAAGCACAACCTTATTAAAACATAATGGAAGTGTAGGACAATGTTAAGGTTCTTCTTAAAATGAAGCACAGGTCAGTGTTTACAGTGCATTGTACAGCAGTTTCAAATAGCATTTACCAAGTTAACAGATAGTTGTACAGCAAAATGAATGGTGGAGCCACAGACATGACTTACAGTTTGTAAAGACACATGTTTTAAACTATCTGCAGAACCAAACTGAGAAAAGAGCTGCAAGAAGCTAAGGAATCTTTCCGTGAGGTTCAACAGAAACTTGCCCATCAATCTGCGGTTAGTGAATCACATCTCTTGAACAAATTCAAGATCAGCTCTATCTGCCAACCTTAAAATTCTGTGGGGCAAGCTAACCTTACTAATTATTTCCGTGATAACAAGGGATCCACTCCTAAAAAGAGTACCCTGTACATCCAACTGTGGTTTTCTATCACCATAATGATAACTATTGTGGCCTTTTTCAGTAGAAACTTGTCTTTATGCTTATTGCAAGAAGGAAGGCTTGGTTGCTGGTTAACTTGGAATTGTAAGGGCTTGTTTTATCATTAGTCTTCTTGTTAAAGATGACCCTCTGAACATATTAAGTTATACCTCAAAAAGGTCCACACCTTTTTGTAGTACAATTTAGCTTATGTACTGTAGTGTGTAAATTTCTCGCTTCGGATGTTTGCCATACTAATAGTACTGTGGTACAACTTGAAAAAGATGGAAAACATCCAGTACAAAAATATTGTTTGAGCACCAAATTTACACAACCAAAAGCAGTTCTTTATGAAATAAGTACAGGGTAAATAATCACTGTATTGTCTGTTACTGCAGTTAAGCGAGTAACATTTTTAGTTTTCTAAATCAAGTGCACTAGGGTGGCGAACATCAGCTTGCTTGTATTTCAATCAATGAAACGTAATATGAATGTGTAAAGAAATAAGGTGTGGGGGTAAAAGTACTCTCATGTTCACATGGGCTTGATGCTGAAACATACCTGTATTGATCAGCGTCAATATACATTTAAACCTTGGGTATACACAGGTAGGATTGTGATCATAGGAAGAAGATTGATGTAGCTCGGTTCGTTGTCACAGGAACTGATCTCAGTTAATGGTGAAAAGCTTCGTTTAAATGAAGAGAACAACAATCTCGACATGCGGTTAAAAGAACTCAGTGCAGAGTACACCAACAGGCTGCAGCAATACATCCATGATATAGCGGTGAGAATATCGTGATTTCACTTCCTTCTTGTCCTCCCCCAAGATTGCTTCTTCTTCTTTTTTTTTTTAGTTTTTATTGTTAATTGACAATCTACATATTACGTGACATCAGGTACCAAGTACAATTAAAATTATTGTGGTTGTTGTTGATAACAATTTCCAGTATGTACTATACACAGTAATTGCTACAATCACAGTTTTGACGTACATTTACTATTAAGTTGACCTTGATTGTCACAGTGATACAGAAACAACACACACGTACACCACACAGAGGTCTACAGGTGCACCATTCATTTCCACAGATGGTTCAGATTGTATGGACAGATTAATTGATTTCTTGAGGGGCTTTCTTCAATCTAGACCATTTCTTTTTGTATGCTTTGAAGGTATTGCCAACCTTTGCAATTTGTCTTTCACTTTCCATATATTTGTAACTTAGGGTATTTCTAAGTCTGCAGGTGTGAATATAATACCTAGCGGTAAGCAGTGCGTGGTGAAGGAGTAAGTCTCCTATATCGTCAACTATTCCAAGGCACAATGCTGCAGAGAAAGTAGTGTTATTGAGGTCTTTGCATGAGGTTTTGAGTTAGCCACTGATTTTCTTTCCAAAAAAGCTAGACAGTGTGTTTGCATTTCCAGAACAAGTGAGTGAGTGTTTCTATACTTTCTCCACAGAATGTACAAGAATCGCTTTGTTTCAACCATATTTTGTGAAGGAAATCATTTGTTGCAACACGTCTGTGGAGCAATTTAAACTAAAACTCTCTGAACTTTCTTTCTTTTGTGCAAAGAAATGCTAATGAGTATGTATTTTTCCAGTTACATGTAACATTCAACTTGTCAGCAATTCTATCTTCAGTGGTAATCACGAGGTCACGGGTTCAAACCCCGTTGAAGTCCTGAATTTTTTCAGGCTTCTTTTCACAATTACATTCACAACTGCGAGGATCATTCTTCATTTGAATTCTATCTTCAGCAAGCCATTTCCGCTGACTTTTTTATGGCACAGAGGCCTTTTTTCAACAAGATGCTGATCTATCTATCTATCTAAAATCTATTTTTTTTTTATTTTTGAGTGAGGGGGAACAATTTCATTATCATCTTAAGTAGCATTACGCGGAGCTGGCGAGGGCACTTGCACTTTCTTGTTTTGCTGCAAGGCAGATATTACCTTGAAGTACTCGAGATACTTAGTTTTGACATTGAATTTGATAACAAAAGTATATTGTAACTGACAAAATTATTGCCCTCATCCGGTAAATCTCTTAGTTCCTTAACACCTGCGCTAAACCATGATTTATAGAAAATGCTTGATTCTCAATTTTTGTCAATGAATTATGCCAAATGAGCAAAGAATTAAAATTTTGTTGCTTTTCTTTGAAGTTTATAATGGTCCAAAGCTCAGCGATTTTTCTCAAAAACAGTTCCTCAAGTTTTAATTGGTGAATCTTTCCATTTTAGATTGCTTTGAAGTAAGGGTGTGTAGAGAGTTTTTCACAGGTGTCGTTAATTCTCTCACAAATGAAATTTCTTAGATAGCAGCTTGTTGGTGTAGTACTTTCTGAGAAATAAAGAAATGAAATGACGTTGGCCATATTAAGGAAATTAACATTCTGGTATGGTGTTTATCTAAATCTCATCGATATGTCCGCATTTTTGCAATACTTCAGGCTAGTTGAAACCCTCAGGCTTTTCCTTTCTTCATTGGATTAAGTTCTGTTATAAGAGTCCAATATCAGATTACACTATATGTGTCGCGGTATTTTGAACTTTTCCCGTGGTCATGAGCCTGCAACAACAACAAAAAAGTCTAAGCCTTTGATGGGAATCGGACCCAGGCCACTCTGCCTGGATGCTGTACCAATGAGGTGTCAATTCATATATGATGTGTGCCCTGTACACAGCTGACATCTGTAGTGTGGACAACGAGACCCAGTAGGATGACAGTGATGATATATGGTGCAATTCATCATGATCTTCCTTTAAGTCGTGTTTTGTTGACATGGACTGTTCCTGTTCACTGCACAGGTTTTTTGTGGACAGGCCAATGAGAAACAGCTTTCAGTGGAGTCTTTACAGTCTTATATTGACGTGATGGTGAGACAGATCAGAGACTCACACGAGAAACGAGAAGAGGCCTTGGAAGACAGAATCCGAGAACTGAAAGCGACTGTAGGGGCCATGGTGCAGAAAAATGAGAGTTTGTCATCTGCTTACAGGCATGTACAATCATCTTTACAAGACGATCCTCAGCTTACATACAACATATTTTATTTTATATTAACCCATTGACTACCGGCTGTTTTTACATTTTCGGAGTGATTTTCCACCTATAAACGATGAATAGCAATTTGTGACTCTTTATTTGAACTACCAGGGAAAAGTGGTGCTGTCCTAAGCCACTGGAGGCTCAAGGTTTCTGAAAACGTCATTTTGACGTAGCTATTTTTTATCCATGAAGCGACAACAATGGCCCAAGTTCGGTTTGCTTGCAATTTCTGCTAAATTTACAGCCATTTTTCATCTTTAGCGGCTGCCTGATGAGCATCATTAAGCGTGACGGTAGCTAAGAGTCCACTTTCTCAAAGAATCGAGCAAGGTGATGTACTTTGTTGTTGAATTTGGCTTGTTACTCGACGAACTGGGAATTTGGCCGGTCGAACACTTAGTACCTTTGGGACTCGACTATTGATGAATTTCTCGACCTACCGCCACATATTTTGGAATTTCTGAGTACTGAAGATGACCACAAGCAGGAATTATTGGCAGTAGGTTGGAGTGGCTATGTGAAAGAATTGGGAGAAGGAACGGGTGCTGTCAAAAATTCTCATCATTTCCCAGCATGCAATGTGGTCTAGATGTTGAAAATGGCGGAATGGCCTGAATGCACTGGAACAAAAGGCTGTATCTATGCTCGGGAGAAGAATATGAACAAAAAAAGTCATTTCTAAGCTAGAAAAAGGACTGAATTTCGTTATGATGGTTGAAGTTTGGTTTTTTGGCGATGATTTCCTTAAAAAACATGAAGGCAAAAAGGGGCATTTTTGTCGTTTCTCTTTGACGTTAAAAACGGTCAGTTTCGTTCTTGTCCAAACTCAAAAGGCCATATTTGGTAAAAAATCGCTACATTTCTTGCATTTATTGGATATCCAAATTTAAAGGGCATTCCATTTCGTGCTCACAACTAACAGTTAAGGCAATATTCGTGCAATTGAGAAAGTTGCAATGTTTTGAAGCATGGGAGTTTTTTACGGCCGGTTTTGGCCGGCACGGGTGCCAATGGGTTAAATATACACAAACAAAACAAAAGATGTAGATGATACAATACAGACAGGGACTCTGCAACAGCTTGCGCCAATTACTGCATGCCCCGGAACACAAAAAATTAAAATTAAAATTACAGTAAAATGTCTCGTTAGTACAATGTAGCAGCAGTCAATGTTTCTTGTCATATTTTCAGTTGTTTTTATTTTAAAAAAAGGATATTTTTATATAGTAAGGGCTCCTCTGTAATGAAAATAAACCCAAAGCAGGACACAGGGCAACGATGAGTGAGCTCACATACCTCACATGTGAGCTTTCAAGAGCATGGGAACACTGAGCTTTCTGAACACAGTCAAATAACAACAGCAGAACAAGGCATAACAAATTTACATCTATAGTACAACTTCAATGGTTTTCAATTTTATTTTCAATACTGTAAACAGGTGTTTTAAAAGGGTGTGTTTTGATATCTCTGGTTTCCATTAAAACAGAATGTCAGGCAAGATGCTTCATCAATAAATCATATTCCCAATGGGGTACCGATAATGTTAAGGCATTTAAATACATTCAAATGCATGTCACACATGTGCACATTGGGGATCATAAACAGCTAGCCCCTTGACACTTATTCATTAGCTTACCTCACTCTCCCCATCCATCAACTGGGAATAAAATCCCCCCTCCCCCCCCACATCAGTTTTTGGAGGTGTGGGTGTCGAGACCAAGCATTATACAATAAGTGTTGACGATGGTGTTATCTCAAGTGTCGTGTTGTAATTCTAATCTGACTGATCGGCCAACAGAAGAAACCTCTATATCATGGCAGGGTTAATTTAATAGTCTGAATTTCAACCGTCTCCTCCCAGGGCCGTGGCTTAGGGGGAAGAGACGGCTGAAATTTAGACTATTAAGTTAATTGCCTTATAGGGAACTAACAAACCTAAACACCTCAGCCAGAATTTAGCAAGCACGCTGTATGTTTGACAGAGTGGTTAAAATTGTGAAACAAGAACCAAAGTTGTCTATTTCCACAGCTTTTTATGCGGTAAAAGTAACATGTCAAATGCAGCATATTACTTTTTAAGAGATTTTGTTGACATTGTTTCAACCACAAAAAAAGAAAGAAAGAAAGAAAAAAATATCAAAAAGGGCCTTCAAACTTGTTTTGTTTTTCTGAAGACCAGCTTCATTTTAAGCATCAAATGACATTGCAACTTCAGACTGTGCTGTTGTTTTGTAAGCGTTGTTTTATAATCCGTTGTGCCTTGTCTGTCATCATCAGAATGCTTAAGTATGATATGCAGAGCAACGGAGAAAACGAGGCACCAAATGGTCACCAAGCGGAGTTGTACCTTCCCTCAGAGAGAGAACTTCAAATGGCACAGGTTGGCCTCTTAATTTGGGATAGACAAGTCCTTGTTATCCTCAGTCAGATTTATTAACAGTTTTTGTTTAACGCTAAACAATAATACAATATCATTGCTTTTGCGAAGAAAAAAATTCTGAAAAGCTGATGAAGACATTTGTGTACTTTACAAAGGCATCCTTGACTTCAGAGAAATATATACTTCCCTGAGAGGCATACGTTTTGTAGGCTCTGCCGCAGAAGGATTTTGAAAATTTTTACAAGGTGTTATATTCTGTCTGTGGTGAAGGGTGCAGTTGTAGATAACTGTCCATCTTAAATAAACATGACGTAATAGCTTTATTAATAAATAGTTTTATTCCTTCCAAAGCAAGGCACGTGAACAGATTTATTTATTTATTTATTTATTTGGTTACTTCCATTTAGTGAAAATGACATTACCAAAAAAAATATACATATATTCACTAAATGAGGGACTAACGTACGGACTCGAAGTCCCAGCGAGGTCAGCCCCCAGATTGCATTTTCCTTGCTGTGCTTCGGTTTACCTATAAGTCAAACTTCCATCTAAGGCCAAAATTTCAATCTGCTCAACTCCATCGTCCAAGAGAGATGGAAGGATAGTATCAACCACGTTAGAGTATGAACTATATAAGCAAATAGCTGAGTTGGAGCAGGAGTGTTTACTTCTGAGTGTGCTGTCCATTTGGAGAGAGGCAAAGGGAATGACTCATGTTTTTAAAACGTTTTCCCGGGAGTTCGTCATCTTCAGGGCCGGTTATATAATTATCCTTTTTTCCTGTACCTCCAGTCTCAGCCTGTACATTTTTTCTCAACAGAGTCGGGAAATTGCCAAACTTCAATCTGATCTTAGAGAATTAAACCAAAGGAACAAGGACCTTAAACAAAAGGTACAGAAGTTTATCCTGGAATTTCAATAGTGATCGAAAGAATACTACCCTGTTTCTCAGCTCCATTTAGGTCGAACTTTCCAATTATTTTTTTAGATGATGTTGATTACGCTATGTTTGCAGTGAGAAAGTTGTAATGTATGTTAGCTTTGTGAGAATGAATATATGAAAATCACATATGCGCCTTAAGCAGTAGTGAAAATTAATGAAGCCTGAAAAAATATATTACCGGTAAATAAAAAATTCGGGCTTGTACAGGAATCAAACCCATGACCTTTGCGATATGGATGCACTGGTATCGCAGAGGTCGTGGGCTTGATCCCCTACAAGCCTGAATTTTTTTCAGGCCTTATTTTCACTACTGCTTAAAGTGCCTATGACACAATTTTTTTCTCGCTCGTTTTCAATTGTTGAACATTGTGAAAAACGACTTGAAGCTTTAAAACTCAGCTCATATATTCGAACGAGCCATTTTTGTGTGTTTAAATCACGCACTATTTAGCCTCCAAAGTGTCTTGGAGACTGGGATCTCTAACTTACTGCATTCATGCACCCGGTGTGACATCACACCAGGTGCTGTGAAGATGTCATGCTGACACTCGGTTCAGTTTTTTGATTGAATGAAAATGTCGAGTGATACAAATTATTCAGCAACGTCAGACTATTAGTGCAACTCTTCATATTGGCCGCTCTTTTCCTCTTTGTCCATCCTCTTAATGGTGAATGAGAGTTACGTCAGACAGGTGTCACTTGATGATTTGGCCATGCGATGCACAGGACACTTCCAAGGCAAAATAGCGTGTATGTTGAATGCAAAAAAAGGCTTTTCAGGAATTTCAAAGAGTTCTGCACAATCAAGTCATTTTTTATACATCTTGAACTATTAAAAATGGGGAAAATTTTTTTCATGTCAAATGCACTTTAAGTAGTGTTCATACCTACGATGATCATTCACGTCTTCATATGTTAGCTTTGTTAAATATTCTCCTTCAGTTGGCTGTGAAGGCAGATGAACAGCGCAAGGATTCACAGTGAGTGCTCTCTTTTTTTACTACTTAACGATGTGAAGAATTTTTTTGGTAAGAGAGTTAGTAGCTGATTCGTAGTTTTTGTCAAGTATTACTGTTGAATACAAGACAATATATGGGAATGAATATATGAAAATCATATATTTGAACTGTGGATTAAAGAATGAATATGTGCTTGTTCGGAAGCGGTTGCGGAAAGCTCTTTGAAAACCAAACACGTTCAATCGGCCAAGAAAACAAACCCCCAAATGGTAACACAGCTAGTAACTAACGCAAAATCCTCAAAAAGAAAATGCGATCTCTTGGAACAACTCAACTCGCACACGCGATAATTGTACGCATCACTTTGCTTACCCAGTTGCAAATTTAAAATGTATCTTAGCTTGTGCGTGCGCTAATTGCGCATCACGCCAGGTCAGTTACTGTCTTCTTAACATTCCCCCTCCCCACACTGGGAGGTAGTCCCAGTGTGTTTCTAAATAACAGTCTAACAATTCCAAGAGGAATCAGTTTAATTGGTCTGACAACAGTCTTGACTCCACAGGCAACTTTAGCCACACGGGGGTGGCCATCACATCCAGAATACACTTCAGCAATTCGCACCAGTGGCCAACATCCTCATGAAGTATCAGGCTGAATCACAAGAACTACATCTCCAACTTTTAAATCTGGGACTTCTGAAGTCCACCTTGTTCAGCTGTTAAGGGCAGGAACACTTTCCTTGAGCCATCTCCTCCACACTCGTGAAATAATGCCCTGAACCTTTTGCCATTGTTGACGTGGATGAAAAGTAGTGGTTTCAACAGACTCAGGAGCAAATTGCCCTCCCTTTTGGCCATGCAAAAAATGGTTAGAGGTCAACGGAACATCATCTCGCGGATCTGAAATCTGATACATCAACGGACGGGAATTACCAGTAAGTAGAGATTCCACCCCGGCAACTACAACTGCATAAATGGCTCTCTCTCCAAAATGCGGGGCACCTGGTGGATTGAATCTCCATGTTACTCCAAGTTTGGCTGTCTTGTTCTGAAGTTGTTGTCAGTCTAGCTGGCTGACTAGTTTCTTTAATTCGCCCTCTGCTCCTACGAAAATTCATGCCCCTGTCACTTATCACTTTAGAAACTCCGCAGCAACTGGTAAAACAAGCAAACACGTTTAAGAATGTGTCGGTTTCTAGTCCCCAGGCCATCTCTAAATTCACTGCTCTTATTTCCAAGCAAGTAAAGAGGCACAGCTACCTTTTCTGTCGTGGTTTTCTGTGGCCTTGAACAGTGTACAAAGGACCTGCAAAATCTATGGCTGTTTGAGCGAAGGGTCTGAAGGTGAAACGAAGCCTTGCTTTCGGGAGGAGCACCATGATTTGACAGGTTGGCTTGCTTTGTCTTCTCTAACATTCATTACATTCATGATCCCACTCGCAAATCTCCTCATGTGCGGCAATGATCCAAAATCTCTCGCTCAACTGACAAAGGATGAAAGTTACTGCAGCATCATTATTTCCTCTCTCATGATAATTCTTCACAATTAGCTTTGTCACCCAGTGACTGCGAGGCAGAATGATTGGAAATCTGGTGTCGTATGGAAGGAAGTCTGCGAACTTTAATCGACCATCACACCAGATAATGCCATCTTCATCTATGCACAGATTTAGCTTGATCAACTGGCTTTTCTTTGGAATCGACTTCCCGACCTCAAAGCTGTATGCTCTTTGCGGAATGCTTCGCGCTGTACTAAGCGCACTGTTTCCTCTTCAGCATCTTTTATCTCCTTGGGCGACAGTTCCATACTTGCGTTTCTGTTGTCTCTTCTGCACATGTGCAGCACTCTGCTCACTCTTGTGTGTACTCGAAGTAAGTGTGTCCAACTGGAAAACCGTTTCGGATCAAGTCTCCACACTTCCAGTTTGTTGTCCTGTTTCGATGCTGCCTCTTTCTGAAGGTCATATGTCAAAAGGGTTGTACAGCCATTCATGTCCTCTTTCCTCTCTGAGGTTTTTATCTCAGGCATTTCTCTTGGTATGTTCTGGACTTGCATCTTTGACCATTCCTTTAAATCCTTTGTTAGCCAGTCTGGGCCATTCCACCACTAAGGAAGGAGTGGCTCCTCTTGTGCATAAATCTGCCGGGTTTTCCTCAGTAGATATATGCTGCCACTGTAATGGTTCAGTGAACATCTGAATTGCACCAATTCAGTTAGCAACGAATGGTCGCAAGTCTTTGCCACACCTTCGACTCCACCATAGAACATCTGTACTATCAGAATAAAATGTCACGCTCTGCATTGGTGCTTCTAGGACATTCAGTGACTGTGTTAAGCACAGGCCTAGAATCGCACCCATGAGTTCCAGTCTCGGTACTGTCATCGGGGTCAAGGGTGCCACTTTACTCTTAGCTGCAATCAGGCAACTGGTGACGGCATTGTAATGGTATTTGCACTCCATATAGACAGCTGCACCATACGCTTGCCGAGAGGCATCAACAAATGTCACAATGCACTTCGACTTGACAGGCTCCGAACTTCATAGACATTGGGGAATCTTTACCTCTGCCAGACTTTTTAAGTGCTCGAACCAATCCTCGATTTTGTTTGCTATTCCATCTTGTACTTCATCGTCCCAATCATATCCTCGCATCCACAGCTCCTGAAGTAGGATCTTGACGACAACAATGTACCGGCATACAAATCCCAGTGGGTCAAAAATCGTTGCTATTTTATTTACTGGACGTTTTGCTTCATTGTCTGAAATTTAGGGGAAACCGGAGAAGCAGTAATGGTAAATACGTTTTTGGTGCTGTTCCACGAAATCCCCAGTGTCTTTGTTATCAGGCCTTGGCGGCTGTTAATCATGATCTTAGTAGCGCGCTCCTCTGCAGGAATCTTTTCCATAACCTCTGGTGAATTAAAGATCCATTTCCGGCTTGCATGCTGGCAACTCACCATAGTGCTTTCAATTGACAGTACAACTCCACTTCTTCTTCGTCATTCTCAATGCTGTCAATTGAATCATCCATGTAGGGACTTCAGGACCGTCTCAGCGGCAAGGGGATAGTGGTCTTTGATTCTTCGAGCATTCTCCTGCGCAACAAACTGTGACTCCATAGGGGCGGAATTCTTCCTAAAGACTACTGGCTAAACTCAAATGCGTCCGGCTCTCGGTTGGGGTCAAGGTCTCTCCATAGCAGTCAGAGGTGAGAATGGTCCTGCTCCTTAACCTCTATCTGGAGATACATTTCTTTTATATCGCAAGCGATACCAACAGGGTTTTGACGAAAACGGACAAGGACGTTGAAAAGACCTTGCAGTAATTTTGGTCCAGCATGGATCATGTCATTCAGGGAAATTCCATTGCAAGTGGTAAAGCCCGTCACTCTGGCTGGTAACCAATCACAGAGCAGTATTTTGGCCATGAACCAATCACAGAGCTGTATTTGAAACACGTGACCCTCCCATAGAAAGTGACAAAACTTTTCTGAGGGGAGAGGGGTGGGTGAACAATAGAATTGGTCACTAGGGAGGGGTGGGGAGGCTGACAAAAAATTTGTCACTAGGAAGGGGTGAGGAGGTTGACAAAATTCAGCCAAGTGGAAGGGAGGGGTGGGTAGGTAGGAGGAAAAAGTGGAAGGGAGGGGTGAGTAGGTAGGGCGAAGAAAATGAAAGGGAGGGGTAGGTAGGGAAAAAAACGATGGTCACATTTATTTTACAGGTTCCATATTGATAAAACACATACAATGTATCAACTGAAGGGTGGTTACTATAACTATTCAGCTGGAAGATATTTTGACTTTTGCTGAGACAAAAGGTTAAGGTCATACTCTAGTAATAAGTTAAAAATTAACAAAGTCAGAACCAAATTATTCAAAGGAACTTTTTTCAATAGATTACCCTATTTATGGAACAACCTGCCTGATAAACTCAGGACCTCTAATTTAAGCCTATCATTATTTAAAAAACAATGTAATGAGTTCTATAAAAAGAAGGGCTTCGACCCTGACCACCGGCATGTCACTTGGATGTAGTGATCGATGTAACAATTATTTTCTGATTAGATTAATCTAGGATATGACATATTAGCAATTATAGTTTTTACATTGAAGATATAATTTTAATGTTTTTTCTCTTCTCTTTTTCTTTTTTTAAGTGTCTGTTGTAATTTTTGGGTGGACTAT